>VDFB02353493.1:382117693-382347276 GCA_007258455.2 Sequoia sempervirens | reverse complement strand
TACTTCTTATTTTTCCCTGAAATTTAAGTACTACTGCATTGAAATTTCAAATTTTCACCAAATAGAATTTAAAAATAAATAAATAAACTTAATAGTTTAGAAACTACATTCAATTTGCCACATATTCTATTCTTACATATTTTTGAAATAATATAGATAACTTATTCAAATTTTTATGTCAAGTTTCCTAACTCTGATTTTTCTGAATTTTCATTGCTACTTAAGGGCCTGTATTTTTCATGATGATCCTGCACATACCCAGGGGAAATCTTTATTTGATTGTTATCTTATTTATGGCTCAGGAGTCTATACACATCCTCCACTCCCCATCCTTCTTTGGTGCTAGTACTGCAGGTACTGCACATGGGCTCAAACTCTCGAATCAAACCTTTTCTCAACAACTCCTGAACTTGTCTGTTCAACTCCTCATTTTCTGTAGGAGTCATTCTGTGAGCTACCTTATTTGGAAAACTCGCTCCAGGGATCAGGTCAATCTGGTGACTGATCTTCCTCATTGGTGGTAAACCCTCAGGTATGTTATCAAAAATAATCTCCTGAAACTCATCCAATAGTCCAGAAACTTCTACTGGCACCTTCTTACTATCTTCCTTTTCCATTCTAGGAATCAATGCATAACACATACGCTCATGCTTCATGCCTTCTAAAAATTTCCTTCCATCGACAAAAAAAATTCTAGCACTACTGCATACCTTTTCTTCGTCTTTCTTCAGGGATTTCAACTTATGGCAGACTCCATCCTTCATTAGGGAATAAGTGTTTGCATGTCTGTCATGTACAACTCGCCTATCGAATTGCCATGGCCTCCCCAAAAACATGTGACATGCATCCATTGGGATTATATCATAGAGTACCTCATCATGATAGTTTCCAATCTTGAACTTCACCAGGCATTGCTCATTGACCAAAACTTTGTGGTCTTTCTGCAACCAGGCAATCCGATATGGGTGTGGATGCCTTTCCCTTTTCAGCTTCAACTTTGTAACCATCTCTTCTGACACTAGATTATCAGTGCTCCCACTGTCAAAAATGACATCATAGCATTTATCTTCACACTTGCACCTTGTGTGGAACATATTCTTCCTCTATTCTGGCTCTTTCTCTTCAGTCACCAGGGCTCTTCTAACCACTAGGGCTTCTCCCCTTTCAGCATCATCTGAATGCTCGGATTGAGCCTCCTCATCTGCATGTGCAACCCTTCCACGGCCTTCTGACCTTCTATTTGTCCTTCCTTGGTGTTGTGGACATTCATAGGCTTGATGCCCTTCTTCACCACAATGGAAACAAGTTCCTCTGAAACCACCTCTTCCGGGTCCTGGCCCAGATCTTCCTTGTCCTCTATCTCTTTGATCACCATTGTTTTGATCATGAGGGCGGTAGAAGTTATCATTCTTCTAGCTCTGACTGGTACCCACATCTTCATTTTTCCTTTCATCCTCATTTAAGCTTCTAGAAGATCTTCCACTACCCCTTCCGCTTTGACCTCCTCGTCCTTTTTTCTTGCTGTCAAATATTTTGTTTAGCTTCTCATCAACTTTCAAAGAAAACTAGTACGCATCCTCAATGGTGGTCATTCTGACCAGGCTTAGCTCCTCTTGAATGCTCAGTCGTAACCCATTAAGATAACAGGCTACCTTTTCCTTGTTGGCCTATGCATGGCCTGTTCTAATGATCATTTTGTGAAAATATTCTGTGTGTTCTTTCACAGATCTACTTCCTTCCTTCAACCCTTGCAATTTCTTTAGTAGATCTAACTCGTAGTCCATTGGTATGAACTACTTCTTTAGTTTCTCCACCATGTGATCCCAACTGCTGATCTTTCCTTTTCCTCTTCGATTTCTTTCCAATTGGACCTCTTTCCACAAAATATTGGCATGGACCTTCAGCTTCATTTTTGAAAACTTAACCTGATCTAGGTCCTCTACTTCTTCATACTCAAAATATTCTTCTAGCTTGTTGATCTAGTCGATCAACTCTTCCGGGTTCAGACTTTTGGAATAACTGGGGACTTCTATTCTGGGTCTTTTTTCGATCTTCGAAATGGCCCTAATCAGCCACATTTGATCTTGATCAATAGATTCTTCTTCCTCTTCTACATTTGTATCTTCCAACTCTTCTTCATCTTCACTTTCTCCTCTCCTTCCTGGGTTTAACCCTCTTCTCATTTGTTCCTGCAACACTTGCATCAATTTGTCTCTGGAGGGCTCTGAAACCCTCAGCCGCAAATGGATCTCTTCCACCAGCATTTCTGGCACCACCACACCTACCAAACATTACTCTTGGAGGCATCTTAAATACCTCAAACCCATAACCATGGTCCTGGTGCGAACTGCCTCATGATCGACGATCTATCCATAGGCTCAAGAAAACCCACTCTGATACCACCTAATGAGGGAGCAAATCCGAGACAAAAAAAATAATGCACACAACTAGAAAACTTTATTATTATTCAATAATGGAAATCTTACATGCAGAGGATCCCAAATCCTTGAGCTCTATGATACATGCAAGCTACAGAAGTTTTAGAAGTTACAAAAATTATAGAAAATCCCCTTTTTGCAGCATGCGAACTCTTTTCCCCAAAAAGCTATCCAAAAATTAGAAACTAGCCCATAAATAGCCCCTTTTTTGTTTGAAGCCAAAAAAAACATTCGAGATAAGAGTTTTGGCAGTTAGGCGCCAAAAATTACAATTTGAAATTCAAACATTGAGTCCTAATTCGAAAATTGGCAATTTTCCAAAAATCGGCCAACTTTCGGAAGCCATAACTTTTGATCCGGGACTCTGTTTTTTGAACAATTTGCACTGTCGGAAAGGTCTCAAAGTGAAGAACGTGCTAAGAACTAGATTTTCTGGTTCTAATTATTTCTAGGCCTGTGCAAGACCGTTTACTGCCTCAAACTAGACTCAGAAGGTTTTTTAGGTCAAAAACAGAAACTGGAACTTGAATAAATTTCAAACCATTAATGACCTTGACCTAATTCTTTTTCCAAAGTGCTTATTTTTCCATCATGAACCTTCCCATAAATTTTTGTCTTCACATGCCTTAAAATTCACACCTACTAAAAATAGCAGTTGAGCAGAAAAAGTAGAAAAGCAACTGTTCTGAAAGTTGGAAACTCTTATTCAACGAAAAGGGTATCCAGAAATGCAAAAAAATCTACAAAAAGAAAACAAAAGGAACATAAATGGAAAGAATCTTTTTGGGTGATGCAAGACTTCCCTCACACCACTGGATGCTCCTGCATCAAGTATGCAACTCGAACTGATGCCCTAGGAGGAAGTGTCACCATCTTACCAAAGCATGTACAACTGCGGCCAACTCCAGATCATGTGTGGGGTAGTTTAGTTCATGATCCATAAGTTTAGGTGATTCATATGAAATCACTCACCCTTCTTGCATCAAAACAGCCCCTAAGTTTTCCAAAGAAGCATCTGTACAAACAACAGAGTCTCCTGTCGGATCTGGTACTGCTAAGATTAGTGCACTACTCAACTTTTCCTTAAGAGTTTGGAATGCTAACTGACATTGATCGGACCATATAAATTTCTTTCCCTTCCTCTAGAGAGTGTGATAGGATGTGCCATCCTTAAAAATCCTTGGACAAACCACTGATAATAGCCCGCTAGTCCCATGAAACTGCAAATTTATGAGACATTTGTGGGTGCAGGCCAATCCATAATGGCTTGAATCTTTGCAAGATCAACTAGAATTCCATCGCCTGAAATTGTAATGCCCCGTCTTGTAACCTAAAGAATGTTGCAATGACTACGAAAGTGTAATAATTATTTTTTAAAAGTGTAAACATGAACTTCACTAATGCAAACATTCCCTAAGATACGCGACGACACACTACATGTAAATCCCATAGATGACAAAAGTAACTAAACATAACATGTATTTAATTCTCATAAACTTAAGAGCATACATTCAATAACAATTAAATTACATCATTGAATATATAAAGAACAAATATGATTCTTTCTTACATTGCATTTATAATCACATTTACAATACTCATTTCCAAATGAGGTAGGTCATACAAAAGTGTAAAATTACATGTTACAAAATTTCTCCCCGATTACAATTGAGGAGTGATACATAAATAAGGTTTCCACTTATATGAATGAGAAATACAAGAAAGTACACATCCAAAAATGAGCTCTCCAACCAAGAAGTACTTGTCGCCACGAACAAGAACTGGGGACCCAACGGTGTAAGGTGCACATTCCACCCAACCAAGTGGTACCCGTAGGCCCACCCCCCATGCTAGGAGATAGTGAAAAGGTTCCCTAGACATAACCTACAAACCCTAGACATAGGAAAAACCATAGACAAAACTATACAAGTGCAAACTTAACTTAATGGTTACATTGCTTCCAAAACTAAATGATCAAATACACTAAGTTCACAAGGATACTATTATTATAGGTGGAGTGTCATCACAATGTTGCATAGGTTACCCAGGAGAATCTTCCTAGGTTCCAACCCCCATCTTGGGTTGCTCTGGTAACCTCTTATGAAACCCGGCCCCACGTGCAATCTGTTGCAGAATTGAATATCTTTCATAATGACTAGGTATCAATTTTTCCATTTTGGGCCTTCTCGACTCATCCCCAAGTTTGTACTAGCCCTTGAGTCCATGAGTGAGGCTTAATTAATCTAATTAAAGGTTTTAGATTACCTAATGTGTTGATTTAGTTTTCACTGATTAACTACCTCTACATGAGTTACCCTGGCACCAATTTGTGTGTCGGCCCTCATAAAGAGCCACTCCCCTAATAATAACACAAGGAAACTAATTCCACTAACTAAGGGTAGACAAGGTGCACATAAACTAACATCAAAATAAACAACAATATAACAATAGATATTACAACCTATTCATAGAACCAGGTGTCTAATCTAAATAAAATTATGTCCACTACCCTAGTTTGTTCAAAATATGGAATCATCATAAAAACAACTCCCTTTCAAGAAAATTACATCTGGAAGACTTATATTCTCAATTAATCCCAATTTGTCCAAACAATCATGAATAGAAGAAAACACAACTTTAAATGCAATTTAAACAATTATTTAACTAACACTAGGATTTCCTAAATCCGATTTCCATCTCAAGATAATAATGATACTACTTAGACCAAAATATACTATCTTAATACAATTTCATTTACAAACAAATAATGCATTGGAATCTATTTGTTCACTACAATTTCCAAATAATAATTAAATAATTATCATCTTTCTCTACAAAACATTTTATATTAAAAAAAAAAAAATCATTTCATTCTTTTATTAAAAGAATATACATTTAGAATGTATATATACAATTTTCAATATATTAAAATTAAATATAAAATTTTCCAACAAATATATATATATATAATAAAATTCATATATACAAAATTCGTAAAAAGAAAAACTCGTATTAAATAAAAATAAAAATTAGAATCATCAAAACAAAAATGTATTGAGGGTTTAATGGATGTTTACACAGCCGGCCCATATGGGTCGCGACTGTGTTGGCAGCCTGAGCGCTGCCTGTGTGGGCAACGCCGGCTGCCTCCACAGCCGTTGCCCCTCATGGGGCGGCTGTGGGGGTAGCCTCTACGCCCCCTCCCAAATCTCTTAACAAATATATTTCATTAAAATTAAAAAACAATTAAATAACACTGTGATTTCCTTCATTCGCCCTATGGATTTTTAATCCATTTTTTTTAATTTCGTGACCAATTTCGCCTGTATGGCGATTTTTGATTTTTTTTTTTATTTTAAACAAAATTTTCAATGAATAATTACATCACTTCAAAGGCATATTTTATATAAATATGCATATATATATATATATATATATATATATATAACAATCAATCAAAAGGATTGCTCAAGAAGAGCAAATTTTAATGAAGAATTTCCTACAGGAAAATTTAGTCAAATAATACAGAGGTTTCAATTTATCAATTTTAATAAAGGGTTTCAATTTTCGTAACAGAAGATTTCATTCACAATCTAAATTCACAAAATCTTTTTTACAGAAGATATTTAACAAATTTTAACACAGAGGTTTTTGTTTCCTCAAATTAAATAGTGAGTTTCATTTACAAATATACAAAGATGTTCTTATGTTTCCTTTTGAGAATTTTCTATTGTTTAACAATAACCTTCTGTGTTGCTCTTTGATTTTACTATAAAGTTTTGTTTCAAAATTTTACACAGAGAGGTAACATGTTTTCTACAGAAATATTTTACTGAGAAGAATAGAAGCTTCAATCAAAATTTCTTCTGCAAGAAATCTTTTATTTTACAAATTTAACAAAACTTCTACAAAATTAATTCTTTATACAAGAAATATTTTCAAATCAACAATAAAACTAAATAAACAACAAAGAACCTTTTTTTCTGTAGTTTGAAGAATTGACAGTTGGAGAAAAGCTTTGCCTGTTACATACAATTTCCAAAGCCCTTTCCAAATCCCCTCTTTCAAAAAGATGCAAATTTTTGAACCAGAAATAATCCCGAGATCTTCTTCCAGAATTTTAAAATCAAAACCCCAAAATAAAAATCACAATTTTTCCAGCAATACTCTGTTCCTTTTCTTTTTCCGTGAAGTGCATTCTTGCCTTTCCCAATTTTGGCAATATTCTCTCCGAGAAAATCCTCAACAAGAATTTGCATTTAATTTTACTAGCACACATGGAAAATAAAGAAAATATCTTCTAACAAACTCACAGATATTTTCTTTAAACAATTATAAAGAATTATTTTATTTTATAGAATTTAAAATTTCAAAAACTAATTTCATTTTCTTTAAACAAATTTAAAATTCCCATTCACACAAAAGCATTTAAACAATATTTAATCTATTTTCTCAATAAAATTAATTTAATCAATTAATTTATTTATTTAACAAAATAACTTTAATCACAATGATTAAATTATTTTACCAATAAACTAATTTAATTAATTAAATAAAATATGAAGCTTTTATCTACAATATTTAAAATTAATTAAATAAGCACTAAATTATAAAGAACATTAATCTAACATTAAATTCATGGAATAAACCTTGCATAACAAATAACAAGACAAACATAGACGTGACAACCAAACATACCAGACCTAAACTGATGACATACTATGACTAGGTTTGAGGCTAGACTAGGAAAAACCTCGTTACTATCTCCCAATCAACATTACTATTGAGTCGGGACACACTCAGACCTGTGAAACCAGGTGGAGTCAGTGTCATGTACCTGCAATCCTGTAATTAGACATATAGAATACATGTATATAATCCATGATGCAAACACACAGTGAAGAGAAAATCACAGAAATCATAGGGAACTTGCAAGCGAGAGATGCAACTCCATTCTCCTCACCAATACAATATCACATCAAATTGACAAAATAAATATCAATTTAAACTACCATGAGAATATATAGCAATATCATCTCAAGTAAACATCAAAGCTAACATAAAGCATGTCAGAAATAATCACCACCAAACAGTGTATCATCACATCATAAAATAAATCCACCATCGCTCTAATGTCAGCGATCAATACATCAAAACAAAGTATCAGGGTCTATCGAAGTAAAAACATACTGTCAAAAAACATAAGAAAAATGGAGGGGTACTACAAAAATCACATGGCCCAAATATTGAACTTCAGTCTTATAGAAGTCACACTTTGCTAGGTTGGAAAACAACTGATTGTCCCTTAAGCATTGCAACACCTATTTTAGATGTTCCTCATGTTCTTCCATAGACCTAGAATAGATGAGAATGTCGTCAAGAAACACAAGGAAAAATCTATCCAAGTACATTCGGAACACTCCATTCATTAAGCTCATGAAGACTAAAGGTGCATTCGTTAACCTGAATGGCATCACAGTGAACTCGTAATGTTCGTATCAAGTGTGAAATGTTGTTTTATGAATATTTGCATCTGCAATCCACAACTGATGATATCCCGATTTGAGGTCAATTTTAGAAAACACCTTCGCCCCTTTTATTTGATCGAAAAGGTCATCAATTTTGGGCAAGGGATATAGGTTCTTCACTGTTACTTTGTTCAACTGCCTGTAATCAATACACAAGCAGAGAGAACCATCCTTCTTCTTTATGAATATCACAGGTGCTCCCCAAGGGGAAACACTTGGGCGGATAAACCCCTTAGCCAACAACTCCTCCAATTGCAGACAAAGTTCTTGAAGTTCCTGCATTGTCATTTGATATGGAGCTCGAGATATCAGCTCAGCTCTAGGTACCAGATCAATCATGAAATCTATATCCCGTTTTGGTGGCATACAAGGTATCTCACCTGGAAAAACATCTAAAAACTCCTTAAGGAGAGGGTAATCATCCAATGACACCCCTCGACTATCCTCTAACATCAGATCACTCATTGATACTACAAAAAGTTGAAAACCCTATCAGAAGTACCTTTTAAGCTGCATGGCAGAGATCATTCGCAATGAAATGGGCCTTTGAATACCCATGATCTCCACCTCCTTTCTGAAATTATCAATGCACTGCACTACTTTACGGTGATAGTCTATCATAGCACGGTGTGCACTCAACCAATCCATACCCAAGACGACATCATATGATCCAAGTGGTAGGATTCAAAGGTCCACTTTAGTTGTTAATGCCCCCATATTCAGACTACAACCCTGCACAAGCTTCTCTACAACAACCTTTGACCCTGAGGCCAATTCAACCTGCCATTTTATGCCTTGACTAGTTGCCACGAGTCTACATCACTCAACTACTGAAGGAGATATAAAAGAATCAGATGCACCAGAATCAAAGAGTATAGAAATGCTAGTATTATGCAACACACCTAATGTCTCAACGATAGTGCTCTGGTGGTCTTCCTGTCGATTATCCACTGTCGCAAAGACATGATGTGCTCTCCCTACATCTCCCACTATCGGCTCTGACCCAACTGGTCTCTGATTAAATCCTAAGGCGCTCTTTTGTGGACACAATCTAGCGATATGCCCATACTTTACACATGAGTAGCACCCAGTACCTCTACCAAATCCTCTACCCCCTGATGGAGCATTTGACTGCAAAAAGCTTCCTCGACTCAGCGCTGACTGAAAACTAGGTGCAAGCTACTCAAAACGCTCCTTACGAGCTCGGTTATGGTTTTGATCCCTATGAAACTAAGAATTGCCACCTTGTTGAGATTGAGAGTTTTTATGCTTTGGTTGTGACTGTTGCTGCTGATGTTGTTGCTATTGCTGACCCCCTTTAGAGGGTGCATACCTATTCCTAGAAGATCCTGTAGCCTGTTTCTGACCTCCATGAGTGCTAAACCTAGGTGTAGGTGCACTGCTAATCTGCACTCCAATGTGACCACCCAAGGCCATGGCAAAATTTTCTTCTACCAAACGAGCCTTTTCAACTGCAATTTCCATCGTCTTCGGTTCGAAGAATCGCACGCCACCTCTAATTTGGGAATTTAAGCCCCAAACAAAATGTTGCAGTAACATCCCTTCATCATGGATGATCCCTGCATACTGCTTCAATTCATAGAATCACTGCTCATACTGTTCAACAAACATTGACATTTTCTTAAGGTCATGAAACTCATCTTCCTTACGTTGCCTCCAATGATCTGAAAGGAAGCGAGCTCTGAACCTGTCCAGAAACAACTCCCATGTGACCATGCTGATATCCAGATTTAACTTTTTCTCTTCCAGCCACCACCAAGTGGATGCAAAACCTCGCAGATGCATGACTGGGCACCGAGATTTGGTATTGCTACCATAGGGGTGCATCACGAAGCATCAATCCAAATCAATTAACCATGTTTCCACTTCCAAACCTCCTCTAGAACCATCAAATGTAGGTAGGTGTGCTATCATCAAATCTCTCATATGACCAGCTATCACTACATCCTGATCTGCCATTATTTTCCTCCACCTCGATGACCTTTCCCTTTCTCTCTCAACCTACTGCTCTTCCTTTAGCCTAGGTCCCAACCAATCAAGAATCTCTCCCAGAATGTGCTTCAACTTCCCATCTAAACCAGGTTTTCTGGGTTCTACCCACCACCTAATGGATTGCTTTGAGGACTCTGTCATTCCTCATGCTCTAAACCATAAAAACTAGGAGCTGATGGACTTTTCCGATTTTCTCTATGACCAGCACCACGGCCTCTTCCTCAGCCACGTCCTCTACCTTGAGGCATAATTCTATGCATAATATAAAGGTACAAGTGAGCTCAAGAGTCAAACGCAAAGGTTTCCTAATGGACATAACTACCTAAAGACCCTAGCATTTGCAAACCTGGCTCTCATACCAAGTTGTAATGCCTGTCGTGCAAACCCCAAAGGAGAAAACAATGCACACTTTTTTTTTTAAATAATAAAAAGTACACATATTATGAACCAATGTTAAACATAATTACATTACACATTAACATCATAAACATCAAGTCCTTTGGGGCATGCGAGGTCACATCGCATAAACAAACTCATAACAAAATATTATAGATAAAGCTAAATAACTTATCTAATCTTACATCCATCATAAACATTACAATAACCATTTACAAAAGATAACATACATATATCCAAAATCATAAGTACAAATATATCACATGATACAAACCATAATAAATCTCATAAATCAAGAATGGTTACAAGGGTGCATTTACAATACATCATCTTTTAATACATTACATGTTCACAATACATGAGATACAATAAAACCTCCCATACATGTGGGATAAATACATAATACAAGAATGTCTGTAATACAAGATGAATATCAGGTACAAGCTCCATCTGAAGGATACTGTGAAGAACGAACGTTGATGGGGAACCCAACCGGTGCAGAGCACGTTCCACCTGACCATGTGGGTTTTTAGAAAAACCCACCCCCCATGCTCAGAGGTGACAAGGAAGTGACCATGACCAAGAATTCCACAAGACTAAATCCAATAAATAATAACATAGTAACAAAACTCCAAAAGCAACAATAAAGATTACATAGATCTTAAACGTCAACAACCAAGATCCAATCATAGTAAACACAAGACCATAAAACACATCATAGATACATCAAAGGAAACAACCATAATCACTTGCCAAGTAAATCCAAGACAACAATCATAACACACTTTCAGAGGCAACCAAGAAACCAAGCATAAGGAAAACTAGTGGAGAGTGTCATCGCATAGCCTACATGGGTTATCCTGGCCCTTCCTCCAACTTGAGGCACCGACCCCCATCTATGGTTACCCTGGCCCTTCCTCCTACTTGAGGCGTCGACCCCATAGGGTGACTCATGCAGATCTGTTAACCTCTCCAGAGGACGAGGTAATGACTTTTCCAACCATAGCCTTCCCAGTCTATCATTAGTCTACAATAGCCCTAATGGATAGATGAGGTATCCAAGATTATCTTATTATGTTATTAATACCCATCCCCCTAAGTTCCATTATTAGTTTTTCACTTGTTAATCTAACTCTTATGTGGGTTATCTTGAGCTCTTCCTCCTATTTGAGGCACCGGCCCCCATGAAGAGCCACTCTCCCAGGAGACCCCAAAACATAATCAAAATCAAGGGTTGTACCATAAAAAACAAAACATTAAATCTCAACAAATGACATGCAAGGAATTACCCATCTTGCTTAAACACATAATCAGAGTCTCAACAAAATCCCGTACAACCCTTTCAAAACAATGATACCAAAACACTTGCCACATCAAGGGCACATAAAGAGAAAAACATCAACTGTCAAATATCTCAAGCCTCTTGAAGTCTACAACCTCCCTAAGCGGGTTCCTAAAACAACTAGGGTTCCCACATTGAAAAAACCAAAACAATAATAATATAACAATAACAAGAACATCCAAACAAATTTACAAGATTTTAAACTCAGAACAACATAATAATTTTACATAATGTTAAACAATTCGTTTATTCCATTTACTAGCCTCCATTTCCCTAGAATAATTTTGAAATAAAAGTCAAAGATACTTCTGACAAATGTAAATAATTTTTCCTTTTTCAATTAACCATTACAATTAAAATTCCTAATTTCACAATCATAAAAAAAAGAATTCAATATATCTTTTACAATTATATTTATAAATATATATATATATATACACACACACATATATATAACAACACACACACACACACACATATAATTTAAATTAAAATTAAAAACAATTTTAAAGAGGCAAGTGTGGGGCGCGCGGCCTTTGGCTATTGCGCAGCACCCAAACCCAATGCAATCACTAAGAGGGGGGAAGGGGGAGGGTATGGCCAGCCATCCCCCCCTTCAACCTAAAATTCATTAACATAAAAAAAAATACACAGTGCCGACGTGCGAAGCGGCCAATGATAATTTTGAAATGAGCATAGTATTTAGGTATTTAAATAGATATTTATATATTTATATATATATATACACTATGGGTATGTGTAGGATCATCATGGAGAAAACAGGCCCTTAAGTGGCAAAAAATTTAGAAAAATCAGAGTTAGGCAACTTGACATAAAAATTTGAATAAGTTATCTACAATATTTAAAAAATAAGTAAGAATAGAATTTATAGCAAATTGAATGTAGTTTCTAAACTACTAGGTTTGTTTAAAGAAAAAATCTATTTGGTGAAAATTAGAAATTTCAATGTAGTAGTACTTAAATTTCGAAAATAAGTAGGTGTTTGTCCGACCACCCTAATCACAATAAAATGATAATATTTTAGATATAAGTAGAGGACTCATGTCTCGATGTGATGCATATTTTTTTGTAATTTTTTTCCAAGTAAATAATTAATTATGAATTTTTTATTACAACTTTTAAAAAATATAAAAACTCATATGTCTAACCACCCTAACTTGGTCAAAACTTCATGAAATTAGCATAATGTCATATCATAATATCCATGTCATCAAATAAAGTAGCATAATCATCAAGTAGTCTAAACTATCCAATCCACCAATCCAACCAATAAACAGTAACTATCAAAGTCTCAAAGTATCAATCCAAAACCATAGAAAAATAACAAGTCCAACAACAACATGAGGGGTATTACATTCTACATTTTGATCCTAACTTTTTGGAACTAATCTTGGCCACAACATTGAATTATAATTTGCATAGGATCAACCTAGCAAAATCTAGAACCCTAAAAACTAATTCACTATATTCTCTAGTATTTGAATGCTTGTAAGGATAGGTAGTATTTAAATATGAATTTGGAGAATTTTTTAGATTGTAAGAGTCATTTTCACCTATGTCAACACCCACTTTCTCAACAGTCTTTACAATTCTAAGTGAATAATCAAAGACATCATTCTCAAGCATTTACATGGCCTAGATGATTTTGATGTAGGAATTTTTTTTTTTTAAATTGATATACAATTACAAATAAGCACAAAGTTTGGTTACATCAGCATCAATATTTTTTTTTAGATAACATCCCCCTACCCCACGATGTATGAAATAGCGGTAGAAATAGATACCAACCAAGGATATTCAGCAAAAAACCACCTCCAAAGAAAGGATAAAATTAGACTATATGACACTAGTAATTTTTCTTTCACTATTTTTCTCCTTTCCACTATTATAATTCTTGTTGATTTTGTAAGAGTCAATCCCAAGAAGTCTCCAATAGGTGGGGAGATCCTCTTCCAATTTTTGTTATCAAAGTTGGTAGCTAATATTTCCAGATATTTGAGTTCCTTATCTCTATTCATTTCATATTGGTGCAACTTGGAGCACTTGTTTTGGAAGTCTCTACACTCCCCTTTAAATTTTGCATCCACCTCTCTTAGGTCTTGAGGCCAATAATTTATATCTTGTATATCTTCCTTGTGAATGCTTGTTGATCCCTGATCAAGGATCTTGAAAAACCTTTCTGCAAGGATCTTCAAATTGTAAAGGTGACTTGTGTAGCAAAACGAAGAAAGATGGGTCTATTGCAAGACTAAGGATCCTCCTCTTTCCTTGGTATAAATATTTGTTCCTTTTTTACCAAATGAACCATAAAACTTCAATAGAAAAAACATTCTAGAATCTATTTTTCTTAGAACTAAGACCTTTAATAAAACCACTAATAATTTCAAACCAAGAAATATTTTTTCTACAATCCCAACCCAGTATATTCCCCATAAAGATTAACCACACCTTTAAAGAGAATTTACATTTGAAATAAATACATGATTAATATCTATAGGACTATTATAGACATTACAAACAAGTTGGTTGGTAACTTCCTCACCAATTTACCTATGAGTAGTAACCATTTAAAACAACATTTTTTAGGTTCAATTATGTTAGACCAACACTCTTTGACAATCCTAGACCATTCAAAATTTCCCAAGCTCAGCCCCCAAGCTTTGTTGACATGACCTAAGACATCATGAGGCTCATATAATAGTTTATATAGATTGAAGGGTTTTCTCTTCAGGAGGGGATTATTGTCAATCCACTTAATATTATTAAAGCCATCGATTTTTGAAGTTATTCTCACATAATCACCTAGATTTTTCTAGAATAGATTGTAAGAACATAGTAGGTTCTCTGATTCTAGTCACTGAGATTGAAATTATTTTTTTAGAGATCACATGGCATAATCTTAGAGTTGATCAGAATATCATTCATAGAAGAGATACCTTGCATGTTCCACTTTTTTATAGAGAATCCCTGAAGCAGGGCTAGAGGTTTACTGTAACGCCCAAAAATTTTACTCCAAAATACAATTAAGGACAAAAAAAAAAATTTAAATTTTGATTACAAGACAAGGCTAATTCATAAAAAAATGTTTCCAAAGTACACAATTCATAAAAAAAACTAACATTTGAACAACAAATTATAAAAAATCAACCATCTACACATTTTTTATGAGAATATGGTTGAGTTTCAAAAGGAGATATGGAATCCACGTCACCAAGGTAGGCTTGATTAGTTTTTGAAAAGATTCTTTGCCATTTTCTACCAGATATTGTAGGTTGAGGTTGTTTTATACTAATTTCTTCAATATGCCATAACTTTCACCTCAGTGCTCTATTTTTTGGAAACAAGTAGGCATTGGAAAGCTCTTGGAGAGCACTACACAACCATAAGGCTAATTTTTCATTATTTTTCTTAGGTTTATTTTTTTATCAAAATTTGTAATTTTGACTATTTTGAGCCTATTGAGCATTATATCTTGGAAAAGGCTTTATAAACACACTAAATTATAAAGTGCCAACCTTGTAATATTGGGGGGGGGGTGATCTTTAATACTGGTGAAAATGGTGAGAGTCTATTGGTGTTATTTTTTTTGTTCCTTTCTAATTATTTGAGGATCATGGGTTTTTCTACTCATCTTTTTGTGATAATCCTAGATAAGGCTAATTATGAGTCTTGGAAAAAAGGCATTATAACCCATCTCATATGGCTAAAAAAATTTCCTTACCTTTATGGGCTCACGTCTAAACTAGACGCACCTAGAAAGAAATTAGTATGGGGTAATAGAATTGATCATGTATTAGGAATAATTGGTTGTTATGTTGATTATGACACTTTGTTGTCTATAACAAGCATTGAATGTCCCTACACATTTTGTACCAAGATCTGGGAGATGTTTGGAGACCCTTGTGTTTCTCCATTCCTAGATGATCCTACTACAAATTTCCTCATTCCACTTGATGATGCAGATAATATACCCTATGATGATGATACTTTAGAGAAGATTAAATATTATACACATCTTGAACATTTAAATGACATGGAATCTTCTCTTGCTTCTCATCCTCATGTTGATATTACATCAACATCACCTATTTCAGATTCAGATTCTAGAGATGCTTCTTTGAGAGCCTCCAGTGATACATTGCACCAAGATCTGCTATGTCCTTTGGATTCAGTTCATTGGGACCAATTTCTACCAAACATATCTTGTTTGTTTGTAGAGTCCCTCATCTCAGATCTAGATGACACTATTGAGGACATACATCTTCTCTTTGAGGACCACTCTTTTTCCCTTGCATCTATTGTTGCTACTTCGGAGTTTAGAGTTGCTTCTTTGAAATCTTCCAATTTGGCCTCTTGCAGTAGGACATCCATTGTCTTCCTGAGTCAACTTGGGATGATCTCTTGACAAGTGTTTTAGACTTGTTTATGGAGACACATATTATAGATTTGGGAGACACTATTGAGTGTATTCATCTTCTCTTAGATTAAGATGATTCTTCTTTAGTTGTTGTGAGGGATCACTTTGACCCTCTCATTCATGGTCATTCAGTTTATTTTGACATGAGTGTGTATACTTTGGATCAATATTTGGAGAAGAAATCTTTAGAGGAGATACTTGAGTGATACTTGATTCTTTGGATTATGCTCTACATCAACCTCTAAGAGATTTTGATTTGTCATCTTCAATAGTGTGGCCTAGAATGCCCAATTTGATTGTGTCTTCTTTTAGCATCGACATGGAGACACTCGAGCCAACTTAAGAGACTTCATACATCTTGCACTTTCTTCCTACATATTCCTTTCAAGACTTGGGAGATAGCTTGCATATATATTTGATTGTGTTTATTCCTAAGGGGAGGAATGTTGTTCAACAATCGTGGACCATCTTCTACATCCAATTTTGAGCATCAACATTAGATCTCTTTGGGAGGGGCTACTTAGTTCTCCTTTTCTCTCTCTATTTGTGGGGGGATTCTTCTTCTTTGGGGGGGAATTTGACATGTACATGGGTTCCTAACATGGCCTCATTTATTGAGACCCATCATCTTCTACATCCTCCTAAGCTATGCTTAAGAGGGGGTGTTGGTGTAGGTTTTAATTTTCTTAGTGGGTTAATTTATTTTCCCTTAGTCATGTAGGTTTTTCCTACACTTAATTAAGCTTGCTTAGGATAATAAAGTGAGTTTATTACTAGGATATTTAAGTGTTTGGTGTCCCCAAGTCCTTAAAGTGTGGAACCACTTTCCACTTTTGGTGGTCCATATACACTTTTTTGTGGTTGATTCCCATTGGTTGGATTTGAAACCTACCTCCTCTCCTAAGTTATATATAAACTCACTACCTAGCTTGTATTTTCATCCATTCATGCATCTTGCTTTGTATCTTTTTCAACTTAGAAGCTATTAATGCAATATTGTCACATCAACATTGCATAATCTTTCAGAGTCCTAGTTTTCATTCTTATGTTTTTTTAGTTTATGCAACTTTTATTTTCTCTTAAAAAGTTCCTTGGGTTATTCAATCTATTTCAGATTTCTAACAATGATTGCATTTTGGAAAACTATGATGAATTCAACAACCAACAACATGGGTATGTCAGTGGATGGAATTTGGTGCCACTAGTTGTTACTGACACATACAATGAACATGAAGATGAAAGATTTAAAGACATTCCTTTGATTTCAATTGATTCTGACCATATTTTAGGATTGATTAAAAAAGGTACATGTATGTATATTTATATCACATGTACGAGCTTGTGTACATTTGTAACAAAAAATTATTAAATTTATTAAGCTTCATTAATTAATTAATCATAAGGCCAATTTTCTTAAAATATGATATCCAATCTGAAAAGCACTCCACAAATTCAAGGGGCCTATACATTGAAACTTTTTAGTGATTGAAGAGTTGCTACTGCTAGATTAGCAATGGGGATTTTATATTATTTTTAAAAGTGATATGTTATATTTGTAAGGGTGATAAATTCACATTTAGTATTTTATTTATTTATTTAAATATATTTTAGTTTAGTTATCTTAAATATAATGGTTTCATATAGAAGTTAAAAAACAATTTAAACTTATTTTTGTATATATAAAAAGATGTACATATTAATTATTATTATATTAAAATAATGCAAGAAAAATTATATAAGATTAGGCAATCAAGAGGTTTCCAAGAAAATAAAAATAATTATAATATTATAAATAGTCCAATACAATCCATAACAAGTCTGAGACAAGATGACTGTCACCTCAAAGCCACAATACAAATTAGAAACTAGATTACAAAAGTGTTGTCTTAAACTCTAAACATTAACATTCACTACAACTGTTTGGAGCACAAAGTATCATTTTCATGGAGTTGTAAAATTTGAAATTTTATCTTTTTTCAAGTGGTTGTTGATCTTCTCATGCTCTTTGGGAACCCCTTGTGCAACTGAGAACACAAAGAAACAATTTGGAAAATGATATCAAAGTAAAAATTTAACATTTCAGCTTCCTTGTGAACATTATGCTTTGAAAACACTAACAAACATATACATTTCCACATATTAAGCACAATAGTATTTCTTATAGAATCCAACAACATTGTTTTGAAAGCCAAAGAAAAAAATAGCTTCTTTCCAACATGAAACATGATAAAAAAAGTACACCTTGGCATTTTCGCACTATGTTTGGGTCCCCTAATTAATTGGACTTAATTAAGCCTCTACAAGCCTAATTAATTGTAATTTCTAAAAGGGGAATTAATATTTAATTAATGAAATTATCATTTTCAACACCTTGAAATGAATAGGTCCTAGAAATTTAGGTTAGGACCCATTCACCCGTGGGAAAATGGGGCCCCTTTAGTTGCTAAATTCAAATTTAAAATATGTTTTTGGCAACTTATTTTTATGATCCCCAAAACAAATTCAAATGTTGGCTTGTAATGTTAAATTTTTAGGAAATTAAAAAATTACCTATAAGTACAAGGTCTTTTTATGAATTCAAATCCTAGCACAAGAAAGAGATCAATTCCTAAAGTGCACTTGTAGCATAGATTTTTGGCAACCACTTGCTTTCTAGCTCTCTTAGGGTTTTTCACCTAGAAGGAGAAAGATGGGCCAAAAATGCTTATGTTACATTCAAAGTCAATGCAATACAGATAGAATAAGGATGCAATATGCCTAGATATAATTCCTCAATGCAAGAAATGAATGAGATTGATTGAATAATGAATAGAAACTAAAGGAAAACAACTTGTTTGATAACACATTGTGTAATGCAACAATGAACTAGGAATGAATGCAAAACTTCACATAAATGAACCAAAATGAAAGTGTGCACCTAGAATGTGGATAAAGAATAAAAATTGTTTTTGAAATGCTACTGATGCTAAAATTTAGGCTTGGTGGGACTCATTCGCTATTCTAGGTGAATCAGTCCCAGTTCTGCCAAACTGTATTAGGGCCCGTTTTAGCCAAATGGGTGCTTGAATCTCAAAAAATATTTAGGAAATATGTACAGTGAGACTCATTCACCAATGCTCTAGGTGAATTAGTCCATTCTAGCTTTTCTGAGAACTCAAAAATGGAATCTGTAGCTTTCGGTTTGCTCAATCTGCACCTCCAGGTACGTAGATCTGAAACCTTGATTTCTGGAGTTGTAACTCACTTTTTTTATATATTTTTGCCTTTAAAAAGTGGAGATGACTTCAAAAAAAATTCAAAATAATCTTCAATAATTTCCAAGCCATCCAAGCACCTAAATCTACAAACACACAATGAAAGAGAAATAAATGATGAATGTTAGGGCATAGGGGTTTTCCTTGGTCAAACCCCTTTTAGGTAATTAAAACAAAATGATCAAAGAAAGGAATGAAACATTCAAAAATGGAATATATTGCATTTCCATGATGTTTGATCTTGAAATTCTACAACATACATGTAGAATCTTCCCTGAGATGTCTTAGGAAGCTAAATTGATGACTTGCAATGTAAATGCCCTAGCTTGCTTGACTTGAGATAGAAGATAGATGATGAATGAATGATGTGAATGTGTTAATGGATGAATAGATGTAAAAATGAGTTTACAGAGGTGATTTTAGAGGCAATTCACCTTATTTTCCCATTAATTAGATCCCTAAGGTCGAATGGAGAAAAATTAAACTTAAAACCTAATTTTCCCCACTCAAAACCCCAAAAATGGCTTAAATGTGACTCATTCGCTAGACTAATTCACCACTAATGGAAAATGGGTCCCAAAGGGACCATTTTTGCTAGATGGAATGCTGAGAAGTCAGAAAATTAGGCTTATATGATGACTATGTCGGTTATTTGATCAAATTACTCCTCAAGATGCATAATATGGGTTAATAGGGGCTTATTAGTGATGATGTAATTGTTAAATAGGGCTTGGGACACAAATTTCAATGTGAAAGTTTGATTAAATACACTTTACAACACTAAAATGAGGTCCACATAGCCTAGAAAGGCACAAGAACCAATGTGAATGTGTAAGACACATTACAACAATAGTTTATCATTAAATTTAATTCAAGAACCTTATACATTGATGTAATAATTTCATTAAACAAATTGTATAACATTGAATTAGGGAGAAGTAGGTTAATTAAGTCTAGAAAAGCATGAAATTGCTTCACAAGACTTTACAACACTTTTACAAGACATCGTTAAAAGCATGTTATTCAATTTATAAGGGTCCAAGACCTAATGGGTATGTGCAAGATCATCATGGAAAAAACAGGCCCTTAAGTGGCAAAAAACTTAGAAAAATTAGACTTAGGCAACTTGATGTAAAAATTTGAATAAGTTATCTATATTATTTCAAAAATATGTAGGAATATAATCTGTAGCAAATTGAATGTAGTTTCTAAACTACTAGGTTTGTTTAAAACAAACAAAATTGATATGGTGAGAAATTGAAATTTCAATGCAGTGGTACTTAAATTTTAGGGAAAAAATAAGAAGTAGGTGTCTGTCTGACCACCCTAACCACAATAAAATGATAATATTTTTTATAAGATTTTAGATGTAAGTGGAGCACTCATTTCTCGATGTGATGCATATTTTTTTGTAATTTTTTACCAAGTAAATAATTAATTATGAATTTTTTATTACAACTTTTAAAAAATATTAAAACTCGTATGTCTGACCACCTTAACTTGGTCAAAAATTCATGAAATTCAAACTTTCTTTTTTTGATCCTATAGTATGCAAAGTATAGAATGTGATGCATGTTTTGGATTAAAAAAATGTTATACCGTTTAAAAGCTATAGATGTTTTTCAATCGGCCTATCAATCAAGACTTTAGTCATAATTCAAATAGAAAATGAATAATAATTACTTGTTTAATTCAAAGTAAAGCATAATTTATATTGGTGGAAATCTGAGAATCTCCTTTAAAAACCCTTTTCGTTTCATCAATTTTGGGTAAAAAAGAATTCGTTAGCCACATACCCATCATATTGCCACTTTTTGGCCCATCATGATCCTGCACATACCCTAATGTGGATGCATAAAATGCCTAACAGTAGATTAAGGCCTAATTAAGTCCATTTTATCAATGAATTAATCCCATGTCAAGTAAAGGGTCCTTTTTTCTATGGCACATTTAGCCCCCACTTTAGTGAGAGGATGAACTTCTTCAAACTCATAGTAAAGTGGACATTCAAGAGATATCCACATGTACAAATGCAAATGAAAAAGAATGAAAAAGATCAAAGGAGATGGCCAAGCCCCTAGGATCTATGATCCTAAGTCAATCCATCAAGATAAAAAATCATGGAATGGCAATAGCTAAAGAAAGGAAAGGCGGCGTGAAAAAGATGTATTCACTCTGGGGCCACAGAACTTCAGGTCATCCGCAGGGTGAGAAGTCCATAATATACTCACTCTGGGGCCATGGAACCCCTAATCATCCATGAGGTGAGAAATCCCAAAAGGTGAGAAACATACACTAGTTGGTATGCATTCACAAATATAAAGGTGGCTATTGGGAAAAGTCATGTTGCTAGATGGGCTTCCCGCTCAACCATATCAAAGTTATACCTCTTGATAACTTTAATAAGGCGCCACAAAGGAAAATAATTTTCTAGCTCTATGAGGTAAGAAAAACTTTGTATGCTTGACATTCATAGACATTGTTAATGCAAAATAGTGTAAGGATCATTCAAAGGGATTTTTTTTTGTTAATGCCATGTCTCATCTTAGGGAACATCATGCTTAATGTCTCCAAGAGAGGGTAAGTGGAAATGATCTCATCTTGTTTCCAAGAGAGGAAAAGTGCAAGGTCTCATCCTAGGCAACATTGTACCTAATTCATCCAAGAGGGAATCACACGAAAAATAAAATTGCACAATGAAATGTGAGTGGTGATGTATGCCCCACTTTAAAGCGGTTGCAAACACCAATACTATGAGCAATTTCTTTAATGTAGAAGAAGAGGACATGAGAGCTTACTCGGGAAGCCCTATGTCAAGTCATATGTTTTTGATAAGCTATGTCATGAAAAAGAGAAGTATGTAACATGCTAACCAACTTAAGGCACATCGTCGACATCCCAAGCTTGCTCTTATGTATGCATGAAAGGTTAACAACTTAGCCAAAGGAGTCAACCACAAGTGACATACGAGGAAAAGGTTGTCTAACCCCTTTCCCCCACTTAGTTTGGGACAAAGGTGAGCCGAAATGATGAATTAAATGCATGCTAGAGTGAAAATTAATATCAGCTAGAGGAATTAGGTGCCCCCATATAGGGAAGCATACCAAACTCCTAAAAATATTGGATTTTGTGACTCAAAGCCTTACATTTATTAGTGGAGTGACCATGAACTCTATGATAGGTGCAAAATTAAGTCTTGGGATAGAATTTCTTTCGAGTTATAGGAGAGAGATATCAAATGATCTTGGAGGAGTCTCAACAAAGATACCCTCTTCATCAATAGTAGAAGGTGGTCATGTGGTTTGTTTCAAAGATACATCTTGCTTAGTAGTGGATACCATACTTACACAAGTGTCTCTAGATTGCAATATTTTAGTCTTCCCATTATAGGAAGGTATAAAATCTAAAAAATTAAAATCATGAACATTTTTCAAGACGACATTGACATTAAGCGAAGGTGTATTTGTGTATTGCATGTTTGGTAAAGGATGATAGACCACTAGTTATTATAGATGATTGAGGAGTGCATTGTGGGAGATTAGTGATGTTGTGTGAAGGTTTGGACAAAGGAAAATAACCAATACCATGGGTTGTTTGTTGTGTGTTAGGTTCTATAGGGTTGTGGATACCTTGTTCTCAAGCACCACATCCTTTTCCACTATATCCCTGTTGTTTTATGAGTTCATACCCTTTTCCATAAAGTTGGTTCATTGATTTGGAATTAGGTGGTTGTTCGTTATTGTGTTCATCAAAGATTGTTATGTAGTTTTCTTTGTTGTCTAAAGGGGTTGAGGTGGATGCTTTTGAAAGTTTGTCTGAATTTTGTGTTGACATAATGGTTCCAATTGTGCTTGTTTCTCATCTTTCTTTTGTGTGAGTATGTATTTGCCCATGAATGAGGGTGTGAATTCTAAGGATCCTCAATCATCACCAAATAATTCAGATACTGATTTCGTATCATTATGCTCAATTTCAAGAGGATCTATGTTAGATGTTGGAATTAATGTTTTTAACTTGGACTTGTAAGCCCTTTTTCAAGCTACAAGCAACTTTCAAGCTCAAGATCTATTTCAACTTGATATATGTGATTGCTATAGACATATTTCAAGATACGGTGAAGGGTTGAAGGCACTGCACTCATCTCATGAATCCATGGTCAGCCTAAAAGAAGATTATATGAAAGATCGTAAGGCATGACATCGATAGGAGTCTACAAAGTAGCTACCGCAGCCATAATAGGTAAAGTAATTATCCCAAGTGGTTGCTTTGTTGTATTATCAAATCCTCAAATGGAAACAAAATTAGGTATTATTTTTTATCTATCAACTTTTAATCAATCAAGGAGACTCACACTACACACATTAAGTTCAAAACCATTATCTATAAGAGTTAATTTGATACCTATGCGATTGAATTGAGCAATTATCATAAAGGAATCATCTTTTCTTTGCAACTCCAAAGGAGGGAGCTCATGTTGATGGAAAGTAATGTCAAGATTATTTTTTTGGATGAGAGCTATCACATCATTCAGAGTGGTTCTAGGAGGAATTGTGATTTTTTTTAAAGTGGTTTGAAGAATGGTGTTATAATTTGCTGAAGTTTGAAGCAAATCCCAAAGAGAAATTTTGGCAGGAGTATTCTTTAATTTTTCAACAAGATCATACTCTTTTGTGTGTGGGAGGTAACGAGGGACACTAGGTGGATTGGGTAAAGGTAAGGAGGGTGGGGTTGGTTGTGGCAGTTGCAGATTGTTTCGGGTATTATATGTATGAGCAACAATAACATTACTTAATTTTTGCAACTCATTGGTTTTAGGTGGTTAAAGAGTGTAGTGAGGTTTATTGGAATGATGAAGTTTATGTGAGGGTGGGTAAAGGGTGTATTGACATTTATTGGAAGTATGAAGTTTATGTGAGGGTGGGTAAAGGGTGTATTGAGGTTATTGGAAGGATGAATTTTATGCGAGGGTGGGTAAAGGGTGTATTGAGGTTGAATAATGTTAACATCCCGTAACAAGTGAGATTCTTTATTGTCTTCAAAGGGCATGTTATCTTTGTCTTGGGTCATAATATCCTCCCTAGAAGGAGAGTTATTAGGAGAACAAAAAACCACATGCTTGTGACAATTAAGGTTTGGTTCATCCAAAATAGCTTCATCACCACTAAGGGATGTATTAATGGTTGAATGTGTTTTATTATTGATAGTGGGTAGATTAGGGGAAGATTGTATTTGAGTGCTGGTGTTTTCTAAGGTCTCATTCTCTTATATCATATTATATACCCTACTAGGAGAGCTTGTATTATGTTCATCAAAGTTTGAGGTGTGTAAGGTAGCTTCATCACAAGTGGGAGAGGCATCAAGAGAAGGACTATTATATGATTTTCAAATAGATTTTCCCAAATGGGAGGAGCATTAGGGAAGGGGGGTCACTGGTTTCATGATTTGTAATAGGGATATCTTCTAACACTAGCCTATCCTCTTTACATCGAGGAGGGATATTAGGAGATAGATAAGAGTGATTGTCATGACTATGGAGACTTGGTAAGGTGATGTTTAGGAATGCGTCTATGATCTCATGTTGTTGTTGTCTAACATTGTCCAAAGTGGAATAAGGAGATGGACAATCAAGACCCTCAAGGCTTATAACTTCTTGCACCAAAATACCTAAGTTGTCAATAATAGGAGAGGTATTGGGAGAAGAAAAAGTATGATTGTTTTGATTGTCTACACTACCATACACACTAATGGGAAATGTAAGATTAAGGATTATACCAATGGTTTGATTAGGTTTCTTAAAGTCTTCATTGTGGTAATCAAAAGTTAACTCATAAGAGGGAATGTTGCACTTATACAATCCACTATTAATGTAATCAAATCCACATCTCTTGAAAGAAAACATGTTATGATGAAAAAGGAAAGAAAGTACAATGCAATGACTTAAAAGGCTAATTTTCTATTTACACAATGTAACAATCTGAAAATGAAATGTTGTGAATGAAAAAGTGAAATTAAACAATGCATGGAATGAGATAATTGAAGCTATATTTAACAAAATGAATGTTATAGAAATGCAACTGACTAATATATACAAGTTAAGGCACCAAAAAAAATCCTAAAAGAAAATTTTTGAGTTCTGTAAAATGTTGTTTCAGGGGTCAAAAGGAATTGATTCGCCCAAGGTGGCAAATGAGTCCCATTATGGATTTTTTTTAGAAATTTTAGAAATTTTTGAGGGATTCTAATGCTTTCAAAATGATAAGATGCAGACCTAAGTTAACAATGCAAAATTTTAGAACTTTTGAATGATTAAAGATGCAAAAATGAAACATATCATGCACTTTTACTCATGCAAAAATGAAACCCTAGAATGCAAGCTAACTAATGCAAAATGCAATGCAAGCAACTCAAGGATGATTAATGGACTCCAAAGTTAGAAAAGAGGGGATTAAAATAGTGGGTTCACCAAAATGTACTAGCATAGATTTTTGGCACCCACTTGCTTTCTAGCTCTCCTAGGGTTTTTCACCTAGGAGAAAGATGGGCCAAAAATGCTTGTGTTACATTCAAAGTCAATGCAATATGGATAGAATAATGATGCAATATGCCTATATATAATGCCTAAATGCAAGAAATGAATGAGATTGATTGAATAATGAATAGAAACTAAAGGAAAACAACTTGTTTGAAAACACATTGTGTAATGCAACAATGAACTAAGAATGAATGCAAAACTTAACATAAATGAACCAAACTAAAAGTGTGCACCTAGAATGTGGATGGAGACTGGAAATTTTTTCTAAAATGTTGTTGATGCTGAAATTTAGGCCTGGTGGGACTCATTCACCATTCTAGGTGAATCAGTCCTAGTTCTGCCAAACTATACCAAGGCCCATTTTAGCCAAATGGGTGTCTGAATCTCAAAAAATATTTAGTAAATAGGTACCTTGGGACTCATTCATCACTTTGAGTGAATTAGTCCATTCTCGCTTTTCTGAAAACTAAAAAAATGGAATTTGTAGCTTTCAGTATGCTCAATTTACACGTCCAGGTACCTAGATCTGAAACCTTGATTTCTGAAGTTGTAACTGACTTTTTGTGTAGGTATTTTCCTTGAAAACATGGAGATGACTTCAAAAATTTACAAAATAATCTTCGATAATGTCCAATCCATCCAAGTACCTAAATTTGCAAAAATGCAATGAAAGAGAAAGAAATGGTGAATGTTAGGGCATAGGGGTTTGCCTTAGGAAAACCCCTTTTAGGTAATTAAGCCAAAATGATGAAAGAAAGGAATGAAACATGCAACAATGGAATAGATTACCTTTCCATGATGATTTATCTTGAAATTCTACAACATACATGTAGAATCTGCGCTTGGATGTCTTAGGAAGCTAAATTGATGACTTGCAATATAAATGCCCTAGCTTGCTTGACTTGAGATAGAAGATAGATTATGAATGAATGATGTGAATGTGTTAATGGATGAATAGATGTGAAAATGAGTTTAGAGAGGATATTTTATAGGAAATTCACCTTATTTTCTCGTTAATGAGATCCCTAAGGCCGACATGGAGAAAAAATAAACTTAAAACCTAATTTTTCCTACTCAAAACCTCAAAAATGGCTCAAATGGGACTCATTCACTACTACTAGTGAATGGGTCCCACCTAAATGGGACTTGAAAGGAAATAAAAAAGAGCAATGGAAAGTGCTAATAAAGAGCAATTGTTTGAAGGAAAGAGATTACCAAATAAGTTGAAATAGCCAAACCAAGCACCACCAAAGCAAGAGAGACACAAGAATTTGTTAAGGGGAAAAAACAAGAAAAAACCCCAATATTATGAATGGAGGAAAAATGCCTAAAGAATAATACAAAGAGAGAGAGCTTCAGCCTTAGCTTGCTTGCATTGAGTCTTGAAGAATGAGAGGAGAGGCACCTCAATAAGTAGAGGTGAGAATGAGGAGTTAGAATGTAACTCCCAACTCAATGAATGCCACCATTCATCTATGTGTGTGCAAAGTGTCACCTCTTAAGGAGGTGGTTACAAATATTCCTTAATAAAGGAATTAAAAAATAAGCCATCCTCACACATGTGTAAGATGACAAAAAGACAAAAGACTTGTAGGGATTCCTTTGGAATATTCCTACAAGTTAATAAAAAATTACAATTAAAGAATAACCTTTACCAAGTAAAGATTAATCTTCTAACATCCCCCCTTAAGCTTTACTTGGGGAAGTTACATCAAACCCTTCAATGGGTTGTAATCCAAGATTTTTACAATGGAAGAGAAATTTATCTTTACAAAGAGCTTTGGTGAGAATATCTGCAACTTGATCTTCACCTTTACAATACAAAAGAGAAATTTGCTTGTCTTCAATTTGCTCTCTAATGAAATGATGTTGAAGAGAAATGTGCTTGGTCCTTGCATGAAAAATTGGATTCTTTGCCAAAGCAATAGCACTTTGATTATCACAATATAAAGGAGTAGGATCCTTTGGAGGTAGACCCAAGTCTTCAAGTAATCTTCTTAACCATAATGCTTCTTTAGATGCATTTGTACAACCTTTATATTCAGCTTCTGTAGAACAAAGAGAAGTAGATTGTTGTTTCTTACTATTCCATGAGATTGCACCTGATCCAACAAAGAAACAATAACCACAAGTGGATCTCCCATCATTGGGATCACCTCCTAAATCTGAATCAGTATAACCCTTTAAAGAAAAATCACAATTTGCATCATAAAAAAGACCAAGATTAAGAGTACCTTTAACATATCTTAAAATTATTTTTGCAACTTTAAAATGAGTTTGTTGTGGTTTAGACATAAATATAGAAACCAATCCAACACTATAAGAAATAGCAGGTCTAGTAAGAGTTAGATAATTTAAACTTCCTACTAATTGCCTATATAAAGTAGGATCAACAAAAGGAGTTTCCATATCAACCATTAATTTAGTTCCTAATTCACAAGGAGTAGAAACACACTTTGCATCATTCATTTTAAATCTATCTAAGAGATCTTGAGCATATGTATGTTGAGAAAGAAAAATACCTTTAGGTGCTTGCCAAATTTGCATACCCAAAAAATAATGTAATAGGCCTAAATTAGTCATTTGAAATTGTTGATTGAGTTGAGACTTAACATCACTAATCAAATTGTTAGAACTAGAAGTGATAATTAAATAATCAACATATAAAATAATAATCACAATATCATCTTTACTATGCTTAATATATAAATTGGGATCATTTTTACTTCTAATGAAACCTTGAGATAAGAAGAAAGCATTGATCTTTGAATACCATTCTCTAGGAGATTGCTTTAAACCATATATTGATTTCTTCAATTTGCAAACAAGATTTTCATTACCTTCCTTAATGAAACCCAAAGGTTGAGACATATAAATTTCTTCATGTAAATCACCATTTAAAAATGCACTTTTAACATCCATTTGATGAATAGGCCAATGCATATGAGAAACTAAAGCAAGAACTAATTTAATGGTTGGCATCTTAGCTACTAGAGCAAATTTTTCATTATAATCTAATCCTTCAACTTGAGAGAAGCCCCTAGCAACTAATCTAGCTTTAAACTTGCTAACTTCATTATTTGCATTAACCTTAGTTTTATACAACCATTTGCATGAAACAAGATTCTTACCTTGAGGTAATGGAACTAAATCCCAAGTATTATTAGCAATTAAAGTATCATATTCTTCTTGCATAGCCTTTTGCCAATGAGGTTGATCTTTAGCTTGTTCATAAGTTTGAGGATCATTTGAATTCATAATGTTAGACATCAAAGCATGATTACAATAATTTGCCTTTCTTCTTTTAGGTGGATTTTTAGCTAAATAATCCTCACTTTCTTGCAACAAATTTTTAAACCATTTTGGCATTCTTTTAGATGTAGGAGTATCATCACTAGAAGAAGAATCATGAGTAGAGATTTCAACATTTTCATCATCACTATCACTATGAGTAAGAGATGCATTAGGAGGGTTAAGAGGAGTTTCAACTTGAGGATTATCCTCCACAACAATAACTTTATTTTGAGAAGAATCAATATTATGCACTTTAGAACAATCATGAACACCATTTTCAGCAATGCATACATCTCTAGCAACTTTAACTTTGTTAGTAAGAGGATTATAAACTCTATAAGCTTTAGAATGTTCATCATAACCAACAAAAATATGATAAGAAGATTTAGCATCTAATTTTTGCCTCTTTTGTTTAGGTTTGTGAACATAAGCAATTGAACCAAAAATCCTTAAATGCTTAAGATTGGGCTTCCTACCAGACCAAGCTTCTTCAGGAGTTATATCCTTTAAAGCTTTAGTAGGAGTCCTATTAATAATGTAAGTAGCACAAAACATAGCTTCTGCCCAAAATTTATAAGACATATTTTTAGCATGTAACATACATCTAGCCATTTCAACAATAGTTCTATGCTTCCTTTCCGCTACACCATTTTGTTGAGGTGTATAGGGAATAGTTAGCTCATGCTTAATACCAAATGATTTCAAATAACTATTAAAAGCATTGTTCACATATTCTTTACCATTATCAGTTCTAAGAATTTTAAGTTTAAAACCAGATTGCCTTTCAACAAATTTATGAAATTCAGAAAATATATCAAGAACTTGATCCTTACTATGAAGAAAATAGATCCAAGTTCTTCTAGAAAAATCATCAACAAAAGTAAGTGCATACCTTGATCCTTGGATGGAGTTATTCTCCATGGGTCCCAAAAGGTCACTATGAACTAGGTGCAACTTATGAGTTGCCCTCCATGATTGACCATGTGGAAAGGGCTCCCTATGCATCTTACCACTCATGCATCCTGTGCATACAATTTTAGATGGAACAATACTAGGCAATCCATCTACCATATTAAGCTTTTGCATTAAAGCAATATTGTTAGCATTTATATGACCAAGTCTTTCATGCCAAACATTGAAATCAATGGTAGATATTAAAGAGCATCTAGATTGAGCAAACTCATAAAATTTGAACAAATTATCATTGTCTAATTTAGCATTAGCAATGACCTTGTTTTGTTTTGGATCAATAACATAGCACATATCTTTGTAAAATTCTATTTTATAATCTTGACAAAGCTTAGCAACTGAAAGTAAGTTAGTCTTTAATTCAGGAACATATAAAACATCATGCAATTTACCATTAGGAACATTCACATCTCCAATTGCTTCTACTTTACAAGTATGATTATTAGCAAGTTGAAGAGGAACATTTGATATATCAGGTTGCATAGACTCAAAAACTTCTTTATGTGAAGTAACATGTTGAGATGCACCTGAATCAATAACCCATTCAAGAGGTTGAGAAACATTAGAACTACAAGTAAAAGCACGTCTAGATTGATTTGCATTATTTTGAAACTTATTATTATTAGGTTTATTTTGTTGTTGATTATTTTGCTTCATAGGCTTTTTCTCATTTTGCTTTTTAAAACAAGTGTTTTGCCAATGACCATCCTTATTACAATAAGTGCAATGTGGTTTCTTAGAAGAGTTAAACTTTCTAGGATCATTGCCATTATTATAATGAGGTTTGGAATTATAATGTTGTTGTTTAGAATGAGGTTTAAAATTTTTCTTATGATTAGATAAGAAAGCATGTTCATTAGACTTAAGAGTACCAAACTGAATTAACTTAGCCTCTTCTTGTCTTAATAAATCACGAAAAATATCATAAGTTAATTGAGTAGCTAAATAAGGAATGGCTAATTGAGCATGAATATTAGTAATGAATTGTTGAAATTGTCTAGGAAGACACTTTTTAAGAATAATATGAATTAATCTAAGATTTTCTAATTTAACTCCTAAACCATCCAAATGACTATTTAAAGCATCAAATTTCAATAAAAATTCATCCATAGATTTAAAATCAGAATACCTCAAATCTTCAAGTTGATCTTGAATTTGAATTTTTCTTGATTCATTTGTACTATCATAAATTGTTTTGAGTTTGTCCCATGCTTCATAGGCAGTTGTACATGTTCCAATGTGAACATAAAGTTCGGGTGGCATGGAGATACCTATGAGACCAAGGGCTTCTTCATTTTGGAGATTCCATTTTTCAATTTCATCTTTAGATGCAGACGAACCTGGTTTAGATTTAGGATTAGTAGCTATAGCTAAAATATGTTTAAACCTAAAAATAAAGCATATATGAGTTTTCCAAGAATGATAGTTAGAAGAATTCAACTTAATTTCAGGAATTAAAGTAGACATGATTGTAATAAAAAATTCACAACTTTATGATAAAAAATAATAACTACTATAAATATTTTGCTAAAAAAAATCTATTGATTGAATTAAATCTTTAAAAATAACAATTTCCTAAAAAATAAAATAAGCCCTTATAGATTAAATTAAATCTTAAAAATTAAATGCAATAATTTTGCACAATAAAATTAAAGAATTAAAAATACATTTAAAATAAAATTACATTTAAAAAAGTAATATTAAAATTATATAATATTAAATCTTTATAAATATTAATAGTTTAAAAGTTTAATAAAACTAAAAAAAGAAGAAAGAGTATTTATGGATAAAAGGCTTTTAGAGGAAATTATAAAGAATTGAAACTATATTTCATTCTTTATTTTTTTAAAAAACTTTAATACCATGCAATTCTTACTATAAAAAAAGAAACTTTTAGTTTTATACGAATTTTTATATAAGATTTTGAATAGGTACTAAACTATTTAAAAATAAAACCCTTACCTTTAAAAAAAATCACTACCTACATAAGATTGTTTGTTTAAACCTTAAGATATAAAAAAGTTTTTTTAAAATCTAATTTGCAAACCTATTCCCGCCCGTTGCCTCCTGGAAAGCTTTTTTAAAATCTCTTTAAAGCCCGCTCATTTCCAACGGGAATACATGACAGCGTTGGGTCATCCGTCAGTTGCTGGGAAATTTAGTTTTGCGGGTTAGCTACCTAGCTAGGCTTATATTACATGATATTGTACCCCATGGCAAGCGAAGGGCCGTATTCTTCTTTGTCCGTGAGTCTCGAACCCGCGACCTGCAAGGCGACGACAACTATGGAAGGGAAGGCGCAGAGCAAAGGGAAAGTAAGTCTCAATGTTGCGGAAGTTGAAACAGAAGTCCGCGCTCAACTGAAGTGGTGAACGGCACAGGGAGTCTGCGAGGTTTTGAAACCTCAAAACAAAAAATTAAATAAAATAAAATTAGAATTTTTATTTATTATATTTTGATATTTGTTATTTGTTTAATGAAACTTTAGGGTTTAAAAGTTTTTTTTTGAAATTTTGAAATGATTTTTTTTTTTAATAAGCCTGTAGGCAGCATAAAAGGGGCTGAGCCCTAAAAAATAGATATTTTATTTATATGTTAAAAAACAAACAAAAAAAAAATTATCTGTGAAGATTAAAAATTTTAGATTAAAAAAGAACTTTGAAAGATTGCAAATATGATATAATTTTTAAACAAAGATTGATATTTTTATATAAGACAAGGGAATAAAAATATTGATATTAAAAAACAGGGTTAGAACTCAAAAAAAATTGATTGTTTTTACAAAATGTAAAATATAGTGATTTTTTACAGATTTGTACAATACTAATGATTTTTTTTAAAAAAATATGCATGCAAAAATAATGGATTTTTTTTTTTATGGATCTAATATACAAATTTGCAAAAAGAAACAGATTAGCTTTTTTTCTAAAAATAATTTTTGAACTAGAGTTAGAGCCCCTTAAAAAAAATTGATTTTTTTTACAAAAAATTGAACATGCAAAAAATAGATTTTTAAATTTTTATGCAAAAATAAATAAATAAATCATGCATGCAAAATATATTGCACAAATTTGAAATTTGAAATTTGAAAAACTTAGAAATATTTAGATAAGAAATCCTGCACAAGGGTTAGAAAAATATATCAAACAAAAAACAAGATTAGACTTTTGGCTCTTCTCTTTGAGTGTCTCCAATGGTGTATTGAAAAATCTGGTAAACCTTCAACAATATAGCTCACAAGATATTAGTAATACCAAGCTCTGATACCATGAAAGGAAATAAAAAAGAGCAATGGAAAGTACTAATAAAGAGCAATTGTTTGAAGGAAAGAGATTACCAAATAAGTTGAAATAGCCAAACCAAGCACCACCAAAGCAAGAGAGACACAAGAATTTGTTAAGGGGAAAAAACAAGAAAAAACCCCAATATTATGAATGGAGGCAAAATGCCTAAAGAATAATACAAAGAGAGAGAGAGCCTTAGCTTGCTTGCATTGAGTCTTGAAGAATGAGAGGAGAGGCACCTCAATAAGTAGAGACCTGAGAATGGGGAGTTAGAATGTAACTCCAATCAATGAATGCCACCATTCATCTATGTGTGTAAAGTGTCACCTCTTAAGGAGGTGGTTACAAATATTCCTTAATAAAGGAATTAAAAAATAAGCCATCCTCACACATGTGTGAGATGACAAAAAGACAAAAGACTTGTAGGGATTCCTTTGGAATATTCCTACAAGTTAATAAAAAATTACAATTAAAGAATAACCTTTACCAAGTAAAGATTAATCTTCTAATAGGACTAATTCACCATTAATGGCGAATGGGTCCCACAAGGACCATTTTTGCTAGCTCGAATGCTGAGAAGTAAGAAAACTAGGCTTATATGATGACTATGTCAGTTATTTGATCAAATTATGCCTCGAGATGCACAATATGGGTTAATAGGGGCCTATTAGTGATTATGTAAATGTTAAATAGGGTTTGGGAAAAAAAATAGAATGTGAAAGTGTGATTAAATACACTTTACAATGTACTAAAATGAGGTCCACATAGCCTAGAAAGTTACAAGAACCAATGTGAATGTGAAAGACACATTACAACACTAGTTTATCATTAAATTTAATTCAAGAACCTTCTAGATTGCTGTAATAATGTTATTGAACACATTTAATAATGTTGAATTAGGGAGAAATAGTTTAATTAAGTCTAGAAAAGCATGAAAGTCCTTTACAAGACTTTACAACGCCTTTACAAGACATTGTTAAAATCATGTTATTCAATTTATAAGGGTCGAAGACCTAACATGGATGTATAAAATGCCTCACAACACTAGATTAAGGCCTCATTAAGTCCATTTTATCATGAATTAATCCCATGTCAAGCAAAGGGTCCTTTTTTTTATGACACAACACTCAAGAGCAAATTTCTCAAGCATTTGTTGTAGCAATCAAGATCTCATTGAACATCATGTCAAAGATATCATCATTTATGCATGTTTTTGGAGCTAACATTGTGATGTAGTTTTCAAGAATTCAAGCATCAATTCAAGCCATCAAGATCATCATCCAATCAAGCCATTTCATGCAAGATCAAGATGTACTAAGTTTCAATCCTTCAAGTATCTCAAATCAGGAGTTTGGTGAGTTGCAACATAGCAATTGTTTATTCATCATTCCTTTCATGTATCATTTTATTTCAAGGTTTAATTACCAAAATGGGGTTTGACAAAGGAAAACCCCCACTCACCAAAAACAAACACTTTTCCCTCTTGTTTTTTTTGTAGATCTAGGTTGAAGAAGGATTGAAATCTATCAAAAGGAGCAAAATTGCAAAAGTTGTCAAAGTTGTAAGGTGTCGTGAAGCCACATAAACTCACTTTCAAGATTTATTGCTAGTTTTTTTACTGTGAAACATAGAGGAATCAGGAGTGAAAACCAAGGACTAGAGGATAGTGAAGACAAATTTTCAACCCCTGTAGCAATACCCATTCACCCTTGGGTGAATAAGTCCTAGGATGAAACTCAGTACAACCTTTTTGTGACAAGTGCATAAATGAAGCCCTTCTCAGATATATAATTTGTTTCTAGATTTTGTTAGATTAAGGTTTAATTTATAGGTTTCATGTTTTACATTGCATCTATTTAGTATTTTTTATTCATCTTCCAAAAGTGCATTTTAGTCTAATTTACCCCATCCTTACTCATAAGGAAAACAACAAGATCTCCATCAAGGTTGACTCTCCTAGAAGGGCTGAAATTCAATCTTGCCCTAGGGGATCTCTTTTTCCTAATGAAAATAGGGAGATAGGTGCATCACACCCCCACTTAAAATTGATGAACCCATTTCCTATCATTTCTATGTTTCATTTTGATGAACCCGACATTGTACATCAAATTTTTCTAAAATTGGCATCCATTCAAACCCTAAATCCATGATTTGCAATAGCTTTCATTGCATTGAATTAGTTTGAATCTCATTTAGGGTTGTTAATATTGCATTATTTTGCATCTCATTCAGGGTTTTAAGTTTTCATTTTGCATCCTTTAAAATTTGAAAATTTTGAAAAATTGCATGCATATTAGTGTATGTGGGCAGGTGCAAAAAGATGGGGGGCCAAAAAGTGGTAAAATTTTCAAAAATAATTTAATAGGTATAATGTGAGTGTGTTACAATGTGCTCACATTATAATGCAAGCACATTATAGCTCATTAAAACAAAAAAATGAAAACGAGTTCATTTTATTCTCACTATGTTTTTTCAAGCCCGTTGCCAAGAAACTCAGCATTTGCGCACTTGCATTTTGGAAGGAGATTAACTTGTGATTTCTTCACCGATTTGTTGTAATTTTTTCACCAGGATGTTGCCACGTCGATGGGGAGGTCAAACAAGTAACCATTTCTTTTTTGTGAATTTGATGTTAAATAGGTTTGTTTTTTATATTCATTTGTTTAATTTTGTAGGAAATGTTAATGAACCTAAAAACCATCCTCAAAATCTTGAACAACCATAGAAAGAAGCACCCAAAAAAAATACTTAACAACCACAACAACAATCTCCTCCACCAATTCCTCAACATCCTCCAGACACTTAGCAAAATTTAATGGGGGTAATTGAAAGCAATAAAAAATAGATTGAGTTAATCACGAGGTTCAACGATTCAGTAACTTCAACCATGGAAAGAAGAACACTTGTGAGTTCACTTAAAGAAATGTTAAAACATGTAGATGAAATGAAGCAATAATTAAGTGGTTGGGTGGATAGGAGGTACATGTCTAGGAAATTTTACACAAATAATTATCATATAAAGAAGTAAAAGATGAAAAAATTACAAAATATGATTTGTGCTAACTATTCACTGACCCACATACAAATCAAAATTTTGAACTTAATGCCAAGAGGTTTACTATCCATTGGTGCCACCACCAAGGGATTAGGAACAATTTTTGGGATAGATGGTACATGTTTTTTTACTATCCACCATGCAAAAATTGTGAAGTCCCCCAATGTTTCTTGAGGAAACTCTACTATGAGTTCATCCTCAACAAAATTCTCATCTAGAACTTTTGAGTTACCTCAAGAAGAGGATGGTCAATGTTCAATACATTTTTATAAGGAGGATCCTACCTTGAAGAAGAAAACTCAAGCACCTTTTCCTAAGCGCCTTAAAGCAACCGCCTTGAATAACACTCCATAAATTACCTTATCCACTGAAACCACATTAATACAAGAAATTAAGAAACTTAAAATTGAGGTTCCTTTGTTACAAGAAATTAAAGAAATCCCTGAGCTAAACCAACTAATCAAATAGTTGTGCATCAAAACACCAGGAAGGAAACTAAAATGGATTAATATTGTTCACATAAACGGATATCTAGCTGACCTTCTAGCTAGAAAAACTGCAACTCTAAAATATGATGACCCAGATAGTCCACTCATAACAGTGACAATCAATGAGGTAGCAATACCTAATGCACTTGTGGACTTAGGGGAATCCATTAATGTCATGATGGTGGATGTTATGGAAAAGTTGAGACTCACTCATTTGCATCCCACAACTACAGTATTGGAAATGAAAAATAAATCCATAGCTATTCCCAAAGGTGTCATAGAAAATGTTCTTGATAAGGTTGATAGTTGGGAATATCGAGTTGACTTCCAAATAATCCAGTCCCTCACACCAGAGGTGTACCGTAGAAAAAAGGCAACTTGCTTGATTTGGGGAATAATTGATGATAAATTGGACTTAATAAAGCCTTGATTCGGTGTTGTGAGGTGTTTATCACATCCACACTAGGTCTTGGACCCTTTCAAATGCATTTAACAATGTCTTGTAAAGGTGGTGTAAAGTTTTGTAAAGGACTTTCATGCTTTTTTGGACTTAATGAACCCATTTTCCCCTAATTCAAATTTATTAAATGTATTTAAATACATCCTCACATCAATCTAGAAGGCTTGTAAAATAAAATTAATGTTAATCTAGTGTTGTAATGTGTCTTGCACATTGACATTGGATGTTGTGCCTTCCTAGGCTAAGTGGACCTCATTTTAGTGTTGTAAAGTGTATTTAATCACACTTTCACATTGAATTTTGTGTCCCAAGCCCTAATTGACCTTCACATCATCATTAATAGGTCCCTATTACCTCATATTGTCATCCTGAGGCAATATTTGATGAAATAACTGACATAGACATCATATAAACCTTATTTTCTTATCTCCTAAGAACCCAACTGTCAAATGGGCCCCACTGGGACTAATTCGCCATCTGTGGCAAATAAGTCCCATTTGGATCATTTTTTACTTTTGAGCTAGAAATTTTAGGATTTAAGTTTATTATTCTTTCATATCAGACTTAGGGATCCAATTAATAGGAAAATAAGGTGGATTTCCTATAAAATCAAGTCTTTAAACCCTAATTCAGATCCAGTAACTCATTTTACAATTTATTCATCATCCATCTTCTATTTCAAGTCAAGAAAGCTAGGGTTTTCACATTCTAAGTCATCAAGAAGGCCTCCAAGGACATTCAAGGGAAGATTCTTCATGTTTTGGTACAGACATTCATGATCAATCATCATGGAAAGGTAATAAACTCCATTATTGCATGTTTCATTACATTCTTTCTCCATTTTGGTTTAATGACCTAAAAGGGGTTTGACCAAGGCAAACCCCCATGCCTTAACATCCAACATTTTTCTTTCTTGTCTTGTGTGTTTGAAGATTTAGAAATATTGGAGGCTTAGAAATCCTTAAAGATCAAGTTGTAAATTTTTTCAAGTCATCTCTTCATTGAACAAGGAAAAACATCGAGAAAAAGTCACTTTCATGCCCGAATCTGATAGTTTCAAAACTGAACACCTAGAGAAGCAAAAAGTGTAGACCGAAGGCTCTTGTTTCTACTTTTGAATATTCAAAAATTAAAAAGTGGAATCATTCACCATGGTTGGTGAATGAGTCCCTCTTCTAGACTTGTTTTTGGTTTTCTACATTTTTAGACACCCATTTGTTTGAAACGAGCTCTAGAACAGTTTCACAGAATTGGGATTGATTCACCCAGAATGGTGAATGAGTCCCACCAAGCCTAAAAATTAGGATCAACAGCATTTCAAAAGTCATTTCAAGTCTCTAGCAAGTTTGCAAGTGCACTTCTTCAGTTTCATTCATTTCACATTCTAATTTACCTTCATTTCTATGTGTTTTTGCATTACACAATGTGTTTTTAAACACTATTCATTTCCTTAGTTTGCTACATATAGATCATTGCATTTAGACATAATTCCATCATACATATCTTATATTAAATGAACCACCTAGATTTTGGTGTGTAATCTATCTCTTTCCATTAGGTGAAAGACCCTAATTGAGCAAAAGAGACATCATTTCACACCCCTAAAATATATGGTTTAAAAGGATAATTATTTGATAATATTAGGAAGACTCTGGATAGCTAAAATTGCATACAAGAATTATTATATAGAGGGAGGAATGACCATTTCACATGGCCCCAACAACAAATACCTATTTTTATATCCCCCGCTCAACCTGCTGAACATAATAAAGTTTGGGTTGATGAACCAGATGGTGCCAACAAACAAGAGAATCTAGCCTCACCTATTATGGTAGTCATTAAATAACATGAAGAAGAGTTGGAAGATGAACTAGAAAATAAGATGCAAAACCTTAAGGTAGACTCAAGTGATGAAGAAATGTTAGACATGGAAGATATTTTAGGGCATCCAATCAACGTCAAGATCACATCAAATTTGATTATACCAACTTCATAGGGTTACCTTGTTCCCTAGCTAATATCATTCTGAAAATGGATCACTTCTTCTAAGATATTGCTAGACTCCATAGAACTATATCACATAGTTGTCCTCTCAATACCTTAACCAGGGAAGTTTTTACTGTCACCTCCAACTACCCAGGAGTCAAAACCATCATGTTACTACCAGGAAAAACATTGAATATCAACAGTTGGTTAACAGAGTCAGAAGAGCATAAATTGTTTGATGTTTTGGTGAATAGATATAAAGATTTTTCTTGGGATTATATAGATATGAGAGGAATACAACCGAGTGTTTGCACCCATCACATCTATACTGAGGATGTTAGATTTGTTCATCAACCACAATGAAGACTCAACCCTGCTTTGAAAGACTGTTAAAACAAAAATTGAGAAACTCCTGCAAGTAGGATTCATCTATCCCATTTCTGACAACAAATGGATTTCACCTCTTGTAGTTGTCCCAAAGAAAAATGGGAAGTGGGGAGTGTTCTTTGATTATAGGGAACTCAACAAAGCTACCTATAGAGATTACTTCCCTTTACCTTTTGTAGACCAAGTCTTGGATAATTTGATTGGAAGGAATTATTTCTCATTCCTAGAAAAATTTAGTGGATACAACCAAATACAAGTAGCAACGGAAGCCTAGGAAAAAAAAACTTTTACTTGTCCCTAGGGAACATTCGCATATTGAGTCCTTCCCTTTTGGCTATGCAACGCTCCTACAACATTTCAGAGAGCTATCTTGGCCATATTCATTAAACTAGTGAATGACTATATGGAATTCTACATGGATGACTTCACTATGTATGGGCCAGACTTCAAATTTTGGACAAATTATTGAAGTGATGTGAGGACCATTGGCTATCCTCAAGTCACAAAAAATGCCTCATAATGGTGGAACAAGGGATATTATTGGGACACCACATTTCAATTGAAGGGATCAAAGTGGATCCTAAGAAAATTGAGGTAATACAACAACTAGAGACTCCAAAGAATCAAACTAACATTAGAAGTTTCTTAGGACATGTTGGATACTATCGGAAATTCATAGAAAAATTTAGCAAGATTGCAGCCCCTATGTTTTCCATCCTCCAACAAAGTGTATATTTTACCTGGACAACTGAATTTCAAGCATCATTTGAGATCATTAAGGAGAAACTTATCTTTGATTTTGTCCTACATGGACCTAATTAGAACCTTCCATTCCAATTTATGCAGATGCTTTTGATGATGCTATTGGAGCATTTTTAGGCCAGGAAGATGAGAATGGAAGAAAATATGTCATCTATTTCATTAGTAAGAATTTTACTCCCATTGAACGAAATTACACTACTACGGAGAAAGAATTCTTAGCTGTGGTGCATGCAATGAAGAAATTTTGACATTATATCACAAGGTACAAAGTAACTGCGTTCACAGACCATTCAGCTATCAAGTACTTTTACCAATAGTGAATGAAAGAATAATCAGGTGGTTATTACTTCTACAAGAATTCAATGTGACCATCATTGATAAACCTAGAAAGTTCTACGTAGTTGCAGATTTCTTATCTCAAATCAAACAAGACAATGGAGATTGTGCTCCCATAAAAGATGAATTCTCAAATGAAAATTTATTTTCCATCTCCCTTAAAACCCCTTGGTTTGCTGGCATAGCTAACTACCTGGCCACTTCAGAGTTCCCACCAGACTTTACATCAAAACAAAAGAAATTCCTCATTCGAGAAAGTGCTTCGTTCAAATGGATTAGTGGAATTCTATTTTGATGTCCACAACCCTAATCTTGTTTTTTAGACATGTCAGATCAGATGAAACATACAACATCCTTAGGGCCTACCATGATGACCCCTCTAGAGGCCATTACTTTGCTAAGAGGAAATCCCATAAGATCTTGGGTGCAAGATATTACTAGCCCTTTATGCATTAATATGTAAAAAAATATGTTCACCGCTGTGATGAATGCCAAAGAGTAGGGATACCCACTACATCCAATGAAATTCCTTTGCAACCTCAGGCAGTTCTCGAACCATTTGAAAAGTGGGTGTTGGATTTTATCAGTCCTATAGACCCCTCTTCACAAGGAAAATAATAAATTTCCACCTGTACTGATTATCTGACTAAATGGGCAGAAGTCCAAGCCCTAAGAGTTGCTAGGGAAAAACAAGTTGTTGACTTCCTGTATAACAGGATTTTTCTCATATTTGGAGCCCCTAGAACAATTGTCATAGATCAAGGACCCCAATTTATTTCTAAAGTTATATTGGCTTTTACTAATCATTTATAGGTAAGCCATAAAAATTCATCACCCTATTACCCACAAGAAAATGGTCAAGTAGAGGTCACTATCAAGGAACTTGATAATATCTTAACAAAAAAAAGTTCATCTGAAAGAAAAGACTGGACCAAAAAATTACCTGAAAGCGTTTGGGATTATAGTAAAACTTGGAAATCAACCAATGGTTTTAGTTTGTACGAGTTAGTTTGTGGGAAGAAACCTCGTCTACCCATTGAATTTGAACTTCAAACCCTATGAACAACAATGTAGTTAGGCTTAGATCTCAAATGAGCCCAAGTTGAAAGAGTCCTACAACTTAGTGAATTGGATGAATTCCGTTTAGATGTTCACCAAAATGAGCTAGTTCAACAACAATGAAAGGCTTGGCATGATAAAAACATAAAAGAAAGAGAGTTCCACAATGGGGATTGGGCGCTGTTATTTGATTCTTGATATAAAGATCACTAAGGGAAACTAAGGACTCATTGGTTGGGTCTATATGAAATTTTTGAAGTATTTCCAAATGGAGTAGTGCAACTCAAACCCATTGATGGTGGCACTCGAAATCTTTTAGTCAAAGGACATCTTACAAATCTACCGCAAACCTATTAACAAGTTGGAAATTACAAGAATGGTAGAAATGCAAGGAAAAATACAATGCATTGACTCTACTATAGTAGAGCCAATGGAATGTTCGAATTAATAGTCAACCAATCTCAAAAATGAAAAAAACTAGGCATGTGTATGTATTTACAATCACTTAAGGGAACTTCTTTTGTATTTTTATCCTTTTGGACTTGGCTAAATTTTGTTTGTCTTGCATCTTGACTTTATTTTTTAAATCAAATACAAATTCTAGCACATCTTGCAATGAAGCTCCAAAACTTGTCCATGTGGTTGGTTATGTTTCCTTGGTTGTTCCTACATTCTGGTGCATCTTTCAGTAGTTCTCAAGAAATTTTTAAGTCCAAAGTATTTTATTCTATTCCTTCCTGCATTCTGGAAGCATCTTTCAACGATGCTTTGGAATTTTGTTTTTGCATTCCAGCGACATCTTTCGACAATGCTCTAGAATTTTGTTCCTACATTTCGACGTATCTTTCAACGATGCTCCAAAATTTTGTTGTTCATTCCTTCATTCTGATGACATCTCTCAGCGATGCTCCAAAACTTTGTTCTCAAATTTTGGTAGCATCTCTTAGTGATGCTCTAGAACTTTGTTTCTGCATTCTAACGGCATCTCTTAGTGATAATCCATAACTTTGTTTCTGCATTCTAACGGCATCTCTTAGTGATAATCCATAACTTTGTTCTCGCATTCTAGTGGCATTTCTCAACAATTCTCAAGAGCTTTGTTTCCACATTTTGGTCCACATTCTGACGACATCTCTTAGCGATGCTGCGAAACTTTGTTCCTGCATTCCAGTGACATCTTTCAGCAATGCTCCAGAACTTTGTTACTACATTCTGGCTGCATCTTTCAACGATGCTCCGCATTCTTTTCTCTTTCCGTCTAGTTACATCTTTCGATGATGCTCCAATATTTTGATTCCTCACTTCGGTTGCATCTCTCAACGATGCTCCAATTTTTTTCTTCTTTTGTCTTGACGACATCTTTTAGTGATGCTCCAAAATTTTTGGAATTACCCTTCCTTTTCAAATGCTTTGATAGTTCCAACGACATACACATGATCATCATTAAATTTTTCCATTACCTCTGAAATCCATGCCTTACATTTCCATATTTTACCATAATAAATAAAAATTATTGTGACCACTTTTTGTCATAATAATTATAACCCCTAACCATCCTATTTTCATCCATAATAAATTTATTACAACCCCTCACCATCCCATCTAATGATATTGTTACATCAACAAAGGTAAGTGACTTTCAAATAGATGATGGGACATAAGGTATGTATAAATTTTATTTAAAGTAGTTAAATTATTGTGAATAAAAATGAATAAATTGGCATGTTCCACCACCCTTTCCAAGCTTAGTAAATTGTGTGGATTGTACTGTCACTTGAGATGCAGCAGTTCATGCACTCTTTTCCATGCAAAGTAATGATTCTAGTACAACTCGAAGCCAAATGTAATAATTAATTCATGTCCCATCGGCAGTGTCAAAGTACAAGTGGTTGAAAAGCTCACATTTTCTTTAATCTGCATCACAATCTTGTTTAAACAATTTTTTACCTTTTGAGTGCCACAATATTCAATAGATAATGAGTAAAATTGAGCATAATAGACAGCATGGGTGGAGCTAAGTGGAAATCAGAGCCAGCTTCCCTAGATAAGTTGGCATTCAGTAATATTTTAGAACTATTTCAAAAGATAGGGTGGCTTGAGTTTTTGAAGAAGTTTGAAGGGAACAATGACTAGCTAGTTAAAGAATTTATAGAAAACTTCTTAGATGGACAAACAATAGTGTGTGGGAAGAAATTCAAGGTAATCCCTCAAATCATCTCTCATTTATCTAGCATTACAAATGAGGGCGTAAATTTATTAGAAACTACAAATATTTCCTATCAAAAAATGGTAGAGATTTTCAATAGGGATGGGGAACCTCGACCTCTATTAGTTGTAAATACCCGAGGGAAAAATAAAGGGTTTCAAATAATGTCTATTCTAGAGCCGTAGAGAATGGTGATTTCCTAGATAATCAAATATTTCACATGTGAAGGACAATGTACCATAATATTTTCTCCCCCCTTTCGGTTACTGACTCATTTGCACCATGGTGTTGAAAACCATGAATTCAGAGTTAACCTTCGTACCTTTCTTAGTGATTCTATTATCAATATGATTGAAAGGTTTAAAATTGGGTTGGGTGCATTGAAACATCATGACCTTATTCATTTAATTTGTAAATATCATTCCCTAAAGAAAGAAAAATATAGAACAAAAATGATAGAAATTTCTTCAAAAATTTGAGAACCCTGTGCCCACAAGACATTTGGAGGAAGGTGAGTCATTTGGTCTGGTGGCTCAAAATTTGAAAGAACCTTTTCTTGAACCTAAAAATGCTAAAAGAGCTCCTAAAAATGAGGTGCTAGAAAATCCAATAAACCCTTCAAACCTTGAGGAAATACCAAGTCCACAAAATGTATCAAAAGCTTAAAAAAAAAAAGGAAATATGGACCTAGAAAATTTGGAAGACGAGAATGCTCATCCCTATAAAAAGGGAAGGGGGCCTAAAATAGAAGTATGCAGGCCTTCCCCTTTGAGAAGAAGAAAATGATTGTCTTCTGAGATTAGTTGTGATGCAACTTGTGATCATCTGCATATCCCTAAAAAGAAATGACAAGATAGGGAGCTCTATGAAACTACAACATAATCGAATGTGAAAATGTGGCCCAACCATGTGTAGAAACAACCCAATTAGGTGAATCTGGAAAGGAAAATGTCTCACTTGATACAAGACAAGAAGAAATAAGAGAACAACTACAAAATTATTTACTTATCGAGGATGAGCCTATGGAATCATTTTCTCCTTTCCACCAACCAATGGAAACATAGGGAGGTAATATGATCCACCTAAGTGAAAAATTGTCTTCCCCAATTGCTAGTGATGCAAAACCAGACCCACTAGAGGTACATAATAAAGAAAATGTGATTGCTGATAATGGAGAAGTTTTCATTTATCCTCTCTACTCTAATGTACAAATTGAAAGTTTTGATGACATAAAAACATAATTAGATGAGTTGAAAACATAAATTTTCTAGTTAAGATTTAGCCTGCAAAAAAATGAAGAACAAATAAATCAACAACAGTAGGAAATAGATATATACAAACTAAACTTTTGAAGAAAAGAGATCAAGAAATCACATCATTGAAGGCTCAATTGGAGCAAAAAGATAAATTTATTAGAGATTTACAATTTCAAGTGCAACAAAGTAATGAGGAAGGTAAATAGTATCTGGAAAATTTGTTTGAAAAAGGAAAACAGATTAAAGATTTAACTAATAATCTAGTGCAACCTCTCCAAGCATTTGCAAGAAAAAACAAGAAAAACAAAAGGACGAACTCAATGCAGCTTTGAGAAAAACTGTTGAACTAGAACAAGATTTGTGAGAAATCAAGATGAAGCCAAAAATGGAATCAAAGTACAAACTAAGCCAACCAAAGTGGAATGGTTTCAAGTCCACATTCCCCCAATTTTGACTAAATGGATGGAAATATTTGTTTTCTTGAGACAAGCAGGGGCAGAAAATGCTAGACTTAAGAAGGAAATAGTATTATTAAAAGAATCTTATGATAAGCTTTACCAAGCTAAGACTGATGCATATTAGATTAGGTATTTGTTGTTAGCCTGTAGGAAACCATTCTGGTTATATTTTATGTTTTTAAATGAACAATTGTTAAGATGGAAGCTATTGAGAATTTATTGCAATCTACCTCATGATCCAAATGATGAACAATTTTTAAAAGCATTCAAAGAGGAAACCCCTATCCAACAAAACGTGTTGTGTGAATTATTTCTACATAATTTGTTTTTAGAAAAACACATTGATTTCTTTATAAACCTTTTTGTTGGGGAAGTGAAGGTTAGAGCTTTCATGTCTACTATGCAGAATTAGATTCATTGGTAGGAAAGAACTAAAGAATATTTGCAGGCAGAAAGAATAGTGGAACTTCAAATGAGATACCCCAACCGAAAACCCTTTTCCTTTAAAGCCAAATTTTGAGGAATTAAGAGCTCTAAAGCTGTAAGGAGAAAATACAATGACAATCTTCATATTTGTTTTGAAATTTTCAAAGTCCACGTGCCACAAATAATAGAGAGGGAATGGAGTACTTGTGAGGAGCAGTACACTCCTCTACCTATGTATCTCAAAAGGAGGGAGGTGATCTCCCCCACTAATCTAAAGTGGTCCTACAGAAGAGCTGAGGCATTAGTGGAGATATTACAATAGCTTGAAACTAAGTGGATAGGGATGAGGAATAGACCTCCATTGCTCCTTCAACCACCTCCTGCAATTTTTGTCACTACAAAGCAAAATCCTAGGGACTTATGTACTTGGAAAATGAGGTTTAAGTACAATAATGGTTTTCTTAAAATTCCTAATGATTTGGATAAGGAGGAAGAGGATCCGTATGATCTTAGTTCCAAATATGATGAACTAAACAACAAAAGGGATGCAAAGAGGCAAAGGACCCATCAGAGAGTAGGAAGACCTACTCAGGCTTAGGAAGGGGAGGGTGATGAGGTATACATAACCTCATGATTATAATAAGCTAAATACCCTTCTTTTTTCTTACCAACCACTTTAGCCCTGTCAATTTTTAATTTTTAGGATCAATAATTGTCTACTTTTTATAAAATGATGTATAAATCTTTTTTTCTCAAATTGATTGAAATTAGCTAACTAATGTTGATTTAATGGTATATATTTCAATTCATTATACAAGACTTATGCACAATTGAAGAATGAAGTGTACTTTAAGCGGACTTCAAGCAGTTGAAGTTAAGGCACCGAAAGTTTGGGTGCCAAAAATTTAGGCATGTATAGTGCAACAATTTCCTTTAAAGCTTTCTGTAAAAAATTTGGTTAATAATTTACGGCTCCACTTAGAGCCTTTATTATTTTTTTATTTCATGAACATCTGTTAAATTACTCAATTGTAATTCTGTTAAATACTTTTTCAATGGTGATCTACCGCCATCTAAAATTTAAAATTTTGTAAGTAGTATATATGTGTAACTGCCAAAATCACTATTATGTTGTTATGATATGCTTTGAATACTATCCAGCTATGTCTATGTGTTACACTCTTATGATATGAATAAATACATATTGCAAAGTCTCATTTTGATTCAATAGTTCTGAGTAATGGAAGTATCATGAATGGACTTATTTTGAAGATGTGAAAGTACATGTGATTTGAGTTAATCATAGGAATGCCCGAGAGCTGGCCACTCGAGGGATCTCATAGAGTAGATAAGTATTTTTATTGTTGATATTGTTACTTCAATCTTGTACATGATAAATTTAGATGAATGTTATTTTGTGTCAAGCTCTGTCATATGTTCCTGTAGGTCATAGTTTTAAGTTTGCAATCTTTAAGTTCTATTTACTTTGAAATTCCAAAGCACCCATTCTTGTTGTTAGTTACAAGTTGTTAATTGTACTTTCTCTTAGTATTAGTCATTATCCATTAGTTTCCTTCATTTAAATTTCACATCTTAACTGCAAGTATGAATTCCTATGTAATTTATAGGCTTTCTATAATAGGAATGTGAATGCTTTCTAGTTTAACAATTTCATGCTTTCTAGCTTAAACAACTTCATGCTTTCTAGTTTAATTCATGTTTACAACCATTTTAAAAATTCAAAAAAATTAAGAGAGATGGCCAAGATATCCCCTATTGCATAGAGCTTTCAAACACTACCCGGTCGATATAATTGACATATTTTCAACTAAAGTGTTAGGACCTCATGACTGCCTGTCACAATTGCAACTCCATCAAGTTGCCTCATCATCCTCGGAAGGGTGTATATCTAAGTTGAACAAAATAGATTAATTATTGAGAAAATATTTAAATAGATATATTAAAAAATATTACATATATTTACACTCTATACATAAGTACAAATGTAATTGATTTGTACACAATACAAATATGTTTGAAAATTATCAAAATACTATTGATATAATTTAAGAACCATTAGAAAAAATCATTAATTTAAAAAATATTGATTTTAGTTATTTTTCCTTGATTAAAATAAGGTGTATAAATACACCTTATCATATCTATAATTTTATATTTTATGCATTTATAGATGAAAGTATACACATCTATATATCTGATACAAATCAATACATGTTGAGATTATTTCCACATATGTTTGAGGGTTCTATGATCTCTAAGAAAATTTCCATTTGTCTAAGCTAGTTAAGAACTCAAAATTAACAATGCATAAAATCAGCATTTACATTTTACATCTTTCCTTTATCAAGGACTCATAACCATATGATCAATTAGGATTTTCATTATGTCCTCCTTTATACCCTTGGATGAATTTGAAAATCCATCAATGTCCCTCCAAAGAAAAGATACCGATTTATACATACAATCAAAATACATGGTCCTTTTGCAACATGTTGGTATATCGTTCTCATAAAATAAAAAATCTCTACTTAATTTTTCCATGTGCAACTCAGTGAGAATGCTTGTGTGCTCCACAACTTGTTCCATCATGGTTCCAGGGTTATCTCTTATATAACAATATATCCAGGAAGGACTCTCTCCATGTTCTTCTTGTTCCTTCAATAGGAAACATAATCATTTAGAACAAGGTTATCTTGTTTTCATATTAAATATAAAATTGATGGATTATTAGATAGGTTTAGCGAAGTGTGGTTAATAGATACTTGACAATCTTTGTAATCATCAATTAATTGACAACCCATTACTACATCATATTCAAATTGACAAACCCTTTCCAAAATATCATCAGGAAGAAATGTGTCAATTAAAATAATTGGAAACAGTGTACACACTAGTACAACACAAGAGTTATTGGAATTCTTTAAATATTCATCCAAAGTAGGGTAGCATTTATTAGCAGCCCATTTTGCATCTTGCCATTCTCCCAAAATAAGATTTGTCCACTACAATAGAAGATATATGAGATACATTGTAAGATTTAAAAGTATTTTTGATAAAGAAAGAGATTTATTTTTATATTTTAACATCAAATGTTTGAATAGATATATTTGACCTAGTGAATTACATAATCTTGCATCCACTTGTGTGCATGTGGACCATGTATTTTTTGTTCTTCATCAACTAATTCCATATATTTTTTATGGGAGAATTGCAAACTAATTTGCATATATTGGGGAAGATGATCCACCATAGACATATCCCAACTGAATAGTGTGAAATGAAAGTCAATTTTTTCATTTGTTAAAATAAAATGATAATCAAACAACATTCATGATTATTATTTTGAGGTTTCACAAATTAATAACAATTAAAAATAAGTTACTAGAATGCATAATAATTAGTATTTGTACCTTTGTAAATGAAAATTACTATTGTTGTAAAAAAATTATTTCTAGTGAAACATTAATGCCAAAATTTGAATATAATTGAGTACATTTAGAAATATAAATAGAAAGCACTAGACTTACTTGATCAAGGCTATCTTAAAATGTATGAGCTCATCAAGGGTTCCAAAAGTGTCAAAAATGTCATCAATGACAGTAGCCATGACATCCAATTTAGCATATCCAACTCGAGTTAGAGAGAATTCAGATTCATACAATCCACATACATTTGCAAAATGATACTCAAAATGTCGATGCCGAAAAAATTGAAATTCCTTTCACTTGCTTCACTCCACCATCTACATATTTGTATCACCAAGGGATTACATGCCATTTTCCCTCGCCAATTAAAAAAATCATAAAGAAACTATATCAAGAAGCCCTTCTTAATATTAAGAAAGATTATAAATAAGGAATTTCATGCCTCTTGCCCTTGCCAATTGAGTAGTGACACGTGGAATCCAACTCAATCACTTCCTTCATCTCACAAACCATAATAAGATCACATTATTACAATGTGCTCACACACATCTTAGACTTAGGTAAGAGGAGTGTACTTATGCACTATTATTTATGTAACTCTCCCAGGGAGTGATCCCACATGTGTGAACCTTTGAGATGGGGGTGTAATTGACACAACCCATAATACAAGATCCTAGGAAGTGGAGATTGAATAGTGACAAGTCAACCTTTCATCTCTCTCACATGTTGGGTTACATCAAAACCTTCCCAAGGGTTTTTGGATGGGTTAGATATGCTCAAAGCCTAAGATTAATTCATTGTCCCAATATTAAGTCAAAAATAAATATTTAAAAATATGAACAACAAAACCATTTACTAACAATTACTAAGCCATGATAGAAATACATGGTGTGAAATATGTACTAACAAAATTCATGGTTAGAAGAAAATGAGTTGGAGTTAGCAAATTTTGAAATTTGGATTTTTAAATTTTAGGGGTTAAATCCTAAGGTGTGAGATTGATCCCACACTTATATGATTAATCTAGGGCATTGAAATAGTAATATCTAATTAGGAAATAAATTTTCTAGTATGGTGAGAAATTATACGTATAATAAATATTAAATGTGTATAAATACATGTAGGTCTAGATAATATGGGGCTAAGTGTGGGAGAATGTGTAAAGATGGAAGAATAATGGTATGAGGAATGGGCTTGGCACAAGACTATGCCATTTTCGGATATATAATTTTTTAATCCATTCTCTCAACGTGTTCACAAAACTAATCTCAAAGCCAACATAGTTGAATTTTGAAAATAAAAAAATCACTTAATTTGGCAAACCACAAAAAGCCACCTACTTGAAAATGAATTAGTTTAGGAGATCTATAATGAATGGTTCAAATGGTGCACCACTTGCTAAAGGTTTCATAAATATCATAGCAAATTACATGAGGTTGATCTTGCAAGAAACTCAATGGTTATGCATATTTGACTTAGAGTGACATTGAGATTTGTGAACTCTTAAAAATTCCTAATGATTCATCATTATGTGCATCACCTAAATATTGAGTTCTAAGTAGATCATTCATGACCATGAGTGATGGGTTTTTGGAAACCACTTCTAATGAAATATATATCAATTGATGAATATTGACTTAAATCTCTTCTTAATTCTTGCATGTACAATTCAATGAGGATACTTGTGTGATCTAAGGAATACTCCATGTGATTCTCAATTCATTTTTATTGTAAAAATATAACCATACATGATTCTCTCTATTATGTTGTTGATATTTCAATAGAAAAAAAATCATGTAGAAAAAAATACCTTACACTTAATATAAGTAATTTTAAAAATTAATTAATTAATTGAAAAAATAAAAAATTCAAACATAGTATAATAACTATATTTAAAAAATAATTATTTTTAGAAATAATAAGAATAGATATAATTGAATTATAACATATATTCTAACCATAAACAAAATATACTATTTTTCTAACGAAATCTGATAAGCATTATAGAGATTTCTTATAAGTCAATTTTAATTATTAGAAAATATCACAAACATAAATGTAATCTCTTTCCCATTAAATATAACAAAAAATTAATTCATATTTTTCAAAGAGACAAAACTTTACTTCCTTACTCGATTTCAAATTCTTACTTTTATGTTTTGAATTGAATTACTATTATAAAACAATGATAAGTTTAATGTATATATAATTATCATGCCCTAATATGGGGTATATAAATTATAATATATATATGTATTTTTAATAGATATCCAAATTAATTTATATTTTGATAGGTTTTATCACACTTTGCATTACGATAAACAAGGTTGGGTTTGGAAAAAAAAAAGTGATAAAATTTTTGGGTGTTATAACTATATCTTTGAAAATAGTGATAATGAATAAAGTTATAAAAGGGTTATTGTGTTTGTATTTTAACTTAAAATATTTTTTAGATATCTTTCTGTTTCATTATTTTCACTTTTCTCTTTCTTTCAACATGGAGCACATGTTAAATCAATTGTATTAACTATTAGATAGTTGATTTATTATATATATTTTCTTAATGTCACACTAGAGTGTCTAATATTTTTGTTGAATGATGCAAGTATGGTAGGACATTGGAAATTGAAAAAATGGATTAATTATTGAGAATTTTTTTAATTAAATGTACTTGAAATTTCTACAATCAAACAATCTTTGTTTTGTTTATATTAAAAAAATAATATTATATAGATTTACACGAGCTGTACATAAGCACAATTGTAGTTGATTGGTACATAATAAAAATATCTTTGAAAATTATTAAAATATTATTGAAATAATTTAAGAACCATTAGAAAATAATTCATTAATTTAGAAAATATCTATTATATTTATTTTTTAATTATTTCAAAATAAGGTGTATAAAAACACCTTATCATATCTATAAGTTTTTATTTTATGCATTTATAAATGCAATTATAAGCATCTATATATGTGATACATCAAAACATGCTGAATTTATTTTCACATTTATTTAAGGCTCTCAAAGCTTACTATGAACCCTAAGAAAATTTCTAGTTGTCTAAGCTAGTTAGGAACTTAAAAATAACAATGCATAGAATCAACATTGTTTGTACATTTTACATCTTTGCTTTATCAAGGATTAATAGCTATAGGATTAATTAGGATTTTCATTATGTCATCCTTTGTACCCTTGAATGAATTTGAAAATCCATCAATGTCCCTCCAAACAAGACCTACCCATCTATACATACAGTCAAAATACACCCTTTTGCAACATGTTGGTATATCATTCTCATAAAATAAGAAATCTCTACTTAATTGTTCCATGTGCAACTCAATGAGAATGCTTGCATGCTCCAAAGCTTGTTTCATTGTGGTTTCGGGGTTATCTCTTATATAACAATCTAGCCAAGAAGCACTCTCTCCATGTTCTTCTTGTTCCTTCAATAGGAAACATAATCATTTTAGAACAAGGTTACCTTGTATTTTCACTAAATATAGAATTCATGGATAATAAGATAGGTCTAGCTATGTGTGGTTAATAGATACCTGGAAATCTTTGCAATCATCAATTAATCGACAACCCATTATTACATCATATTCAAATTGACGAACCCTTTCCAAAATATCATCTGGAAGAAATGTGTCAATTAAAAGCATTGGAAATAGTGTGACCACTGGTACAGTTGAAGAGTCAATGGCATTCTTTAAATATTCATCCAAAGTAGGGTGGTAGTCATCAGCAATCCATTTTGCATCTTGCCATTCTGCCAAAATAAGATTCGTCCACTGCAATTATAGAAGATATATGAGATACATTGTAAGATTAAAATAAGTATTTTCCACAAAGAAAGAGATACTTATTTTTTATATTTCAACATCAAATATTTGAATAGATAAATTTGATCTAGTGACTTACATAATCTTGCATCCACTTGCGTGCATGTGGACCATGTAGTTTTTCTGCTTCATCAGCTAACTCCATATATGTTTTATGGGAGAATTGCAAACTAATTTGCATATATTGGGGAAGATGATCCACCATAGACATATCCCAACTGAGTAGCATGAAATGAAAGTCAATTTATTCATTTGTTAAAGAAAAATGATAATCAAACAATATTTATGATTATTATTTTTAGGCTTGACAAATTAATAACAATTAAATATAAGTTACTAGAATTCATAATAACTACTATTTGCACTTTTGTAAAGGAAAATTACTATTTGTGTACTTTTTTTAATTTCTAGTGAAAAATTAATGCTAAAAGTTGAACATAATAGATTATAATTAGAAATATAAATAGAAAGCGCTAGGCTTACTTGATCAAGGCTTTCTTAAAATGTATGAGCTCATCAATGGTTCCATAAGTGTCAAAAATGTCATCAATGATAGTAATCATGGTACCCAATTTTGCATATCCAACTCGAGTAAGAGAGAATTCAAATTCATACAATCCACATGCATATGCAAAATAATACTCAACATGTCGATGCCGAAAAAAATTAAGCTGCTTCACACTTGCTTCACTCCACCATCTACATATTTGTATCACCACATACACATTATTCCAATATAATTAATATTATAGCAATGTAACATGACAATGGATTTTCTTAGTAGGCTGACTCAATATCTATTTATGGATATATTACTTGGATATAATTTTGAGCTCAATCTGATTTTGAGCTTGTAGTATGTTGAAATCTAATATAGCTGCTTCCAAAATATTTTGGCAAATCTGATTGGGCATCCTGAAAGAAAGAATTAAATTCAGTAAGATAAGTCAGATTGGCTTTGGATCACACTTAAAGATAACTCCCTAGACAATAAAACATGTTACCTAAAAGTGGGATATTATATATTTGTAAATGGATCTTTCAAATTTCTAACCATTCAAAGAAAGTCTCTACAAGAGAAGATTATTTGTACTGACCTGTAAACACCCTCCATTGACATCCAAGAATCAATATCTTGTCTAAATATTTGAATGGAGTTCCATGCTTCCCATCGTGGATTTCTGGATCTCCAAGAATACTTCATAAAGTATTCAACCTGCAGTTTTTAATGAAATGATCTATTTGTTAATATAAATATGGAAAAATCATTTTATAATAACTTCATTAAATTGAATGCAGTAAATGCGGTGCTTTCCTCTGTCAAAAGTTGGCTTTTTTCTCTTATGTGCTTGCTCTGTGCAAGAATTTGTTGAAGATATCGAGAGGCAAATGATTTAGCTTCTTTCATAATTGTTTCTCCCGGAAAAGAAATCTCTGCAGCTTCATATAAACTCAACACACTTCTTAACTGATTGTCACCTTCCTCAGTGGGTGGCGTCAAAATGAATTGTTCATTTTCATCTTTAAAATTTTTAAATACCTCTGCTTACATCAAAACAAAATATTATCAAAAATCAAATCATTTTTTAAATCTAGAAACACAATATGAAGAGCAAAATTTAAAAGAAAAACCTTGAAATACACGATATCCATTAAGGCGAAGAATTCGAAATCCCAAAGCAGTAGTGTTGAGATCTGTAACGGAATTATTTCTCCCCCATGAAATACCATTTTCATTCCAATACCTGTTTAAAAAGATACATACAACTAATAATCAAATTCAATCACCGAATTCAAATGAACTCTATGATTAAATGTATTGAATAGATTAAAAAATGGAAGGCGCTGCACTACTTGTAAGTATAATCAAGAAGCGCTTTGATTTCGTTTTGAAAATAACGATGAATTCCTAATCGTTGCACAGCGTCAACTAATCAAGCCTGCAAATATTGTTCAATTAGGTCAAAATTAGGAAAATAGAGATAATATTGAGATTGAGGTTGCAAGTAAATAATCACCCCATATGGCGATGAAAGGGATTGCAGGAAATCGTCCTCCCACACATTGGGATGATATTTGGCTATCCTTCGATCCACCAAATGCTCATTCTCTTCCTTTTGACAACTTAGCACTGCAGCCATTGTACAGTACTATTCCTAGATATCAAATGATAGAGAGAATGAGAGCGGTTTGCAATACCAGGGAGTGGGAAGAGGTATTAAATAGGTGGAGAGTCAACAGTCAGATTTGCGTCAACGATAAACTCTCGTGCTCTTCTTCTTTGAACGAAGAAAAGAACATGGTCTGTATTAAACAAAGAGGGATCTGGAAATATGCTCTGTGCAAGGGTGGTTAAAGAAATTTGGACATAAGCGACAAAGATGGTCTGTATTAAACAAAGCACATTTTAGGAATCATTTTTTTCGTCGGAGGAGAAACAGATGAATGTCAAAACACCTTGACTAGGTATTGACTCTCCTCCTTTTTAGTTAGATTTCCATAAAACGGTGGGCGAAACTCCTCACCACCAAGAATCCTTTCATGATCTATATTTCTTAATAAAGTGGTCCCTTTATTTTAATTGCATAAATATAATATAACTTGGCTTCAAGATAGTCTAATCATCTTAATAAAAGTTGCTTCTAGCAATTTTTTAAACTACGTCATCTCTACATAAATTTGTACATAGTTTGTATAAATATATTATATTGTTGTCACAAATTTCTCTAAATAAAGTTATAATTCTGAATCTTAAACCACCATACTATTATAGAGATAAGGAAGGAAGGTTAATCCAAAGAAAAATAGAAGATAATGATTACAAGTTAAGGGACTAGAGATTGATGCATAAATAACTACCATCTAAAATTTAATACCAAGACCTTAAAATGAAATCAATGTCTTTATTGAAGCATAACCAATATTTAAGGAAGTCACTCAAACTTGTTCATAATCCATTAAGTTAACATATAAAAACATTTTTCTTCCAAATTCCTCTCTCTATTTATGAAATATTCATCTTCAAATCAATTACCATTTTTTTTGGGATAATTTATGTGCTATTAATAGAGTAGAGCTAAAAAGCTCATTTTGTTTGTAGTTTCCTTGCCCTTTTTAATCTTAAACAAGTTTCTTAATGACCCTTTACTTGGAGATTATCTACAAACTCCTAACTTATAGAAGGGTGATCCCACAATAGTGGTTTACAATTTTTGGCCAAACTGGACACTGAAATTATTTTTTTAAACTAAATCTTCACATTTGGGCACCTATATCGGCTAAACCATGAAGAATTTGAAGATGATGCAAACTAGAGTCTCATCAAATTTTCTCTGTAGATTGTAAAAATATTTTTTTCAAAATTTTTGGAATCAGATTCCACTTCTTTTTCCGTCTCCCACAAAAAACTGGTTTTTCTCAAAAAACAAACAACATTTTTTTAAAATGGTGCACACCATATAACATATAACTTTTTTCCATGAAGGATAAAATTCTAATTATTTCTAATTTAGATTTGTAACTCCGATATCTAGTTCTTCCACTTGGTTAGATAGTTTTTTATTGAATACTTTTTCTTTAATCAAGTTTCAATGTCCAACCAATTACAATTCAGACATAGCACGACCGTATAACACATAACTTTTTTTGTATATATTAAAATTATAATTTATTTTTTTCTATTGGATCAAGGACTTCAATATTTGGTGCACTCATATTTTTCAATTTTCTTTTTTGATAATCTACTATTTTTCCATATGTGCAGAACAAAAACCTTCATTTTTTATGAAAAACCTATGTTTAATAAAACTAAAAAAACAAATATATAATAAAACCAAAACATATTAAAATTATATTCGTTGGATAGCACATTCTGAGGACTACCTAATTCCAGTTGGGTTTGTGAATATTCCTCCATTTTCATCCTCAAACCAAGCTCGAAGTGCAAAAATTCAAATTTTTTTGTCTCAGGGGGATGAGAAATAAAGGGGGTTCGAATGAACCCATAGGGGTTCAAGCGAACCCCTAGGGCTTCGCTCGAACTAGGGTTCATTCGAACCCCCCTTCTATAAGGGGTTTTGATGGCTTTTTTGGCGGGAAAGTATTAAGAGGGTTCGGTTGAACTTATGTTCTACTGAACCCCTAATTGGTTTGGTCGAACCAATAGGTTTGTACGTACCCCTAAAATCAAGTTTATTGCTATGCATTTGTTTTTTGTGAGTTTTCCTTCCTCACTTCAATTGTAAACCACTATTGTGGCTTCACCCATTCATAACCAACCAAATCCTTTTACATTCTAACTTCTTGCAAGAAAAAGAATAGGCTATTCAAAGACTATTATTATTTTAAAAATTAATTAAATACTAAAGAACACTCACAACTCAATCAATTTTATCCTATAAAACATCCATCGTGGAGGAAAAACTAGTTTCTTTGGTAGCATCAACGTGTGCTACCTATCCTCCTTCATATATATATGTGTGTGTGTGTGTGTGTGTGTGTGTGTGTGTGTGTGTGTGTGTGTGTGTGTATATGTATATATATATATATATATATGTATATGTATATGTATATATATGTATATGTATATGTATATATATATGTATATGTATATGTATATATATATATATATGTATGTATGTATGTATGTATATATATATAATGGAAAATATTGCCTTTTATAAGTGGATAAGACTACCTTTTACTTTTATTTATTCATTATAGAAACATAATAATTCTTAATTCTTAATTATTTGAATGCTTATGTATAAGCCTTATTTATAGGCTTTTTAATGTATAGTGAAGTTTTCTTAGGCCCTAGGTGAAGATCAACAATCACTATATGCTAAAACAATACTTGTATGATCCAAAATCTAATTTTGATGTTGGTATGGCCATGGACGTTAATTCACATGCTTTGTCATATAGAAACTAGTGTACTTGTAATATCATTTACTCAAGTATATTATTGATTATACCTCAAATTGTTTTCATATTGACCAAAGGGAGTACAAATCGTAGTTTTGAGCCTCATTCTTTATTAATTTATTTCTACCCTAATTAGATAAATAAGAAAGAGAATTAAAATATATATGTAGTTGTTGAGAAATTAGTATTGCATACACAAATCAAATAAGATGACCATATATACACCATATACATATAGTAAATTTCATACACAATCATATTTACATTTATTAATATGTAATACACGTGGATGATGAAAATGTGGATCACAAATATCAACAATGCAAAACTACCACTCTCACAATCACACAATAAAGTTGAAGACCTCAACTGAGAGTATAGAATTTAGATAAAAAACAAATTCGTCATAGCTAAGATCTTGATTTTATCCATTGTTGGTTGCTCTTCAAAGTAACAAATTATGAAAGAACAATAATGAAATGATGCAATGATATTGATAAATTCTCAAAGATAAATGATACCTATGTTTGATAAATGACAATAGATGCTTGATAATGCTTGAATATTGAATGCTTGAATACTTTAATCCTTGATATATCTTGATCATAAAATTGCTAGAGAGATATTGACAATCAAAGTGATAGAGAGATCTTGACAATAAAAGTGCTAGGGGGATTTTGACAATAAAAGTGCTAGCTCAAGATCTTGAAAATAAAATTCTAGGGGGTTTGAATGAAATGAAAACTTCTTATTATATGCTTCACTTAACATTTGATCCATGGTGGAGATTGATTTGCAAGATCAATAGATCATAGGGGGTAAGAACCAAATTTTTGAATTTTGATGGAGGGAATTAAGTAAATAAAATTATTCAAATGATAGCTTGAAGAAATAAATATATATTAATTTATTTATTAAATTAGAAAAAATAATTTAATTTAAATAAATTATTTTCAATTTATTTAAAAATTGAATGTTAGCTAATTAAATAAATTTTAAAAATTATATAATTGTAGAGGACCAAAGATAATTTGAATTTGAATTTTCATTAATGTTGGAGGGAAAATGATAAGTGATGAGTTAATTAAATAATATTTATTTAATTAATATAGATATGATAAAAATATTAAGATAATTAAATCATTAAAATTATTTCATTATTATAGATGAAAAGAGGAAAATGTTAGTTTAATTAAATAATTATAAATTATTTAATTAATATAGATAGAAGATTGTTTGTGTTAAAGTCATTGAAGAAATTTGGACATAAGCAACAAAGATGGATCTAGAAACATCGTGTGTATTAAATAAAAAAAATTTAAGACTCATTTTTTGGGAGGAGGATAAATATATGAAATTTAAAATACCTTAAATCTTGTCTCTCCTCCTTTCTAGTTAGAAATTACTTATTAATATTGAAATCTCTAATTCTCATGTTGAAACGGTGCAAGGCAACTCTTTGTCAACAAAAATATTTTTTTTTCTACTTTTATCTTCAAAGAAAGAGTTATGATCTACTTACATTTCTTTTAAGATCACATGGCGCAACATATAAATGGGAAAATAAATGTCTATATTTTATTTATAATATAATAATTGTCTTCAAGAGAGTCAAACTATCTTAATAAAAAAAATTCTAGTAATCTTTTAGACAACTCCATTTCTACACAAATTTGTGCATATATTGTATAGATATAATATATTGTTGCCACAATTTTTTGTAAATAAATGCCAATAGACCACCACAATATTATAGAGCTAAGGAAGGAGGCTTAATCCAAACCATAATATAAGATAATGATTCCTTCTTTGCATCAAAAGCAGGAAAGTAGAGTTTGATGCATAGTTAACTACAATCTAAAAACCAATAATGAGACTCTAAATTGAAATTGATGCCTTTTAATGAAGTGTAACCAATATTTAATAAATTCACTTAAACTTGGTCATAATCCATTAAATTAATATATAAAAACATATATTTTTTCCCAAATTCTTCTCCTTATGCACAAAACCCTCAACTTTTAATCTATTACCATTTTTTGGGATAGAAAAGTTCATATTCTATTAAGAGGATCCTATAAAAAATATAGAAAGCTCATGTTTTACCTTATTTCCCTACCTTTTTCCCTCTTGAATAATGGTTTCCAATGACCCTTTAGTTGGAGGTGATCTATGAACTCTTGACTTATGGAATTCATAACCAACCAGATTCTATAACATTCCACTTTATTGCAAGAGAAAGTATAGACTATATAGAAACAAGATTATTATGCCAAAAAATAATAAAATTCTACAAAAAACTCACAAAATACTTATTTTTATCTTATAAAACCTCTAACATGGAGGAAAAACTAGTTCATTTGATAGCATCAATGTTCCTTGAGTACCCTCCTTTTATTGTTTCCTTTGATAGAATTAGTGTTCCCTAACTACCCTCATTTTATTAATGGAAAATAGATATATATTAAGTGTGTAATGTTTCCTTCTATAAGTGCACAATATTGCCTTTATCTTCTCTTTCTATAGAATAGGATAAAATAAAGGTTAAGGTCATAAATTAACCAAACTCATACCCCACAGCCCTAAACCAACAATGAAGCACAAATGAACATAGAAACATAAAATATAAAGCAATATTACCAATATCTCTATGACATGGTTGATTCATCTCCATCTTGCTTTATATGCTTGATTGCCCTCAGATTTTGAGTATGCAATAGTAAGCCTAGTGATAATGATAGAAAAATATTGAAGATTGTACTTGTCTCCTTAGATAGCAATAGTCTAGGTAGCATAGAGTGTCTTGAAATGACAATGATATGTCTCTTTTATAGAAAACAAAATTTGAATGAAAGGCTAAGATTGAATCAATGACCAAGATTGAAAGTTGTAGTATGAAATAGGGTTAGGGCTAAATTAGGGAAAAGATAGGACTTGGTAAGGATGGATGGTGGAGATTAAATTATAAAATAATTCAATTGAAGGTGGAAATTAAATGAGACATGAAGAGATAAGAATGACATGAATAAAGAGGTTGGCACAAAAAAAGAGGTTGTTAGAGGAAATTAAATAATTATAAAATTGTTTAATTTAGGAGGGAAAGTGAATAATTAAATAATGAAAACATTATTTAATTATAAATGAAGTGGGAAAGTTGACTTTTCAATTAAATTATTATTTAATTCAAAAGTGGGAGAAAAGGAAAACTTAGTAAGTCATTAAATAAATAAAATTTATTTAATTTATGGAAGAAGAGGCTAATGAATAATTAAATAATTGAAATAATTATTTAATTATAGTAGAAAGATGATAAGAATTAAATAAATTAAATTTATTTAATTAATCAAAAGAAGAAATAAAAGGATAGAAATGAATTAATTAAATAATTAAAATTATCTAATTAATAGAAGAAATATGACTTTAGACGATAATCAAATAATTAAAATTATTTAATTATTAGGGAAGAAAAAGGGATTGATGGAGAAAAATAATGCTCATAGGCGAAGGTAAATTGTTAGTGTCTACATTTTTCCCTCTTTGATACAACAAAGTTTATCACGTTGTGTCAAAGAAATTTAGCTCAAAAATATGCCCTAGTGTAAACAAGATGGACCCATGCCCCCTCAGAACATTTTACTTTTGAAAATTTTGAAAATTATTTCGATAAGCTAATTTAACAACCAATAATGTGTTTATGACAAAAGGATCAATTTCTAGAACCTTTGGGATGACTACATTAGGTTTTAGGACCTTGCAACAAGTGCAACTAGTAAAAACCCTAACCCTAACCCTAATAGGGGATGGTATAAATAGAAATTGGAGGTAAATTTTTCTCATTTGTGAATTTTCAACCTTGGTGAATAGAGAGATTTGGAGAGACTTACTACCATGATGTCACTTGTTCCACATGATGCTCAACACGAATTCAGAGTTAGGACCTTCCAACGACTAGAGGGATTCGAGGACTTGGTGAGTACTCCTTACCCGCTTCCTCATTTTGTCATTTTGAGTAAATTTAGGGCTCCAAACATGAGCAAGCAGATGTGGTGAACGTAGTTCACCACAACTATTATCATGTTTTCCACATGTTGAGGTGGTTGGTTGCATCCACACAGTGCAACACATTAGGTTTTTACAAATGCGGTGTGACATAATTGTGAAGTGTCCTACATTTGCTCCCTGTACCACATATGTGATCGAGAACGACACAAACACCAAAGATAACCACATGTGTATGACAAAATTATGCATGTGAAAAAGTGGCATGCAAGTGTTTATGGGTTAACCGCAAGTGACCCAAGCGACACATATACTAAGACGTGTGACACAAGTGTGACACATTTATCTTGCGAGATGCATGTGTTTTAGCAATGCAACACAATTGCCTAATTTATGTTTGGCCCCTGCTTAGGATGAAATTTCATTTGCAATTTAGGTCTAAAAGTTTTGACTAGGGTTTTTATTAACACAATGCTTTTTCTTGTGACCATAGGTTAGATTTTCCCTAATTTACACCAGAGAGAGTCATCCATCTACATTCAGGTTGCAGGAGAAGTTGACTAATGCTGAGAAGAATTAGCTCATTTCCTTGGGTTTATATTATGTGACATACATGCCCACCATTAGGGTGAACAAGGGAATTTTGATTGCAGTTGCTGAGAGATGGAATTTCAAGACAAGCTCCTTCCACTTTCTAATCGGGTTGGCGACAGTGACACTCAAGAATGTCTATCAGATCCTGAGGCTACCTATCCATGGAGTGCAAGTGACATATGATTTGGAGCATAGGTACCAAGCTATTGAGGAATAGTATGAGCATGAGGACATCATAGAGCTAGGAATCGAGGAGTATGAGATTAGATGGGAGGTCCTAGAAGAGAGGTATGAGCAATTGGGTTGCATATTTTGTACACTCATTGTCGATATTATTATTCTGGATCATAGAGGGAATGGATTTCCAGTTGGATGGGGCAAGATTCTTGTAGGGATGATGGCCAAAGGGATAATTTATGCATGAGGGCTCTATTTATTAGTCATGTTATACTCTCAGTTGCATGGCATTTCCTACAAAGGAGCTCATTTAATCAACTATGGTGTGACATTATTGATGATATGGGCTTGGGAGCATATAATCGTGTTTCATCCACCAATGGGGAGGTAGTTGGGGGATGGCATGACTTATGTCTACTTATATGGTGGGGTAGTGACATAGACCCGTGTCGTAGATGTGGGATATTGGTGACATTCCATTGACTTGCTTGCTAGTTTTGTATGGAGGCCCTAGAGAGACTGCCAGTTATGGGTGGATGAGGATGACCACTTGCCATGGTGCCAATATCCCAGGCACCTACTTGTATGAATATTCCATTTCCAACATATCACCGAGATGTACCTTCTAGAGTGGGACTGGAGATAGTTTGGTGAGATTCAGTGTGTGTCTATAGGGATTGTAGAGTATGTGTGATCGTCATGCGAGATACAACCATGGGGTTAGATGATACTTGTACGATAGCTGAGTAGGGTATAGATAGATTGCAGCCTGTATAGTGAGGTTGGAGAGATGAAGATGCACATGTGGGCACCATGTTCGACTATGATGCTTGGTGGGCCACTCATAGGCTTGACCCATTGATAGATCCAGACAAGCTAGTGCTAGTAGAGTGTTGAGGTAGGGGCCCACAAGGCCGATTCAGGGAATAAGGATGAAGTGGGGATAGAGGATGAGGAGATGGATGGAGGAGTGATGATGGTGGAGATAGACAAGGAGGTAGAGGAGGTCTATCCTAATAGAGGATAGCAAGCGGACGGAGAGCAGTGGGACAGCTCTCACCGATTAAGGAGGAGCCAAAGTAGGAGGAGAGAGAGGAGGAGGAGCGGGTAGAGTCTAGGTACCTTTCCTTGAGGTCAAAGAGTAGGATGCTACCATTGGGGAGGTAGATTATGATATGGAGAAGGAGTGACAAGAGGAGGAGGAGATGGGAGAGGTGGAGCGGGTCCTTCGAGAGAAAATTTTACTAGGCGAGAATGTTGGAGAGGGTCTAGAGGAGGTTTTGATTAGAGATGGGGATGGATTAGTAGATCAGAGGATAGTAGATTAATAGGAACAACTAGATATCATGAATGCTAGGATACAGGCCTTAGAGGTAGAGGTGGGAAGCCTTAAGACAGAGAGGGATCTAACAATCATTGGCCAATAGTGGGCAGATCAACAGTGTCTAGATTTTATGACTACTCTTAGTGGTTTGACAGTACACATGGCTTGGGATTTTTAAAATATTTGGTAGGGGTGATCAGTAATACAGGTATCTATATGAGGTAGTGGTACCACTTGAGAGGAGAGAGCCAAGTTTCACAGAGGTTATGAGCAAGTCGCAAAGCCAATCCCATTCTAGATGGTCTCATAGTAGTGAGGGTGTCTCTAGTCCTAGATGGTCTTCTCCTTATGACCAACCCCCATTAGAGCATAGGTCATCAGGGTCTCCATGGTAAGAGGACAGGCAGGAGCATCAACCATCACCATGGAAATCACCATCAGAGTGATCCCACAATATTGGTCTACAATTTTTGGCCAAAGTAGACATTGAACTATTTTTTTTAACTAAATCTTCACTCTCGGGCACCTATAGATGCTAAACCATGAGGAATTTGAAGATGATGCAAATTAGTGATTTGTGACATTTTCTCTATAGATTCTAAAAATATATTTTAAAATTTTTTTTGAATCAAATTACATTTCTTTTTCTATCTCCTTCAAAAACTAGTTTTTATCAGTAAACACCATTTTTAAAGAGTGATGCTCGTTGTAAACAACATATCTTATTCTAAGAAGTATAAAATTCTAATTTTTTAAAATTTAGCTTTATAACTATGATATCTAGTCTGTTCATTTGGTTACGTAGTGTTTTATTGAATTTTTTTTCTTAATCAAGTTTTGAAGTCAAACCAATTACATTTTAGACATAGGTGGATTGTAAACAACATAATTTTTTTTGTATGTATCAAAATTCAAATTTTTTTACTAGATAAAGGACATCAATACCTAACCTGAACATATTTTTCAGTTTTTTTAATAATCTACTATTTTTCCACATGTGCAGAATAGAGAGCTTGATTTTCGGTGAAAAACCTATGTTTAATTAAACTTTAAAAAAAACATAATAAAACCAAAATATATTAAAATTGTATTCAATGGATAGCTCGTTCCAAGGACTACCATCATCTAGTTGGGTCTCTGAAGTTTCCTCCATTTTAATCCTCAACCCGAGCTTCAAAAGGATTTTTTTTTTAGAAATTTGGTAAAAGAGGGGGAGAAGGGAAAAAAAGGGGGTTTACTTGAACCCCCCTTCGAGCGAACCCCCCTTTGACTTCATTTTTAAAAACTTGCAAAGAATGGTCACATAACAAAAAGGGGGTTCACTCGAAGGGGAGTTAAAGCAAACCCATTTTTGGTTAGAGCGAACACCTCCTTCGTGCAAACCCCCAAAAACTTGTAATTTTCTTCATGGGAGCATTTTTGCAATTTTCCTTTCTCAACAAAATTGTAAACTAGTTTTGTGGGATCACCCAAGGGACATGGGTAGCTCTAGTTAGAGCATATTTTGACATAGTATTGGGACACTTGTATTTTTGACCGAGCTTGCGAGATCTATTTTTGGGAGACATCTTGACTTTGTACTATGACAATTTTTGAGATATGTATATACACGATACATGATTTTGGTAGTGAGTACATGATATATGTTCCTATCTGATGCATTTTATATAATTGTGTGATTATTCTTTATGTTGATGTACTATGGTTGTCTTATGTATGTTTTATGCTTATATATGATTCCTAGGTGTTAGATGGATTCAATTAATTTTATGATGTTATGGATGTATCATGATTATGATGCAATGATTATAAATGGAATTTATATTCCCTTTGGTGTATGCTTAATGGGTTATGGATGCAAAATGATATGATATGCAATTCCTATGAATACGCAATGTGATGTTTATTGTAAATTATAAATGTGATGTTATATATGATCCTTCTATATGATGAAAATGTAATGTATATGCAATGTGATGTATGATAATGGATTATGATTATGAAATTTGATATGAATGTGATGGTATGCTAAATATGATTTATTATGTATGATCACTTATGTATATGAAATGATTATGTTCTAGATGTTATGCAATGATATGTATTAAATTCTAATGTTTTATGGATGCAAGATGTATGTATGATTATGATGTTGGATGCCTATGTGAAATGTATGGATTATGATGATGCAATGCTATTAGTACTTTTGTATTTTCTAATGCAATATGGATGAACTAATATGTATGTATGATGATGCTTATAACATGATTATGTATGCAACATGTTTTTGTGTGTCACAAGATTCCATCAAGATGTGGATAGAGGAAATGTTAGTGTGGAGGACATGGATGTTAGCATGGCATTAGTGGATACAATGAAAGATTAGAATTTTTCTTAATAGATGCTAGGAATTGCATTTAATCATCATTGGGAATTAAAATATGAAAAGTGAACAATAAACACCATGATATGATGTAGACCAAGGTGTGCGAAGTTATCCACTTGTGAAAAATAGACAGTCACAAACAAGGAATTTCCTGACTCATATTAAGGGCGAAGTTGACCCAATATTTTTGCCAAGGAAATCCACAAGCAATGGTCGAGAGAAAAGAGATCATGGGACATCATCTCTCTTATAAATCCTTCACGAGACATCCTCGAGGTGGCTAGGAACATGACCAAAATAAAATCAAAAGGATAAGAAAAATTCAACAAATTCAACAACCATTTTGATCGTTTTCCAGTGATTGTTTGTCAATGTTTGATTGACTAATTGATTGGCAGGTTGATTTTTTGACAATGTCTAGTTTGAGGAGAGGAAACATGTCGTATAAGATGTCAAGTCTTGTTTCAATCATGTAACCACCTATATAAGGAAAATGATAGAGTTTGGTAATGACAATTTCTAGTTTCAGGAAGGACACATCCTATAGAAGACACGTGGTTGACTGATTGAATGTTTGATGTTGATTTGGTTTTTGATTGATTTGGCTTGAAGATTTGTTTGATAGTTTGTTTGTTGTCTCATGGTTTGATGGAGGTTCAAATGACTATTTGTGTCTAATGACAATTTTTGACTTATTATGGATGATATTGATTGACTCAAAAAACCCTAAGGGACTGACGTAGGGCCTTGGGGGCTCATCTATCAATGGCCTTTCCTACATAACAATGTGCATAAACATATTAGTTAGACATACTTGAATTTGACCTTGTTTAAATTATTGTGAACTTTAATCATGATTGACCTTATTCAAAAAACCCTAAAGGACTAACCTAGTGCCTCAGGGGCTCATTGACTGATGGCTTGCCTACGTTATACATGTAGAGGCAATGTAGTTTGACGAAATTTGACTAACATGACTTGACACTGACTTTTTTTTTGGAGTTTTGAAGGTTATTTGGATGTTTTTGGATTTTGACATGTTTTGATTTTTTTGGGTTTTTGAAATGTTTTGATTTTTTTTGGATTTTTGATATACCTCCAATGACAAGATGTAGAGTTCTTTGAAGACATAGGTTAGGTATTTTTCCCTAATCAGATATAAGACCAATTAATTAGGGGTGGAATGGGATAAGTTTATTGTGGGTGGATAAGGAAGGCGAAAAGATGCATAATGTCAATTATTCCAAGTTATGGGAAGGACAACAAAGTGTTATTATGGATGATGTGAAAGGTGTGAAGGAAAATTATTATGAGCCTTGGGTGGACAAACTAGATAGAAAGATGGTAGAAGATGGAGCGAATATCGACTACACATGGCTTTTGTCTACCAGGTTTTCACCATAGTACTTATCTAAAGCACCACCGAAGTGGTTTTCACTATTCGACAAATTATTTCTCTTTACTATTTTCTTGACTTTTTAATTTTTTTTTGGTGTCACCAAGACACCTATTTTCCAAGTTTTCATGAAGGCAACAATTTTTTTATGATTTTTTTTTTTTTTGTATTTTTCAAGTTTTGGCATGGCTCTTTGAAGTTAGGTGTACAATTTGCACAAGTGCAATTTTTTGATAGGATCTGATAAGGTTTCTCCTTCAGGAGTTAAAAGCTAATAGGCTCATGATCTATAGATTGTTGTGACAATGTAGGGACCCAACCAAATAGGTTCAAACTTACCTGGATTCTCTCACTCTGCTTGATTCTTAAGATTTTTCATTAAAACTAGGTCACCAATTTCAAAGTTTTGAACCAAAACCTTCTTGTTATAGTTGTGGCAAAGATGATTTTGATAAGCTTGCAAATGGACCAATGCATTTTGTCTTCATTCATCCAAGAAATCCAACTCATGTAATCTAGAGACACAATATTCTTGTTCATCAATATTCCCTTGCATGGATACCCTCAAGGAAGGAAACTCAACGTCAATAGGTAGGATAGCATCAAAACCAAAGACTAAGGATATGGTGTAGCTCCTATAGGAGTGTGGATATTGGTGTGGTAGGCCCATAAGATGGGATTGAGTTGAAGGTGACAATCATGACCAACATCATTGACCGTTTTTTTGAGAATTTTGATGACAGTTTTGTTAGATGCCTCGACTTGGTGATTACCTTTTGGATAGTATAGAGTGGAAAAGTGATGCTAGATATGGAACTTTTTGCATAGTTGGTAGACATCTTGGTTCTTAAAAGGATGACCATTATTAGTGATGATGGATTGAGGGACACCATACTAGCATATAATGTAATTGAAATGAATTTAGATATTTTTTTCCAGTAATGCATATCATGGGAATAGCTTCAATCTATTTGGTGAAGTACTCGATCACTGTGATAATAAACTTATGGCCATCAAATGAGGTGAGATGGATTTTACCTATGAGTTTGAGTCCCCATTGGGCAAAGGGCCATGATGATGTGATTAGGTGAAGTTCTTGAGATAACACATGTATAAGGTCTCCATGAATCTGTCTGTCAAAATTTCTTGACAAAATGATATGAATCATGTTCCATCGTAGGCTAGTAGTATCCTGCATGCATGATCTTCTTAGCTAGAGTTGAACCACTAGAGTGGGCTCCACATATACTTTTGTGTACCTCTTGTAAGGACCAAGAAGTTCACAGACCATCTTAGACTTGAGAATATAGAAAGCAAGGATCATTAGTTGTTCTACCAAGAACTCATATTGTGGCACATTAAATGGGATATCCAAGAGAGAACCAATTGTTGCCATTGCATCTACTACCTTATTTTGAATGAGGGGCCTACAAAAAGATGATTCTATGAAATTACTATTTCAAACTATCAACCATCCATTTATAAGAGGTGACATTCTTGTCCTTAGTGTCATAGTCATCATTAACTTGTTGGATTACCAATTGTGAGTCACTATATACTTGAAGGCTCCTGATCTTCCATTTGATAGCCATGTGAAGTCTTGTGAGTAAAGCCTCATACTCTACTATGTTGTTGTTACATGAGAAAGCAATTCAAAATGACTTAGGTATGGTATCACCTTGAGGGGTAACAAACAATATGCATGATCTTGAACCATGACTTGTGTGAGAACTGTCAGTATAATTTCCATGTTGTTTTCCTTTCCACTATGAATATAGACTCATCGGAAAAAGCTGAAACTAGTGGATGATCTTCCTTTGTAGGTGCATCTGTGAGTTGGTTAGCTATGACTTGTCCTTTTATGGCTTTCCATTCAACATATTGAATTTCATACTCGCTTAGTATCATTACCCACTTAGCTAGTCATCATGTCAAGGATGCTTTGTCAAGGAGATATTTCAATGGATCTATTTTGGCAATGAGCTTTGTTTGATGGTTCAACATGTGATACCTGAGTCTTTGAATGGTGAAAACCACCACAAGGTAGGAACATTCAATGGGACTATAGTTGAGATCATATCCTACAAGTGCACGGCTCATATAATAGATTTCTCTTTATCTTCCTTCATCATCATTCTATGTAAGTAATTCCCCCAGTGTTGATGTAGTTGTTGATATGTAGAGTATGGGATGTCTACCATCAATGAGATGCATTACGACTAGTGGTTCTAATAGGTAGTCCTTTATTTGTTGAAAAGCTTCTTGAAACTTGTCCATCCACATGAATGGTACTCATTTTTATAGTAGGTGTTGGAATGGTTGACATTTTTCTAATAGTTGCACGATGAATCTTCTAATAGACTGGAGTCTTCCTTGGAGTGTTTGTAGCTGAATTATGTTGGTCAGTGGTGGCATGTCTATGATAGCTTTGAATTTAGTTGGTTCAACTTCAATTCCTCTTCTAGAAATGATGTAGCTTAGGAGCTTTCTTGACATTACCCCAAATACACATTTCTTCAAATTTAGTTGTACTTTATGAAGGATTTTAGGTGAACTCCTCAAACACCCCATAATCATTTGTAAGACAAAATAACTTCTACAAGAGAGAAATGGTAGAAATATCATGCTATCATTAAGATGCAAGAATGCCAAATTGAATATAAGATGATTACAAATGTACAAAATGCCTTGAATATATGGGCATGAAAGAGATGTAAAATGCAATATGATGTTGCCATGTGTCATGATCTAACAACATGTGACAACATGTGAACCCTACCTAGAAAATGATAAAAAGATAGAGATAAGTTCTAGAAGGAATCTTATCTCCTACAAACAAGGAAGGGAGAATTACCCCATTATTAAATTATTTATTTAATTATGCAACCTAGGACTTAAGATATTACCTAAGTAAAATTATGCAAAGTGTAATTAGATAATTAATTACACCAACACCCCCTCATAAGTGCAACTTAGGGAGAAGAAAATTATTATGCAAAGATGAGTCCCAACAACAAGGCCTGATCAAGTACTCATTTACAGATGAAATGCAAACTAAACCAAATGAGGTAAAGGAGAAAACCACATGGGAATAAAACTTCTCCCCAAAATAGAATGCAATGAAAGAGAAAGAGGAGAAAACCCAGTGGGAAAAAAACCCCCTTCAATGAGATGACCTGTTGCAAAAAAGCACTGGAATAACTTTAATGGAGTAACACTAGAATCCTTAATTTAGAAAGCAAGGAAAGATACCTCTATTTACAAAAAACCATAGTGGAATCATAATAATGCAACAGCAGACCCGATGCTAAGGAACGCTAGAAAACTCACATACTGGATCAACCTTGGAATCTATGAAGCAACAAGAGATGAAAAAGATGCCCCCCATAAGAGGGAATGATATGATGATAGAATCTGAAAGTTGTGTATCTCGATGTTGATGCCAAACTGTGACTAAAACTGCTCAATGGGAACAAGTATCATAAAGATTCTAGAACATTAACCATAAAATGAATGGCCATCAAGCTGATATCGATGTGACCCAATGTGGATCAATGACCATAGGCTCTCAATCTGAATTTTGAACCAATGAAAACCAAAATGTGTCCAACTATGAGCAAAATGAGGCCAAAAGAAATAATAGAATCTAGATACAACTCATGCGAGTTGTCATCAATATGAAGATGAGATCAAAGTGCATGCAATGCAACTACACTCTAATCAATTTATGATGCAAGAAGCCCCCCAATGGAACTTTATATCAGTTCATTTATTACAATACCCCATGATTGTAAAAGGAGAACATTCATAAACTAAAGAGAAAATGCAAACCTAGTGCATGAAAACAAAAATGAGTGCATGCACAAACCAATGTTCACATCTGCCTCCATGATGAAAATTAACCTCAAATTTGTGTAGATGACAAAATCTTAAAAAAATACTTTGCACCACTGTGAAGTGCTCGAAACTAGCTTTCTGTCAATATCTCATTTGCAAAAATCTGACACCATGGCCAAAAGTTATGAATTTTTTTTAAAGCTGAATTTAGCCTGCAGGAAACGAGTTTTCTAGCAAAAAAAAGTTTACTTCTGATTTGATTTTTGAAAATATGTTCGTAATGAGTAGACAAAAATACAAACCCAGAAATATTTTGAAGCTAAAAGCAAAACCCATAAAGCATTTTTTGATCCAGTAAGTAGAAAATGAAAAAATAATTTTTGTAACCTTCAACTAGGAGAAAAATGACGCACATTGCATTTTGTACAGCTATTTTCTTTAGATCCATGTAGGATATCAAAAGTATAAAAGATACCCGGTTCATATTTCAACCCTGGCTACAAAACCCAGAAAGCGTTTTTCTTGCAACTGAGTGGAAGATAGATTTATAAAGCAAAAAATAAAAAATGACTTTAATAAAAAGGCTGCTTGCATCCAGCAAAACTTTCATGCAAAGATTGATCCCTCATAACTGGGAAGAATTCTGCAGCACTGAAGCTCTAATACCATGAAGGAGTTTAGGTGAACTCCTGAAAGACCCCAAAATTACCTGCAAGACAAAATAACTTCTACAAGAGAGAAATGGCAGAAATATCATGCTATCATTAAGATGCAAGAATGTCAAATTGAATATGAGATGATTACAAATGTACAAAATTCCTTGAATATATAGGCATGAAAGAAATGCAAAATGCAATATGATGTTGCCATGTGTTATGATGTGACAACATGTGAACCCTACGTTGGAAATGATAAAAAGATAGAGATAAGTTCTAGAAGGACAACTCATCTTCTAGAAGGAATCTTATCTCCTACAAACAAGGAAGGGGGAATTACCCCATTATTAAATGATTTATTTAATTATGCAACCTAGGAATTAAAATATTACCTAACTAAACTTATGCAAAGTGTAATTAAATAATTAATTACACCAACACTTTATACTCTTCTAGTCTCTTGAAATTGTTTTTAACACTCATAGATGGTCACCTTTCGTCAATGATTTGGTTAATATATCATCCACATAATCTTTTATGAGAGTATGCATGAGGTCATGAAAGATCGTCGTCATGGTGTGTTGATATGCAGCCCCAACATTTTTAATCCAAAAGGCATGACATTCCAACAGTATGTTCCCTAGGGACATGTGAAGGCCATCTTATGTTGATCTTTAGGAGCTATCTTGATTTTAGTATATCCCAAGAAGCCATCCATAAGGGATAGCATCTTGTAGCCTATCGTTAAGTCCATTGTGATGTCAATGTTTATTAGGGGGAATTCATCTTTTGGACATGCCTTGTTCAAGTCTAGAAATTAGTGCATATGTGGATTCCTCCTATTGGTTTTCTCACTAGTACTAGATTAAAAATCCACTCTACATAGTCAATATATTGAATGAATCCAACATCCAATAACTTCTTTAGCTTAGCCTTGGCCAACAAGGCAATTTGAGATGCATTTTCTTAGTTTTTCCTTGACTGGTTTAGCATCAAAAACAATGGCAAGTGATACACAACCAACTCAGGATCTAGACCAGGAATGTCGACATAAGACCAAGCAAATTTTTTATGTCTCTCCATGAAGAAGGCATGAAATTTTGGGTGTTTTTCTTCCATCAATGATGCTACAAAGTGGACAATCTTAGGATTTTCATTTGTGCCAATGTTGACTTCGATAGACTTTTCAACAAGCATGGGTGATTTCTCTTGGTTGATGGGGAGAAAATCCAACCCTCCATCCTTGGGCGCCTTAGAGAGGGTTTCACCCTTGGATGCATCCTTTCTTTTCCTTTGTTCAAGGTCTAGAGGTTCCTTGCGGTTTTTACCTAGAGACCTTTCTTTTTTTGTTTTGTCATTTTCACTTTTGCAATTGGGGTGTGGATAGACTCCCAAAAATAGGTCGTGTTATCCAAGTCTATGGTAAAACCAATGTTATGATCTCCACAAGGAATGCCTTCTCATAATCCCATAAACTTAATGATTGCTTCATCATTCTCAAATACGTCTAAGATGAGTTCTCCTTGTTGATCCCAATCTATTAATTGTGAGTACACTAAGGGCATGCCACCATTAGTATTATCAAGGTTCAATAAATGGGAAGATAGGGTGAAAATGGAAGTATTGTTAGTATCTTTGGTCAAGGTGTCAAATAGATCAATTTCTTTGAACATATCAGCTATGTCATAATCACTGGAAGTATAAGAGTCACACTCTCATTCATTGGAGTTGGTCTTGGTAGGGTAATCCTCAGATTTCTCGATATCCTTTGAAGCACTCCCTTCCTCAGTCAAAAGTACCTTAGTACTAGGAGCCTTCACTTTTAATAGTACAAACCCCAGCTCAAAGTTCTTTGGTCATGTGGATGGTAGCAAAGGTTTTGTAACCCCATTATTGTGCAAGCCAAGTCTAGTGTGTCCATCATAACATTTTCATCTCATAATTTCCAAGCCTTTTATGTATTATTGGGTTGGGATTTGCTTGGGTTTGATGTCTTATTCTTCATTGATGGCTTCCTCACTTAGTTCTCCCCATTTTGTGAAAGTTGTCATGGGAGACACTCAAATAGTGACCTTAGGTTCCTTCTTGATAGCTGATGGTCTACCATATGACTTGGGAGATGTAAGTTTGCTGACGCAATAAGATGTCTTCATATGATACTCTCCACGCCCCTTATCTTGGACTTGGATTTTGGGATCAAATGAAGGAGTTTTGGAAGTGGACGCTTTGTTCAATGTGGAAGGATTGACATAATGGGATGATGTGGATGATGAAGCTTCCTGATTTATTGGAACTTTTTGTTTAGGCGTTCCTCTTAGGTTCCTACAATACTAAAAGAGATCAAGATCATCAACTATTGTGATTTCAGTTTCATTGTAGGGAAACTCTAAGCATTAATGATAGGTGGATGGGATGGCCTTCATAGCATGGATCCATGGTCGACCAAGGATGAGATTGTAAGGATGATCTAGGTCCAAAACTTGGAATTTGGTATCCAATATTATGGGCCCAACTCTGATTGGTAATGTTATGACACCCTTGGAAGAACGCTCTCCATCGTCATAGGATTTTATGTTAATGCTCTTTGTTGAGTCCACACAAGCTTCAAAGAAACCTAACGATTTAACTAGTTTAAGAGTAAAAATATTCAACCTTGCTTTGCCATCTATGAAGACTCGTTTGATTTTATGTTTATGAGCATAGACTTCTAGGTGTAAGGGGTCATTATGGTTGGAATTTTTATATGAATAGTCTTGATTTGAAAAGTGACATGGTAGGTGTTAGCTAAGTAGCCCACCATTTCTTGAAATCAATTGACATCAAGGTTGGTAGGTACGGAAGTGTCTTGCAATGCTTTGTCTAGAACAACCCTATGCTTGGCAGATATACAAAGTAACTCAAGGATGGATATCTTAGTAGGTGTCTTCCCCAAGCGGTCTAGTAGGTTATATTGGTACTTTTGTTGTTGTCTAGGGGGAGAACCCTATAGGGTCACCTTGGTTTTTTGTGTTTTTACCACACATTTTGGTAGCATCTTAATGGTGATGGTATTGACACAGTCATTTGAGGCTTGGATATGATTTATAGTAGTGTAGTCATGAGCAACATTGGTATAGTTGGCATGGTTGTTGGTATTTGTTCTAGAGTTGGAGGGATTTCCTATCCCATGGTCATGCAATGGATTCTTAAACATTGTATGATCACTATTGGAGGTCGGTTGTTGACTATCCACTTCTATGACACCATTTTTTATTAGGTCCTTGATTATGTTCTTGAGTTTATTGCATGATGAATTTTGTGTCCTTTGATATGGTGATAATCACAAAAAGTATTTCCATCTCACCATGATGGTTTGAATTACCCTGGATCATAATTTTCTTCCTTAGGAAGTTGAATGATATTAGACTGCGAAAGTTGTTTCTAATTCAATTGGTTCCCTTAAGGGAGTGTATTTGCATCTTGTTGGAAAGTTCCTTTGAGGTATTTGTTCTTGGTTATTCCAAAGGGAATTTGTTGATTTCTCAAGAACACAAGGTGGGTTGTTTTATGTATTAGGTCCATTAAGTGTGATGTTGGTACCAACGTCTATTTCCTTTGTGTCAACAACTCCGTCATTTGCAGCATTCTTGTTGTGGGCCCAATATTTACTTTTTTCATTTGAGGTACCTTAGGCATTCTAATTTTTGTTGAATGGTTTAATTTTCCCTCTTGCAATGAGGGACTTCTCAAGTATAGTTCCTTTTTCCACTATGTCAACAAATGTAGTGCAATAATGGGCTTGCAATTGATTTTTTAAGTCTGTGATCAAGTTTTCTATGAACATGACAACTCTTTATTTTTCAGGAATCTTGATAGGACATCGACTAGAAAAACTCCTCCATCTCTGGAAGAATTTTATAAATGAATCACCTTCTTATTTTATGTGACATAATGTAGCTATGGTAATGTCATTTTCGATGCTATAAGCAAAGTGTGTCACAAATTCATCAGCTAGTTCATCCCATGTTCTTATGCCATAAGTTAAATGGGTAAACCATTTGAGTGCTTATCCTACGAGACTCCTTGGGAATAATCTCATGAGATATGTTTGTTCATATGCAATGTCTATTAAAGTTGTTTGAAACTCCCTTACATGTTCAATGGGATTCCCCTTTCCTCTATACTTGGGAAAATTTGGCATGACATAGTTGGGAGGAAATGGAGGCATATATATGCATCTGTCGAAGGGGTATGAACACAACTCTTGTGTTGAGTAAGTATTCTTTGTCAATATTTTCATGTTGTCCACTTCTTTTTGTAGGGAAAGCATTTTTTTTGCTAAGACATCAACTGGAGTGAGGGATTGTCCACTACATTTGAAATTGCATCATGATACGTGCCCATGTTTGTATTTTGCAATCCAATGTTTTGGGTGTATGAATTGGTGTTGACTCTAGGTAAGTATGATGTGTTTTAGTTTGGAATTCTATGAGTGAAAGATGGAATTCATGTTTGGATATGGAACGTAAAAGTTGGAATTTGAGTTTGGATATGTGAGGTGAAAGTTGGGATGTATGAGGTGTTTGTATTGAATTATGTTTGAAATGGGTTTGAGCTAGTGTGACGTTGTGTGTTTTGGTTGCTATATTGTTGGAAAGGCCCTTGTGTGTTGGTTTGTTGGGGAATGCTTGTATTAGGACCTTGTGATGTGTTGGTGCTTGAATTCCAATTGGTATTTTGAGTAGTGTTTTTTTGTGGCTTGGGTCCACAGATATGAACCTTTTGCATTTTGTTTCTACCCATTGGAAAATAATGAGATGATGATGCACCCATGGCATGAGATAAACCAAAAGGATTAAATGTATTGCCAAAGGGTTTTGTCGTAGCTTGTGTTCCAAATAGTGTCATGTGGATTGTTGTAGAATCTTGTGTTGACTCTCCTAATGGCATAGTAGCATTTATTTGTGGGATGGAACGTTTAGGAGTAGAGAATGTCCTTGGATTTGTGTAGTCTCAATTTTTGGTGTTGCTTGGAGTGTGTTAACATCAAAACTATGGGAATTTTAGCTCCACTATGCAATAACTTTGCTAGGAATCATTGCCACAGGTCTTTTCACACTATCTCATCCATAAATTGTGCTACTTCAGGGTCTTGGGTGGCTACCTCTATTTCCTCCTAAATTATATGTCCTTGGTTGTCCTTGATCATGATATTTTTGAAAGTATTATAAAATGATGATTGTGGCCTAGGTGCCTCATTAGAAGAAGAACCAAAGTTCATGTTGCTAGTGTAATTGTAAAGGTCATCTTCTTTTGGGATGAAGTCCAATTTTTTCTCTTCCTTTGCAATCTTGTTTGGACAATAAAATGACTTGCAAATGTGATGAGTGGAAAAGGAATCCTAAGGAATTACAATACAAAGGTGAGACTATGAATAAGGTATGCAAATATTCTATGTTTTTGGGTGGTGCAGGAGCACCTAGGAACACTAGTCATTTAAAAAGTCTTGAATGCATTTTTGTTTTTGCAATATTACCTTAAAGGTCATGTTGACCATTTAGATAGAAATATAGGTTTATGAATAAGTCTTAATCTATGGTGATCAATAGATTAAGAAGTGGGAAGGGTGTATGAGTTTAAAAACTCATTTTACTTAGGTTTCTAGAAAATTGGCAAAAGATGCAAAAATGTTCCATTTTTGTAACTTTGCCACATAACAGCTTACATGTTCGACCAAGGGTGCATAACTGAATTAGGAACCCTTTAAAAGGTATGCCTTGACCTGAGAGCAAGGTTAGAGGCATTATTATTGTGGGAAAATTTTGTGAATTGGAAGAAAAATGGTGCTTTTGTGTGTTATTTCTGATTTTTGCTTCAAAGTAGAACTTAATGAATTGAAATTGTTACTGTGGTTAATGGAGGATGGTGATTAGTGTTTTATCAAGCTTAGTGTGCCATTTTTTAGTCTTTTGAATTTGTTTTCAATCATTGTTTGTAAATAGTTGGCTTTAACCCTGTTGCTAGTTTGAACTAGACTGTCTATAAAGAATGGAGTGCTAGACCACTTTCCCACTGTACAAATTGTACAGCCCTTTGCGAATAGTGACTAGAATCCATGTTTATACATATGGTAGGTTTTAGGGTTTGTGTGAGTGCAGGAACTGTTAGAAAAGTCTTGCCCTAGGCGAGCCAGGAAGAGTCTGCCTAGGGAAGACTAGGAGTGCAGAGCACATAACTTGCAGGGGTGATGAAATTTTGTTGAATTTACTTTTTGAGAAGTTGGATGTGAGTCTTACCAAGGTTTGGTGAATAGGAGGAACCTCCACCAATTTGTTTGATAGGTAAAAGATTTAGCAAATTGGAAGCAGCCAGAAAAGGCTTGAAAACCCTAGATTTTGCTCAATTTCAAGTTGAGGCCTTGTACGGCTGATGAATACTCGAGACCTTGAAAATCCTTGAGAGGTGTCTATTAGAAGCAAGAATATCAAAGAAAGATTGGTGGCTCTTTGGAGAAATTTAGAGAGACAACCGATTTTCTTAGAAATGGAGACCTAATTGGGGCTCTTGGCTAGTAGCCCTTTTAACCCTAAATGAGGGTTTGGAAAAAGTGATGGAAATGTGGTGTTTGGTGGAATTTCAAGAACCCTAGAAGGATGGTTTGAAGTTTTTGAATACATATCTACACCCCTGCAAGGTCTAATTAAGAGTTGAGGTATTTGTTAGTCTTTAGGGAAGATGAAAGGCTAAGGAAGAGTTAGAGCTTTGGCACCAAGTTTGACTTGGTTGATAGGATTTGACTTGATAGTTGGGTTGGCAAGGTGAACCAGGGAAACTTGCACAAATAGTGGATACTATAGGTTAAGGTGGTGGAGTGTGACACCATGGGGGTCTTCCCTAGCAAGATCGAAAGCATGGAATAGTGATTGTTTCCATCCAACCCAACCCTATCAGATTGGTATCAAAGCAAGTTAAAGATTTGGGAAGAGTATTGTATGTCAAACCTTGAATCTAGTGGTTCTACCATCATGGTGACAAGTGCTGAATTAGTCAAGATGGTCGAAGAATAGGAGGAAGAAAATAGGCTAATGAGGGAAAGAATAGCCCAACTCGAGCAAGTAATGAGGAATGCGTAGTTAGAAGGAAGGGTACCAAAGGAAGAAGAGGTTATAGAGGAAGACAAGACCCCTAAACCTGACCACATTTTGAAAGAAGAGCCTTTCTTGAAAGCATTGAAGGCTTTGAGTGGAAAAGCACTTGAAGGCATACCATTGTTTAGTGGAAAAATGGAAGCTGATTTAGTCATGGATTGGATAGATGGAATGGAAAACCATTTTGAATGTGATGGAGTCACTAAAGCACAGAAGGTAAAGGTGGCCAATTCAAGACTAAGAGGTTTTTCCTTGACATGGTGGAAGTTCATTCAGACAGAGAGGTAAAAAGAAGGCAAGTAGCCTATCACTACTTGGAAGGGAATGGTTTCCAAGGTAAGAGAAGCATACATGCCAGATGATTATGAGATTTAGTTGCACAATAAAAGACAGAGCTTGAGGAAAAGAGATCAAGATGTGAACACTTACACTGAGGAGTTCCAAAAACTTTGTATGAGTTCTAATGTTTCAAAAGATGAAAGTCTCAAGGTGGCTAGGTATCTTAACAGCTTGAAGTGGAACATCCAAGAGGAGATGATTCTTCTAAGTCCTAAGAAAGTAAACCAATGTTACCAATTAGCCATAAAGATTGAGGAAAGAATCAAGAGGAAACAAGATCAAGCTTCTAAAAGTAGACAAAGGCAGAGATCAAAGAGGACATAGAGGTGGATACCAAGGTAGAGGGACTGAACAAATAAGTCAAGAAGAGTCTAAACTCATAGAGCATGGAGGTGAAACAACTTATAGAGGAGGATATAACAAAGGTAGAGGACCTCAAGGAGGTTCAAATAGAGGAAGAGGAGTAGGCAGAAGTAGTTCATACTTTGCAACTATGAAATGTTATAACTATGGTCAAGTAGGTCATCCTGCTTATAGGTGCCCGGAGAAAGCATCTTCATCAAATACTGAGAAGAGAGTGGCATATACACAAGAAGACACCATGAGTGTCAAGTCACCTGGGGTTAGTCACATTGAATCAGAAGTGGGGGAGAATCTAATGTTTAGTAGAGTTTTGATCAGACAACCGATCAAGGAAGAGCCAAAACAAAGAAGAGCCTTATTTAGAGTAAGATACAAGATATTAGGAAAGGTGTGTAAGATTATAGTGGACTCAGGGTCTACTGACAACATAATCTCAAAGGAGGTAGTGATGAAATTGAAGTTGGAAAAGGTACCCCACACTAATCCCTACAAGGTAACATGGTTGAACAAAGGATAGAGTATTCTTGTCAATGAGTAGACAATAGTGGAGTTCTCCATTAGAGGGTACAAAGACAAATTGATTTGTGATGTATTACCCATGGATGCATGCCATCTTCTATTGGGTAGACCATGGAAATATGATAGAGGGGCCATCTATGATGGAAAAGCCAATACTATATCATTCAAGAAGGATAGAAAGACATTCAAGTTGTAGTCACTGTCAGATGAGGAAGAAGGATAGTCAAAGATGCCTAGTGTCTTATTAAGCAGTGGCAAAGAGTTCATTAACAACCTACATCAAGGAGGTGAAGGATATGTGGTCATGGTGCAACCCAAGGGAGAGGACGAGACTGAGAAAATAGTCATACCCGGAGCAGTCCAGAAGTTGCTTGAGAAGTATAAGGACATAGTGAGTGATGGAACACCAGCAACCTTACCTCCAAAGAGAGCCATTAGTCATCATATTGACTTCATACCAGGGGCTTCATTTCCAAACAAATCAGCCTACAATCTTACCCTAGATCAGAACATAGAGGTAGCTAGGCAAGTGTAGGAGTTGTTAGATCAAGGATTGATTAGGAAGAGAATCAGCCCATGTGCAGTACCAGTGGTCTTAGCAACCAAGAAAGGAGGAAAGTGGAGACTATGCACTGATTCTAGGGAAATAAATAGAATCACAATCAGGTATAGGTTCCCTATTCCTAGAATTGAGGACTTGATGGATTGTCTTGGAGGAGCTCAATACTTCACCAAGTTGTATATCAAGAGCAGATACCATCAGATCAGAATCAAGGATGGAGATGAGTGGAAGACAACTTTTAAGACAAATGATGGGTTGTATGAATGGAGAGTTATTCCATTTGGCCTCTCTAATGCCCCTAGCACATTCATGAGGCTCATGAATGAAGTGCTCAAAGACTTTACAGGGAAATTTGTGGTAGTATACCTTGATGATATACTCATTTTTAGTAGGACAGTAGAAGAACACCTAAAACATGTGGAGTTGGTTCTTGGAAGATTGCAAGAAGAGAAATTAGCCATCAACCTAGAGAAATGTGAGTTTTTCAAACAGGAGCTTTTGTATTTGGGGTTTGTAGTATCCCAAGGATCATTGAAGATGGATCCAAGCAAGGTGGAAGCTATTCTAAACTGGCCTACACCAGCCACAGGGACAGAGGTAAGAAGTTTTCATGGATTGGCTCAATTTTATAGAAAATTCATAAGGAACTTTAGTGGCATATGTGCACTAGTCCTAGATACAATCAAAGGAGGTTTAAAAACTAAGTTTAAGTGGACTCAAGAAGCTGAGAAAGGCTTTGAGAAACTGAAACAAGAAGTGGAAAATCAGCCTATACTTTTGTTACCTAGTTTTGACAAGTTGTTTACTGTGGAATGTGATGCTAGTGGAGTTGTAGTAGGAGGAGTGCTAAGTCAAGAAGGTAGGCATATAGCATTCTATAGTGAAAAGCTAAATGAAGCTAAGGAAAATTACTCTACCTATGACATAGAACTGTATGCTTTAGTTCAGTCACTTAGGAAGTGGAGGAATTACCTTCTACCCAAAGAGTTTGTAGTCTTTACTGACAATCAGGCACTTAGCTATATCAACACTCAAGAGAAGCTGAGTAATTGGCATTTGAAATGGATGGAATACATCCAAGCTTTTACCTTCACCATCAAGCACAAGAAGGGACAATTGAACAAGGTGGCAGATGCACTAAGTAGAAGATTGTTGATAGTGCAAGACATACAGATCAAGAGCATTGGAATAGAGAGTTTCAAGGATCTCTATGGGGAAGATGAAGACTTCTCGGAGGCCTACAAGGTATGTTCTGATTTTGAGAATCATTTTCATAGTCAATATTCAGAGTTACATTGCAAAGTGGATTGTTATTCAATGGAAATCAGTTGTGTGTGCCAAAAGGTTCTATGAGAGAGAATCTTATCCAAGAAAAGCACAATGGTAGTCTTAGTGGTCATTTTGGTATCAACAAGACAATGGAACTAGTGCAAAGGTTTTACTATTGGCCCAAGTTGCCAAGGGATGTCAGGTGGTATGTGGAGTAGTGTGTAGTTTGTATGAAAGCCAAAGGGGGAGATAGCAATGCAAGTTTGTATCAACCTCTACCCATTCCCAATAGACCATGAGTGTGTGTTAGCATGGATTTTGTTGTAGGACTCCCTAAGACTAAGATAGGGTTTGATAGTGTCTATGTGGTGGTAGATAGATTCAGCAAGATGAGTCACTTTATCCCTTGCAAAACCACTCATGATGCTAGTTACATTGCTCATATTTTCTTCAAGGAAATTGTAAGGATCCATGGATTTCCTTTAAGCATTGTCTCAGACATTGATGTGAAGTTCATGAGTCATTTTTGGAAGACTCTATGGAGTAGATTAGGTACCAACCTGTCTTTTGGATCAACTTACCATCCTTAGACTGATGGAAAAATTGAGGTGGTTAATAGGGTGTTAGGTAACCTTCTAAGATGCCTAACCAAAGAGTATGGATAGGCATGGGACTTGGTTATATCATAGGCTAAGTATGCATATAATGACAGTGTGAACAGGACTACAGGGAAGAGTCCTTTTGAAATAGTGTATGGAATGCACCCAAGAGGTGTGTGTGAGCTCAGAGATCTAGGAGCTATGGATCATAGGAGTGGACATGCAGAGGACTTCACTCAGACCATGAAGAGATTCAGGAGCAGGTAAAGAAGATAGTCACCGAGGCTACACAAAAGTTGAAGGATAAGGTAGATTTGAGAAGAAAAGATTTGCAATTTGCAGTAGGAGACTATGTCATGGTTCACCTCAACAAATCTAGGTTGCAGAAGGGTACATCAACCAAATTGTAGATGAAAAGAGTGGTACCATGTAAAGTGTTAGCCACGTATGGGAAAAATGCATACAAGGTGGAGTTACCTGCAGATTTAGGGATTTCACCAGTGTTTAATGTAGCTGATTTGATCAGATATAAGGGATCAGTCAATGATTTAGATCAGAACAGTAGGGAGATCTTCAAGAATGTAAGCAACATAGCCTTACCTACTCCAGACAAGCTACACACAGAGAGGATCTTGGAGTCAAGAGTGAAGAAATCTACAAGGCATAAGGTGTACATGGAGCATCTTATCAAATGGAAGAACAAACATGAATCGGAGGCTACTTGGGTAGATGAAGCTGAGTTTAAGAAGCAAGGAATTGATGTGTCACTGATCTCTCCCCACATTCCTTAGTGTTTGTGTAGGGAGGGGGAGAATGGAGCAGGAGCACCTACGAACACTAGTCATTTAGAAAGTCTTGAATGCATTTTTGTTTTTGCAATATTACTTTAAAGGTCATGTTGACCATTTAGATAGAAATAGAGGTTTATGAATAAGTCTTAATCTATGGTGATCAGTAGATTAAGAAGTGGGAAGGGTGTATGAGTTTAAAACCTCATTTTACTTAGGTTTCTAGAAAATTAGCCAAAGATGCAAAAATGTTCCATTTTTGCAACTTTGCCACATAACAAGTTACATGTTTGACCAAGGGTGCATAACTGAATTAGGAACCCTTTAAAAGGTGTGCCTCGACCTAAGAGCAAGGTTAGAGGCATTATTATTGTGGGAAAATTTTGTGAATTGGAAGAAAAATAGTGCTTTTGTGTGTTATTTCTGATTTTTGCTTCAAAGTAGAACTTAATGAATTCAAATTGTTACTATGGTTAATGGAGGATATAGATTAGTGTTTTCTCAAGCTTAGTGTACCATTTTTTAGTATTTTTAATTTGTTTTCAATCATTTTTTGTAAATAGTTGGCTTTAACCCTATTGCTGGTCTGAACCAGACTGTCTATAAAGAATGGAGTGCTAGACCACTTTCCCACTGTACAAATTGTATGGCCCTTTGGGAATAGTGACTAGACTCCATGTGTGTACATATTATAGATTTTAGGTTTTGTGTGAGTGCGGGAACTATTAGAAAATTCTTACCCTAGGCAAGCCAAGAAGAGTTCGGCTAGGGAAGACTAGGAGTGTAGAGCACATAACTTGCAGGGGTGATGAAATTTTGTTGAATTTCCTTGTTGAGAAGTTGGATGTGAATCTTACCAAGTTTTGGTGGATAGGAGGAACCTCCACCAATTCTTTTGATAGGTAAAATATTTAGCAGATTGGAAGCAGCCAGAAAAGGCTTGAAAACCCTAGATTTTTCCCAATTTCAAGTTGAGGACTTGTACAGCTGATGAAGACTCAAGACCTTGAAAATCCTTGAGAGGTGTCTATTAGAAGCAAGAATCTCAAAGAAATATTGGTGGTTCTTTAGAGAAATTGAGAGAGACAACTAGTTTTATTAGAAATGGAGACCTAATTAGGGCTCTTGGCTAGTAGCCCTTTTAACCCTAAATGAGGGTTTGGTGGAAGCGATGGAAAGGTGGTGTTTGGTGGACTCTCAAGAACCCTAGGAGGATGGTTTGAAGCTATTGAATACATCTCTACACCCTTGCAAGGTCTAATTGAGAGTTGAGGTATTTGTTAGTCTTTAAGGCAGATTAAAGGCTAAGGAAGAGTTAGAGCTTTGGCACCAAGTTTGACTTGGTTAATAGGATTTGACCTGATAGTTGGGTTGGCAAGGTGAACCAGGGGAACCTGCACAAATAGTGGGTACTATAGGTTAAGGTGGTGGAGTGTGACACCATGGGGGTCTTCCCTAGCAAGATCCAAAGCATGGAACAGTGATTGTTTTCATCCAACCCAACCCTATCATTGGGGTTTTCAAGATATAAGTGATTCCAAATGATGATGCACCAAGATTAAAGATACAAAGTGACAATAGTTAAAATTTGAGATGTAGTAATGTCACTATGATAAAAAAATATATGGTATGTATAATACTAAAATATGCAAGTGTAATGCCAATATGATGTTTTGATGAGGGGGATATGGTATGACTAATGATATGAAGACTAAGCACTTTTGGTGGACCTAAGAAGAGGTTACCAACCAAACTAAGATAGTCAAAGTGACAAATATGATTATCAAGACCTTAAAGAAGACTAAGACTGCAATGATGATAATTAAGAAGTTGACCTCAAACTAGACTTATGAGTTTAAAGAAACAACCTAAAGGACAAGGACTTCATTGATATAAAGACAAGGTCAAGATAATCTAAATTTGAGACTATGGTCTGATCTAAATTTTGATAAATTTCCTAATCTTAGGTCTGCAAAAGTGTATGCAACTAATGGAGACCGAAAGATTGACCTATTATGTATGAAACCAATGCAGTAGACTTACTTGATCAAGGCTATCTTAAAATGTATGAGCTCATCAAGGGTTCCATAAGTGTCAAAAATGTCATCAATGATAGTAGCCATGACACCCAATTTAGCATATCCAACTCGAGTTAGAGAGAATTCAGATTCATACAATCCACATACATATGCAAAATAATACTCAAAATGTCGATGCCAAAAAAATTGAAGTTCCTTTCACTTGCTTCACTCCACCATCTACATATTTGTATCACCAAGGTATTACATGCCATTTTCCCTCGCCAATTAACAAAATCATAAAGAAACTAAATCAAGAAGCCCTTCTCAATATTAAGAAAGATTATAAATAAGGAATTTCATGCCTCTTGCCCTCGCCAATTGAGCAGTGACGCATGGCATCCAACTCAATCACTTCCTTCATCTCACAAACCATAATAAGATCACATTATTACAATTTCTCGCACACATCTTAGACTTAGGTAAGAGGAGTGTACTTATGCACTATTCTTTATGTAACTCTCCCAGGGAGTGATCCCACATGTGTGAACCTTTGAGATGGGGGTGTAATTGACACAACCCATAATAAAGATCCTAGGAAGTGGAGATTGAATAGTGACAAGTCAACCTTTCATCTCTCTCACATGTTGGGTTTCATCAAAACCTTCCCAAGGGTTTTTGGATGGGTTAGATATGCTCAAAGCCTAAGATTAATTCATTGTCCCAATATTAAGTCAAAAATAAATATTTAAAAATATGAACAAAACCATTTACTAACAATTACTAAGCCATGATAGAAATAAATGGTGTGAAATATGTACTATCAAAATTCAAGGTTAGAAGAAAATGGGTTGGAGTTAGCAAATTTTTTAATTTGGATTTTTAAATTTTAGGGGTTAAATCCTAAGGCATGAGATTGATCCCACACTTATATGATTAATCTAGGGCATTGAAATAGTAATATCTAATGAGGAAAAAAATTCTCTAGTATGGTGAGAAATTATAGGTATAATAAATATTAAATGTGTATAAATACATGTAGGTCTAGATAATATGGGGCTAAGTGTGGGAGAATGTGTAAAGATGGAAGAATAATGGTATGAGGAATGGGCTTTGCACAAGACTATGCCATTTCAGATATATAGTTTTTTAATCCATTCTCTCAACGTGTTCACAAAACTAATCTCAAAGCCAACATAGTTGAATTTTGAAAATAAAAAAATCACTTAATTTGGCAAACCACAAAAAGCCACCTACTTGAAAATGAATTAGTTTATGAGATCTATAATGAATGGTTCAAATGGTGCACCACTTGCTAAAGGTTTCATAAATATCATAGCAAATTACATGAGGTTGATCTTGCAAGAAACTCAATGGTTATGCATATTTGACTTAGAGTGACATTGAGATTTGTGAACCCTTAAAAAGTCCTAATGATTCATCATTATGTGCATCACCTAAATATTGAGTTCTAAGTAGATCATTCATGACCATGAGTGATGGGTTTTTGGAAACCACTTCTAATGAAATATATATCAATTGATGAATATTGACTTAAATCTCTTCTTAATTCTTGCATGTACAATTCAATGAGGATATTTGTGTGATCTAAGGAATACTCCATGTGATTCTCAATTCATTTTTATTGTAAAAATATAACCATACATGATCCTCTTCGTTATGTTGTTGATATTTCAATAGAAAAAAATTCATGTAGAAAAAAATACCTTACATTTAATATAAGTAATTTAAAAAAATAATTAATTAATTGAAAAAATAAAAAATTCAAACATAGTATAATAACTATATTTAAAAAATAATAATTTTTAGAAATAATAAGAATAGATATAATTGAATTATAACATATATTCTAACCATAAACAAAATATACTATTTTTCTAATTAAATCTAATAATCATTATAGAGATTTCTTATAAGTCAATTTTAATTATTAGAAAATATCACAAACATAAATGTAATCTCTTTCCCATTAAATATAACAAAAAATAAATTCATATTTTTCAAAGAGACAAAACTTTACTTCCTTACTCGAAATATTTGACTCTAGATGAATAAGAAATTGATTTCAAATTCTTACTTTTATGTTTTGAATTGAATTACTATTATAAAACAATGATAAGTTTAATGTATATATAATTATCATGCCCTAATATGGGGTATATAAATTATAATATATATATGTATTTTTAATAGATATCCAAATTAATTTATATTTGGATAGGTTTTATCACACTGTGCATTACAATAAACAAGATTGGGTTTGGAAAAAAAAAAAAAGTGATAAATTTTTTGGGTGTTGTAACTATATCTTTGAAAATAGTGATAATGAATAAAGTTATAAAATGGTTATTATGTTTGTATTTTAACTTAAAATATTTTGTAGATATATTTATATTTCATTATTTTCACTTTTCCCTTTCTTTCAACATGGAGCACATGTTAAATCAATTGTATTAACTATTAGATACTTTATTTATTATATATATTTTCTTAATGTCACACTAGAGTGCCTAATATTTTTGTTGAATGATGAAAGTATGGTAGGACATTGGAAATTGAAAAAATTGATTAATTATTGAGAATTTTTTTAATTAAATGTACTTGAAATTTCTACAATCAAACAATCTTTGTTTTGTTTGTATTAAAAAAATACTATTATATAGATTTACACGAGCTGTACATAAGCACAATTGTAGTTGATTGGTACATAATACAAATATCTTTGAAAATTATCAAAATATTATTGAAATAATTTAAGAACCATTAGAAAATAATTCATTAATTTAGAAAATATCTATTCTATTTGTTTTTAATTATTTCAAAATAAGGTGTATAAAAACACCTTATCATATCTATAAGTTTTTAGTTTATGCATTTATAAATGCAATTATAAGCATCTATATATGTGATACATCAACACATGTTGAATTTATTTTCACATTTATTTAAGGCTCTCAAAGCTTACTATGAACCCTAAGAAAATGTCTAGTTGTCTAAGCTAGTTAGGAACTTAAAAATAACAATGCATAGAATCAACATTGTTTGTACATTTTACATCTTTCCTTTATCAAGGATTAATAGCTATAGGATTAATTAGGATTTTCATTATGTCATCCTTTGTACCCTTGAATGAATTTGAAAATCCATCAATGTCCCTCCAAACAAGACCTACCCATCTATACATACAGTCAAAATACACCCTTTTGCAACATGTTGGTATATCATTCTCATAAAATAAGAAATCTCTACTTAATTGTTCCATGTGCAACTCAGTGAGAATGCTTGCATGCTCCAAAGCTTGTTTCATTGTGGTTCCGGGGTTATCTCTTATATAACAATCTAGCCAAGAAGCACTCTCTCCATGTTCTTCTTGTTCCTTCAATAGGAAACATAATCATTTTAGAACAAGGTTACCTTGTATTTTCACTAAATATAGAATTCATGGATAATAAGATAGGTCTAGCTATGTGTGGTTAATAGATACCTGGAAATCTTTGCAATCATCAATTAATCGACAACCCATTATTACATCATATTCAAATTGACGAACCCTTTCCAAAATATCATTTGGAAGAAATGTGTCAATTAAAAGCATTGGAAATAGTGTGACCACTGGTACAGTTGAAGAGTCAATGGCATTCTTTAAATATTCATCCAAAGTAGGGTGGTAGTCATCAGCAATCCATTTTGCATCTTGCCATTCTGCCAAAATAAGATTCGTCCACTGCAATTATAGAAGATATATGAGACACATTGTAAGATTAAAATAAGTATTTTCCACAAAGAAAGAGATGTTTATTTTTTATATTTCAACATCAAATATTTGAATAGATAAATTTGATCTAGTGACTTACATAATCTTGCATCCACTTGCGTGCACGTGGACCATGTATTTTTTCTGCTTCATCAGCTAATTCCATATATGTTTTATGGGAGAATTGCAAACTAATTTGCATATATTGGGGAAGATGATCCACCATAGACATATCCCAACTGAGTAGCATGAAATGAGAGTCAATTTATTCATTTGTTAAAGAAAAATGATAATCAAACAATATTTATGATTAGTATTTTTAGGCTTGAAAAATTAATAACAATTAAATATAAGTTACTAGAATTCATAATAACTACTATTTGCACTTTTGTAAAGGAAAATTGCTATTTGTGTAATTTTTTTAATTTCTAGTGAAAAATTAATGCTAAAAGTTGAAGATAATAGATTATAATTAGAAATATAAATAGAAAGCGCTAGGCTTACTTGATCAAGGCTTTCTTAAAATGTATGAGCTCATCAATGGTTCCATAAGTGTCAAAAATGTCATCAATGATAGTAATCATGGTACCCAATTTAGCATATCCAACTCGAGTCAGAGAGAATTCAAATTCATACAATCCACATGCATATGCAAAATAATACTCGACATGTCGATGCCGAAAAAAATTAAGCTGCTTCACACTTGCTTCACTCCACCATCTACATATTTGTATCACCACATACACATTATTCCAATATAATTAATATTATAGCAATGTAACATGACAGAATGGATTTTCTTAGTAGGCTGACTCAATTTCTATTTATGGATATATTACTTGGATATAATTTTGAGCTCAATCTGATTTTGAGCTTGTAGTATGTTGAAATCTAATATAGCTGCTTCCAAAATATTTTGGAAAATCTGATTGGGCATCCTGAAAGAAAGAATTAAATTCAGTAAGATAAGTCAGCTTGGCTTTGTATCACACTTAAAGATAACTCCCTAGACAATAAAACATGTTACCTAAAAGTGGGATATTATATATTTGTAAATGGATCTTTCAAATTTCTAACCATTCAAAGAAAGTCTCTACAAGAGAAGATTATTTGTACTGACCTGTAAACACCCTCCATTGACATCCAAGAATCAATATCTTGTCTAAATATTTGAATGGAGTTCCATGCTTCCCATCGTGGATTTCTGGATCTCCAAGAATACTTCATAAAGTATTCAACCTGCAGTTTTTAATGAAATGATCTATTTGTTAATATAAATATGGAAAAATCATTTTATAATAACTTCATTAAATTGAATGCAGTAAATGCGGTGCTTTCCTCTGTCAAAAGTTGGCTTTTTTCTCTTATGTGCTTGCTCTGTGCAAGAATTTGTTGAAGATATCGAGAGGCAAATGATTTAGCTTCTTTCATAATTATTTCTCCCGGAAAAGAAATCTCTGCAGCTTCATATAAACTCAACACACTTCTTAACTGATTGTCACCTTCCTCAGTGGGTGGCGTCAAAATGAATTGTTCATTTTCATCTTTAAAAGTTTTAAATACCTCTGCTTACATCAAAACAAAAATATTATCAAAAATCAAATCATTTTTTTAATCTAGAAACACAATATGAAGAGCAAAATTTAAAAGAAAAACCTTGAAATACACGATATCCATTAAGGCGAAGAATTCAAAATCCCAAAGCAGTAGTGTTGAGATCTGTAACGGAATTATTTCTCCCCCATGAAATACCATTTTCATTCCAATACCTGTTTAAAAAGATACATACAACTAATAATCAAATTCAATCACCGAATTCAAATGAACTCTATGATTAAATGTATTGAATAGATTAAAAAATGGAAGGCGCTGCACTACTTGTAAGTATAATCAAGAAGCGCTTTGATTTCATTTTGAAAATAACGATGAATTCCTAATCGTTGCACAGCGTCAACTATGCAGAACCTCTCGAGAAGGTCGTAAGGGGAGCGGCATATTTCTCCATCTCCAAGCAGAGGATTAAATGCCTTGTCTTTGATCTCCTTGTTGACTTTTATGTAGCTTGGACAGGTGTCTCCATTCCCAAGACGTGTTTATTTAATTATTTAATTATTTTCTAGAGACTTCTAGAAAGGGCTGAGTTGTCTAGATAATTATGTAATTAAATAATTGTTTCCTCTAGAGACTTCTAGAATCCAATTAGTTAAGGTTGTTAGAGTCTATTTAATCTTAGCCATTGATTGAGATTAAATCATGGCCATTGGTTTTCCAATGAGAAAAGTATAAAAGGGGATCAATGGGTAATTAGAGAACATACACAAGTAGACTTGCAGTGATAGCAAGTAAATTTGCAGTGAGCGCAAATAGTCTTGCAATGTTAGCAAGGGCGCAGTGATAGCGTTGGGGATAGCAGCTGTGGAGTTTTAGCAGAAGAAATTGAGGGAAGAATATCCAGAGAAGAATATTGCCGGAGCTCTGCCAGTAAGAGACAAGTAGTTTTGTATTCCTTAATTTGCTGAAGTTTAATATAATTTCTCATCTGCAGTAGTGGTTTTCCCTTCGGGGTTTTTCCACGGACAATTTGTCCAAAAATATTGCGTTCATTATTGTGAATGTTTTCTTCTCTATTTCTGTGAGTTTTTATTGGTGAAGTTGTAGTTGTGTTATTTTTCTATATTTGCTGATAATTAATTTTCAGAGTCAACTAATCTATGTATTAGATAGGAGATTAATAATCAATAACTGCAATAGAATTTTCACATGGTATCAGAGCTGATCTGAGGGCAGACAAAGCTCAGCGCAGGAAAGAGGGTTTATAAAACCCAGTTCTACCTCTTCAGATTTATTATTATTTGTTTTCTCTTTTGAGATGGCCTCAGCAGGTTTAAGAGATCAGGACAGATTGGATGGAGCCTCAAATTTTGGTGTCTGGAAAGCCAGAATTTCTTTGTTTGTGGAAGAGAATGGGATCAAGGAATATGTGACTAGTGTTGTACCTGTACCTACAGATCCAGCATAGCTCTCAGCATATAAGAAAGAAGATGCCAAGGCGAGAAGGCTGATCCTTGATGGTGTCAAGGACCATATTGTTCCACATGTTGCAGAGTTAGATACTGCGAAGAAGATGTGGGACACCATTCTGAATCTGTACCAGAATGCTACCACTAACCGGAAGCTGATTCTTAGAGAAAAGTTAAGGAATACTCGGATGAACAAGGGAGAAGACGTGACAAGTTACCTCACCAGACTTAGACTTGTCAAGGATGAGTTGGCAGCTGTTGGAGATAAACCAGATGATGACGAGCTAGTGCGGATAGCCCTAAATGGGTTTACTAAGCAGTGGGATGTCTTTGTTCAAGTCATTAATGGACGAGACACCTTGCCGAGTTGGGATTGACTCTGAAGTGACTTCACTCAGGAGGAGCTTAGACTAAGTCTTGTTAGTGGGACCAGCAGTAAGAGTCAGAAAAGTGAGGCGGAACAAGAGAACGTTGCCCTTGCAGGAAAAGGGAAAGCAAAGAAGGGGTCAAGCAAAGGATCAAATTCACAAGGTGAGAAGAAGAAGAAGGACTTGTCTAAAGTCAAGTGCTATGGCTGTCATGAGTTTGGCCACTATGTCAGCAATTGCCCGCAAAGGAAGAAAGACAAGAAGCAGATAGCAGCTTCAGCAAGTGTAGATGAGCTCTCTAGTAGAATGGAGGATGAGTTCGCTCTCATAGCTTGTATGGCTAGCTCAACCTCACAAGGTGTTTGGTATATAGACAGTGGGGCGTCATTTCATATGACAGGAGTTAGAGAGTACTTCTCTAGCTATAAGGAGGAGGACATCAGAATGCAGATTTCTATGGGGAACATGTCCAAACTCAATCCAATTGGGAAAGGGACTATTCTATTTCAGAGGGAGAATGGTAAGCGGATTCCCATTCATGATGTGTTGCATGTGCCAGGCTTGGGTATGAATTTGATTTCTATATCTGTCCTTCAAGATAAAGGTTACAATGTACTCTTTAGAGGGGCGAGTGTGTTAATCAAGCACAAGGATTGGAAATCACCCACAGCTATTGGAGTTAGGAGCGGCCGGCTTTACAGGTTGCAGTTTGATACTCATAAGGCACTAATGAGCAGCAGTGATTCTAGAGATCAGGGAGAGCTATGGCATAGGAGGATGGGCCATATACATCATGGAGCACTTAAAATGCTTCGTGAGGCAGTGACAGGTGTTCCAGAGGTGAGCACAGAGCATGATGATGTTTGTAAGGGATGTGTGTTGGGGAAGTTTGCGAAAGTAACTTTTTCAAGGAGTGACACTAGATCCAAGGGTGTTCTTGATCTAGTACATTCAAATATATGTGGACCAATGTCGACGAAGTCTCTCGGAGGATATGAGTACTTTGTTACTTTTATTGATGATTTCTCCAGGAAGACCTGGATATACTTCTTGAAGACCAAGGATGAGGTTTTTCAGTCACTTCCAAAAGTTCAAAGCTCTTGTGGAGAATTTGACAGGCAAGAAGATAAAGGTTCTTCAGTCAGACAATGGAGGCGAGTACAAAGGGAAAGAGTTCCAGGAGTTCTGTACCAGGGAAGGAATCAAGAGAGAGTGGACTGTTCCTTACAACCCACAGCAAAATGGGGTTGTTAAGAGGAAGAATCAGTCTATATCAGAGGCGGCAAGGGCTATGTTGCATGACCAGGATATGCCACGTTACTTATGGGTAGAGGCATGTAGTACAGTAGTATATATTCAGAACAGGGTTCCACATAAGGTATTGGGCAAGATGACACCAGAGGAGGCATTCTCAGGGAAGAAGCCAGATGTCAGCTACTTCAGGATATTTGGGAGTTTGGTGTATTGTCACATTCCAGGTGTGACACATTCCAAGTTAGATCAGACTGCAGAGAGGGGGTACTTTGTGGGGTACAGTGAAACCTCAAAGGCATATCGAATATTTATTCCAGGGACCAGAAGGACTATAGTTAGGCGTGATGTCAAGTTCATGGAGGACAAGGCATTAAGGAGGTCCAGAGATTTGCCAGCAGATGATCAGAGTGAGTAGCTAGTGGAAGCTCCAAGGATCATTCAACCAGATCAAGGACAGCGAAGCTCGAGTACAGTTACTAGTACAAGCACAAGCTCAGGTGCTGAAAGTTCACAGAGTATAGATCAACAGATGCAGCAAATCCAAGAGATGCATCGGGATGATATGGAGGTTGATACTTCATCCTCTACAGTTGGTAGCAGGAACCAACAGTCCCAAAGTGATACTCAGGAGTTTGTGGAAGCCCCTAGGATGAGTAGTAGACAGTGGAGACAACCAGCCAGGTATGATGACTATATGGCATTAGTTAGTCAGTTGGTAGATAGTGAGCCTTCTAGCTATCAGGAGGCCGTACAACAGAAAGTGTGGCAAGATGCAATGGTTGAGGAGTATACCTCAATAGTGCAGAACGATGTGTGGGAGGTTGTGCCTAGACCAACAAATAGGGAAGTAGTTGGATCATGCTAGATCTATAAGATCAAGCACGGTGCAGATGGTAGCATCGAGAAATACAAGGCAAGGTTTGTGGCCAAGGGGTTCTCTCAAAAGGAGGGAATAGACTATGAGGAGAAATTTGCTCCAGTGGCCAGGTATACTTCTATACGAGTCGTGATCTCACTTGCAGCACAGATGGGATAGCAGATCCATCAGATGGATGTCAAGACGACATTTCTTAATGGTGAATTGAAAGAGGAGGTATACATAGAACAACCAGAGGGCTTTGTAGCACACAGCAGTGCAACCCACGTGTGCAGATTGAAGAGAGCTTTGTACGGACTCAAGCAGGCTCCCAGGGCGTGGTATGTGCGCATTGATAGATACTTGCAGGGAATGGGCTTTGTGAAGAGTGAAGTGGATGCTAACCTCTACTACTTGGTGGTTGGGGGTGAGGTTCTCATTCTTGTTCTTTATGTGGATGACTTGTTTTTAACAGGTTCACTGGGACTCATAGAGGAGAGCAAGAGGGACCTTGCAACAGAGTTCGAGATGAAGGATTTGGGGCTTATGCACTACTTTCTAGGCATGGAGGTATGGCAGACAGATGGAGAGATTTTCCTTGGACAAGGGAAATACTGCATCGAAATCTTGAGGAGGTTCGAGATGGAAGATTATAGAGCCATGTCTACTCCTATGATCATGAATTGGAAGAAGGTAGAGACATCCAGAGAGAAGGATGTAGACCCCACCTTATACAGACAGTTGATTGGGTCTCTCATGTATTTGGTCAACACCAGGCCAGATATATCCTTTGCAGTAAACTCTCTTAATCAGTTCATGGTGGAGCCGAAGAGAGTGCATTGGACGGCGGCAAAACATGTGTTGCGGTATTTGTGTGGTACAATCGAGTATGGGATCAGATATACTCGAGGTGATGGTATCAGGTTGATAGGCTATACTGACGCAGATTGGGCAGGCAGTACAACAGATAGGAAAAGCACTTCAGGGTGTTGCTTTAGCTTGGGATCAGGAGTTGTCTCTTGGTATAGCAGGAAGCAAAAGTCTATAGCTTTGAGTTCTACAGAGGCAGAATACATAGCAGCTAGCATGGCGACGTGTGAAGCGATATGGCTTCAGAAGTTGCTAGTGGCCTTGTTTGGTCAGAGAGTTGAGACTACAGTGATACATTGCGACAATCAGAGTTGCATCAAGTTGTTTGAGAATCCGGTGTTTCATGATAGGTCTAAGCATATAGACATCAGATATCATTTCATCAGAGATTATGTACAGCGCGGGATTGTTTAGCTACAGTATATACCTATAGATCAGCAAGTAGCAGACATTTTGACCAAGGCATTGGGGAAGGCAAAATTAATCTTCTTCAGAGATAGGTTGGGTGTCATACAGAACACCTTCCTCGCTAAGAGGGAGTGTTGACTTTTATGTAGCTTGGACAGGTGTCTCCATTCCCAAGACGTGTTTATTTAATTATTTAATTATTTTCTAGACTTCTAGAAAGGGATGAGTTGTCTAGATAATTATGTAATTAAATAATTGTTTCCTCTAGAGACTTCTAGAATCCAGTTAGTTAGGGTTGTTAGAGTCTATTTAATCTTAGCCATTGATTGAGATTAAATCATGGCCATTGGTTTTCCAATGAGAAAAGTATAAAAAGGGATCAATGGGTAATTGGAGAACATACACAAGTAGACTTGCAGTGATAGCAAGTAAATTTGCAGTGAGAGCAAATAGTCTTGCAATGTTAGCAAGGCCGCAGTGATAGTGTTGGGGATAGCAGCTGTGGAGTTTCAGCAGGAGAAATTGAGGGAAGAATATCCGGAGAAGAATATTGTCGGAGCTCTGCCAGTAAGAGGCAAGCAGTTTTGTATTCCTTAATTTGCTGAAGTTTAATATAATTCCTCATCTGCAGTAGTGGTTTTCCCTTCGGGGTTTTTCCACGGACAATTTGTCCAAAAATATTGTGTTCATTATTGTGAATGTTTTCTTCTCTATTTCTATGAGTTTTTATTGGTGAAGTTGCAGTTGTATTATTTTTCGATATTTGCTGAGAATTAATTTTCAGAGTCAAATAATCTATGTATTAGATAGGAGATTAATAATCAGTAACTGCAATAGAATTTTCACACTCCTCAACCAAGCTTCCCACCCTCTCACGGTATGAAGATGCCTGCAAATGTTGATCAATTAGGTCAAAACAAGGGAAATGCATATAATATTGAGATTGAGGTTGCAAGTAAATAATCACCCCATATGGCGAAGAAAGGGATTGCAGGAGATCGTCCTCCCACACATTGGGATGATATTTGGCTATCCTTCGATCCACCAAATTGTTGGGATGTGAAGTCCCGTGATTTTCTCATGAACTGTTTGAATGATAACAAATGCAGTTCCACTGTTTCCACATTCTAGTGATTCCCCGAACCAATTTCTATTGCATTCCATTCGTTGTTAAACAGGTTCAATGTCACTAAAAATGGACGATTCTCCTTCTGTGCACCAGCTAATCACTCGGTTAATTCCTGCTGTAGAGTCCATTATAAATTGGACTGCTTGTAATACAAAGTTTTTTTGTAAGGGTGTTGTGATTAATAAGAAGATTTCCTCCTGCTTTCCCGTGGACATAGGCATATTGCCGAACCACGTAATTCCTGTTTTCTCTGTGTGTTGAATGTTTCTGCATTCTTTAGATCTGTTCTTTTGTTAATCTAAAATTCCATGTTAGCTGCAATATTTTTTAACACAAATGCTCATTCTCTTCCTTTTGACAACTTAGCACTGCAGTCATTGTACAGTACTATTCCTAGATATCAAATGATAGAGACAATGAGAGCCGTTTGCAATACGAGGGAGTGGGTTTTAAATAGGTGGAGAGTCAACAGTCAGATTTGCGTCAACCATAAACTCTCGTGCTCTTCTTCTTTGAACGAAGAAAAGAACATGGTCTGTATTAAACAAAGAGGGATCTGGAAATATGCTCTGTGCAAGGGTGGTTGAAGAAATTTGGACATAAGCGACAAAGATGGTCTGTATTAAACAAAGCACATTTTAGGAATCATTTTTTTCGTCGGAGAAGAAACAGATGAATGTCAAAACACCTTCACTAGGTATTGACTATCCTCCTTTTTAGTTAGATTTCCATAAAACGGTGGGCGAAACTCCTCACCACCAAGAATCCTTTCATGATCTATATTTCTTAATAAAGTGGTCCCTTTATTTTAATTGCATAAATATAATATAACTTGGCTTCAAGATAGTCTAATCATCTTAATAAAAGTTGCTTCTAGCAATTTTTTAAACTACGTCATTTCTACATAAATTTGTACATATTTTGTATAAATATATTATATTATTGTCACAAATTTCTCTAAATAAATGTTATAATTCTGAATCTTAAACCACCATATTATTATAGAGATAAGGAAGGAAGGTTAATCCAAAGAAAAATAGAAGATAATGATTACAAGTTAAGGGACTAGAGATTGATGCATAAATAACTACCATCTAAAATTTAATACCAAGACCCTAATATGAAATCAATGTCTTTATTGAAGCATAACCAATATTTAAGGAAGTCACTCAAACTTGTTCATAATCCATTAAGTTAACATATAAAAACATTTTTCTTCCAAATTCCTCTCTCTATTTATGAAATATTCATCTTCAAATCAATTACCATTATTTTTGGGACAATTTATGTGCTATTAATAGAGTAGAGCTAAAAATCTCATTTTGTTTGTAGTTTCCCTACCCTTTTTAATCTTGAACAAGTTTCTTAATGACCCTTAAATTGGAGATTATCTACAAACTCCTAACTTATAGAATTCATAACCAACCAAATTATGTTACATTCTAACTTCTTGCAAGAGAAAGAATAGGCTATTCAAAGGCTAATTATTTGAATGCTTATGTATAAGCCCTATTTATAGGTTTTCTACTATATAGTGAAGTTTTCTTAGGCCCTAGGTGAAGATCAACAATCACTATATGCTAAAACAATACTTGTATGATCCAAAATCTAATTTTGATGTTGGTATGGCCATGGACGTTAATTCACATGCTTTGTCATATAGAAACTAGTGTACTTGTAATATCATTTACTCAAGTATATTATTGATTATACCTCAAATTGTTTCCATATTGACCAAAGAGAGTACAAACCATAGTTTTGAGCCTCATTTTTTATTAATTTATTTCTACCCTAATTAGATAAATAAGAAAGAGAATTAAAATACATATGTAGTCGTTGAGAAATTAGTATTGCATACACAAAACAAATAAGATGACCATATATACACCATATACATATATTAAATTTCATACACAATCATATTTACATTTATTAATATGTAATACATGCGGATGATGAAAATGTGGATCACAAATATCAACAATGCAAAACTACCACTCTCACAATCACACATAAAGTTGAAAATCTCAACTAAGAGTATAGAATTTAGATAACAAACAAATTTGCCATAGCTAAGATCTTGATTTGATCCATTGTTGGTTGCTCTTCAAAGTAACAAATTATGAAAGAACAATAATCATATGATGCAATGATATTGATAAATTCTCAAAGATAATTGATACCTATGTTTGATAAATGACAATAAATGCTTGATAATTCTTGAATATTGAATGCTTGAATACTTTAATCCTTGATATATCTTGATCATAAAATTGCTAGAGAGATATTGACAAACAAATTGATAGAGAGATCTTGACAATAAAAGTGCTAGGGGGATTTTGACAATAAAAGTGCTAGCTCAAGATATTGAAAATAAAATGCTAGGGGGTTTGAATGAAATGAAAACTTCTTATTATATGGTTCACTTAACATTTGATCCATGGTGGAGATTGATTTGCAAGATCAATAGATCATAGGGGGTAAGAACCAAATTTTTGAATTTTGATGGAGGGAATTAAATAAATAAAATTATTCAAATGATAGCTTGAAGAAATAAATATATATTAATTTATTTATTAAATTAGAAAAAATAATTTAATTTAAATAAATTGTTTTCAATTTATTTAAAAAATGAATGTTAGCTAATTAAATAAATTTTTAAAATTATATAATTGTAGAGGACCAAAGATAATTTTATTTTTATTTTTCATTAATGTTGGAGGGAAAATGATAAGTGATGAGTTAATCAAATAATATTTATTTAATTAATATAGATATGATAAAAATATTAAGATAATTAAATCATTAAAATTATTTCATTATTATAGATGAAAAGAGGAAACTGTTAGTTTAATTAAATAATTAGAAATTATTTAATTAATATAGATAGAATATTTTTTGTGTTAAAGTCATTGAAGAAATTTGGACATAAGCAACAAAGACGGATCTAGAAACATCGTGTGTATTAAATTAAAAAATTTAAGACTCATTTTTTGGGAGGAGGATAAATATATGGAATTTCAAATACCTTAACTCTTGTCTCTCCTCCTTTCTAGTTAGAAATTCCTTATTAATATTGAAATTTCTAATTCTCATGTTGAAATGGTGCAAGGCAACTCTTTGTCACCAAAAATATTTGTTTCTAGTTTTATCTTCAAAGAAAGAGTTATGAACTACTTACATTTCTTTTAAGATCACATGGCGCAACATATAAATGGGAAATTAAATGTCTATATTTTATTTATAATATAATAATTGTCTTCAAGAGAGTCAAACTATCTTAATAAAAAAATTTCTAGTAATCTTTTAGACAACTCCATCTCTACACAAATTTGTGCATATGTTGTATAGATATAATATATTGTTGCCACATTTTTTTGTAAATAAATGCCAATAGACCACCACAATATTATAGAGCTAAGGAAGGATGCTTAATCCAAACAATAATATAAGATAATCATTCCTTCTTTTAATCAAAAGAAGGAAAGTACAAAGTTTGATGCATAGTTAACTACAATCTAAAAACCAATAATGAGACTCTAAATTGAAATTGATTCCTTTTAATGAAGTGTAACCAATATTTAATAAATTCACTTAAACTTGGTCATAATCCATTAAATTAATATAGAAAAGCATATATTTTTCCCAAATTCTTCTCCTTATGCTCAAAACCCTCAGCTTTTAATCTATTACCATTTTTTGGGGATAAAAAAGTTCATATTCTATCAAGAGGATCCTATAAAAACTCTAGAAAGCTCATGTTGTACCTTATTTCCCTACTTTTTCCCTCTTGAATAAGGGTTTCCAATGACCCTTTAGTTGGAGGTGATCTATGAAATCTTGACTTATGGTTCAATTCATAACCAACCAGATTTTATAACATTCCACTTTCTTGCAAGAGAAAGTATAGGCTATGTAGAAACAAGATTATTATGCCAAAAAATAATAAAATTATTAAAAAAAACTCATAAAATACTTATTTTTATCTTATAAAACCTCTAACATGGGGGAAAAACTAGTTCATTTGATAGCATCAATGTTCCTTGAGTACCCTCCTTTTATTATTTCCTTTGATAGAATTAGTGTTCCCTAACTACTCTCATTTTATTAATGGAAAATAGATATGTATTAAGTGTGTAATGTTTCCTTCTATAAGTGCACAATATTTCCTTTATATTCTCTTTCTATAGAATAGGGTAAAATAAAGGTTAAGGTCATAAATTATCTAAACTCAAACCCCAGAGCCCTAAACCAACAATGAAGCACAAATGAACATAGAAACATAAAATATAAATCAATATTACCAATATCTCTATGACATGGTTGATTCATCTCCATTGTTCTTCTCCATCTTGCTTTATATGCTTGATTGCCCTCGGATTTTGAGTATGCAACAATAAGCCTAATGATAATGATAGAAAAATATTGAAGATTGTACTTGTCTCCTTAGATAGCAATAGTCTAGGTAGCATAGAGTGTCTTGAAATGACAATGATAGGTCTCTTTTATAGAAAACCAAATTTGAATGAAGGGCTAAGATTGAATCAATGACCAAGATTGAAAGTTGTAGTTTGAAATAGGGTTAGGGCTAAATTAGGGAAAAGATAGGACTTGGAAAGGATGGACGGTGGAGATTAAATTATAAAATAATTCAATTGAGGGTGGAAATTAAATGAGACATGAAGAGATAAGAATGGTATAAATAAAGAGGTTGGCACAAAAAAGGAGGTTGCTGGAGGAAATTAAATAATTATAAAATTATTTAATTTAGGAGGGAAGGTGAATAATTAAATAATGAAAACATTATTTAATTATAAATGAAGTGGGAAAGTTGAATTTTCAATTAAATTATTATTTAATTCAAAAGTGGGAGAAAAAGAAAAATTAGTAAGTCATTAAATAAATAAAATTTATTTAATTAATCAAAAGAAGAAAGAAAAGGATAGAATGAATTAATTAAATAATTAAAATTATCTAATTAATAGAAGAAATATGACTTTAGACGATAATCAAATAATTAAAATTATTTAATTATTAGGGAAGAAAAAGGGATTGATGGAGAAAAATAATGTTCATAGGAGAAGGTAAATTGTTAGTGTCTACATTTTTCCCTCTTTGATACAACATAATTTATCACATTGTGTCAAAGAAATTTAGCTGAAAAATATGCCCTAGTGTAAATGAGATGGACCCATGCCCCCTCAAAATATTTTACTTTTGAAAATTTTGAAAATTATTTCAATAAGCTAATTTAACAACCAATAATTTGTTTATGACAAAAGGATCAATTGAACTAGAACCTTTGGGATGACTACATTAGGTTTTAGGACCTTGCAACAAGTGCAACTAGTAAAAACTCTAACCCTAACCCTAATAGGGGGAGGTATAAAGAGAAATTGGAGGTAAATTTTGCTCATTTGTGAATTTTCAACCTTGGTGAATAAAGAGATTTGGAGAGACTTTCTACCATGATGTCACTTGTTCCACATGATGCTCAACATGAATTCAGAGTTAGGACCTTCCAACGACTAGAGGGCTTCAAGGAATTGGTGAGTACTCCTTACCCACTTCATCATTTTGTCATTTTTAGTAAATTTAGGGCTCCAAACATGAGCAAGCAGATGCAATGAACGTAGTTCACCACAATTGCTATCATCTTCGCCACATGTTGAGGTGGTTCACCACATCCGTACGGTGCAACACATTAGGTTTTTACAAATGCGGTGTGACACAATTGTGAAGTGCATTGCATTTGCTTCCTATACCACATATGTGGTCGAGAACGATACAAACACCAAAGATAACCACATGTGTATGAAAAAATGATGCATGTGAAAAAGTGGCATGCAAGTGTTTAGGGGTTAACCGCAAGTGACCCAAGCAACACATATACTAAGGCATGTGACACAAGTGTGACACATTTATCTTGCGAGATGCATGTGTTTTAGCAATGCGACACAATTGCCTGATTTAAGTTTGGCCCCAATTTAGGATGAAATTTCATTTGCAATTTAGGTCCAAAAGTTTTGACTAGGGTTTTTATTAACACAATGCTTTTTCTTGTGACAATAGGTTAGATTTTCCCTAATTTACACCAAAGAGAGTCATCCATCTACATTGTGGTTATAGGAGAAGTTGACTAGTGCTGAGAAGAATTAGGTCATTTCCTTGGGTTTATATTATGTGACATACATGCCCACCATTAGGGTGAATAAGGGACTTTTGATTGCAATTTCTGAGAGATGGAATTTTGAGACAAGCTCCTTCCACTTTTCGATCAGGGAGGGGATAGTGACACTCAATAATGTCTATCAGATCCTGAGGTTACCTATCTATGGAGCGCAAGTGACATATGGTTTGGAGCATAGGTACCTAGCTATTAAGGACTAGTATGAGCATGAGGACATCATAGAGCTAGGAATCGAGGAGTATGAGATTAGATGGGAGGTCCTAGAAGAGAGGTATGGGCAATTGGATTCCATATTGTGTACACTCATTGTCGATATTGTTATTTTGGATCATAGAGGGAATGGATTTCTAGTTAGATGGGGCAAGATTCTTGTAGGGATGATGGCTAGAGGGACAATTTATGCATGAGGGCTCTATTTATTAGCCATGTTATACTCTCAATTGCATGGCATTGCCTACAAAGGAGCTCAGTTGATCAACTATGGTGTGACATTATTGATGATATGGGCTTGGGAGCACATCATCGTGTTTCATCCACCAATGGGGAGGTAGTTGGGGGATGGCATGCCTTATGTCTACTTATATGGTGGGGTAGTGACATAGATCCATGTCATAGATGTGGGATATTGGCGACATGCCATTGACTTGCTTGCTAGTTTCGTATGGACGCCCTAGAGAGACTGCCAGTCATGGGTGGATGAGGATAACCACTTGCCATGGTGCCAATATCCCAGGCACCTAATTGTATGAATATTCCAATTGCAACATATCATTGAGATGTACCTACCAGAGTGGGTCTGGAGATAGTTTGGTGAGATCTAGTGCGTGTCTATAGGGATTGTAGAGTATGTGTGATCATCACACGAGATACAACCATGGGGTCAGATGATACTTGTGCGATAGCTAAGTAGGGTATAGATAGATTGTAGCCTGTATAGTGTGGTTGGAGAGATGAAGATGCACATGTGGGCACCACATTCGACTACGATGCTTGGTGGGCCACTCATAGGCTTGACCCATTGATAGATCCAAACAAGCTAGTGCTAGTAGAGTGTTGAGGCAGGGGCCCACAAGGCTGGTTCAAGGGATAAAAATGAAGTGGGGATAGAGGATGAGGAGATGGAGGGAGAAGTGGTGATGATGGAGATAGATGAGGAGGTAGAGAAGGTCAAGCCTAATAGAGGATAGCAAGGGATAGAGTGGGACACCTCTCACCAATTAGGGAGGATCTAGAGTAGGAGGAGAGAGAGGAGGAGGAGAAGGTAGAGGAGATACCTTTCCCCAAGGTCAAAGAGTAGGATGCTACCATTGGGGAGGTAGAGTATGAGATGGAGAAGGAGCGATAGGAGGAGGAGGAGATGGGAGAGGCGGAGCGGGTCCTTCGAGAGAAAATTTTACTAGGCAGGAATGTTGGAGAGGGTCTAGAGGAGGTTTTGATTAGAGATGGGGATGGATTAGTAGATCAAAGGATAGTAGATCTACAGGAACAACTAGATATCATGAATGCTAGGATACAGGCCTTAGAGGCAGAGATGGGAAGCCTTAAGACAAAGAGGGATGTAACAATCATTGGCCAATAGTGGGCAAATCAATGATGCCTAGATTTTATGACTACTCTTTGTGGTTTTACTATAGACATGGCTTAGGAACTTCAAATATTTGGTAGGGGTGATCAGTACTACAAGGATCTATATGAGGTAGTGGTACCACTTGAGCAGAGAGAGCCTAGTTTCATAGAGGTTATGAGCATGTTGCATAGCCAATCACATTCTAGATGGTCTCATAGTAGTGGGGGTGTCTTTGGTCCTAGACGGTCTTCTCCTTATCACTGACCCCCATTAGAGAATAGGTCATCAAGGTCTCCATGGTATGAGGATAGGTAGGAGCATCAACCACCACCATGGAAATCACTATCAAAGTGATCCCACAATACTGGTTTACAATTTTTGGCCAAACTAGACATTGAACTAATTTTTTTAACTAAATCTTCACTTTCGGGCATCTATAGATGATAAACCATGAGGAATTTGAAGATGATGCAAATTAGTGATTTGTGACATTTTCTCTGGAGATTCTAAAATATATTTTTAAATTTTTTTTGAATCAAATTGTATTTCTTTTTCTATCTCCTTCGAAAACTAGTTTTTATCAGTAAACACCATTTTTAAAGAGTGATGCTCACAATAAACAACATATATTTTTTCTATGAAGTATTAAATCTATTTTTTTTTAAATTTAGCTTTGTAACTATGATATCTAGTACGTTCATTTGGTTTCATAGTGTTTTATTGAATTTTTTTTTCTTAATCAAGTTTTGAAGTCAAACCAATTACATTTTAGACATAGGTGGATCGTAAACATAATTTTTTTGTATGTATCGAAATTCAATTTTTTTTACTAGATAAAGGACATCAATACCTATCCTGAACATATTTTTTAGATTTTTTTAATAATCTACTATTTTTCCACATGTGCAGAGTAGGGAGCTTGATTTTCGATGAAAAACCTATGTTTAATTAAACTTAAAAAGAAAACATAATAAAACCAAAATATATTAAAATTGTATTCAATAGATAGCTCGTTCTGAGGACTACCATCATCCAGTTGGTCTCTAAAGTTTCCTCCATTTTAATCCTCAACCCGAGCTTCGAAAGGATTTTTTTTAAGAAATTTGGTAAAAGAGGGGGAGAAGGGAAAAAAAGGGGGTTTGCTTGAGCCCCCCTTTTTCTTGACTTTCCCTTTGACTTCATTTTTAAAAACTTACAAAAAATGGTCACATAACAAAAAGGGGGTTCACTCAAAGGGGAGTTAGAGCAAACCCCTTTTTTGGTTAGAGTGAACACCTCCTTCGTGCAAACCCCCAAAAACTTGTAATTTTCTTCATGGGAGCATTTTTTCAATTTTCCTTCCTCAACAAAATTGTAAACTAGTTTTGTGGGATCACCTAGGGGACATGGGTAGCTCTAGTTAGAGCATATTTTGACCGAGCTTGTGAGATTTATTTTTGGGAGACATCTTGACTTTGTACTATGACAATTTTTGAGATATATATATATACACGATACATGATTTTGGCGGTGAGTAGATGATATATGTTCCTATCTGATGTATTTTATATAATTGTGTGATTATTCTTTATGTTGATGTACTATGGTTGTCTTATGTATGTTTTATGCTTATATATGATTCCTAGGTGTTAGATGGATGCAATTAATTTTATGATGTTATGGATGTATCATGATTATGATGCGATGATTATAAATGGAATGTATATTCCCTCTGGTGTATTCTTAATGGGTTATGGATGCAAAATGATATGATATGCAATGCCTATGAATACACAATGTGATGGTTATTGTAAATTATAAATGTGATGTTATAGATGATCCTTCTATATGATGCAAATGTAATGTATATGCAATGTGATGTATGATAATGGATTATGATTATGAAATGATATGAATGTGATCATGGTATGCTAAATATGATGTATTATGTATGATCACTTATGTATATGAAATGATTATGTTAGATGTTATGCAATGATATGTATTTTATTCTAATGTTTTATGGATGTGGGATGTATGTATGATTATGATGATGCAATGCTATTAGTACTTTTGTATTTTCTAATGGAATATGGATGAACTAATATGTATGTATGATGATTCTTATAACATGATTATGTATGCAACATTTTTTTGTGTGTCACAAGATGCCATCAAGATGTGGATAAAGGAAATGTTAGTGTGGAGGACATGGATGTTAGCATGGTGTTAGTGGAGACAATGAAACCTTAGCATTTTGCTTAATAGATGCTAGGAATTGCATTTAATCATCACTGGGCATTAAATTATGAAAAGTGAACAATAAACACCATGATATGACATAGACCAAGGTGTGCAAAGTTATCCACTTGTGAAAAATAGGCAGTCACAAACAAGGAATTTCCTAACTCATACTAAGGGCGAAGTTGACCCAATCTTTTCGCCAAGGAAATCCACAAGCAATGGTCAAGAGAAAAGAGATCATGAGACATCATATCTCCTATAAATCCTTCATGATACATCCTCGAGGTGGCTAGGAACACACCCAAAAGAAAATCAAAAGGATAAGACAAATTCAACAAAGTCAACAGCCATTTAGATCATTTTCTAGTGATTGTTTGTCATTGTTTGATTGACTAATTGATTGGTACGCTGATTGTTTGACAATGTCCGGTTTTAGGAGAGGAAACATGTCGTATAAGATGTCAAGTCTTGTTTCAATCATGTAACCACCTATATAAGGAAAATGATAGAGTTTGGTAATGACAATTTCTAGTTTCAGGAAGGACACACCTATAGAAGACAAGTGGTTGACTGATTAAATGTTTGATGTTGATTTGGTGTTTGACTGATTTGGATTGAAGATTTGTTGGATAGTTTGTTTGTTGTATCATGGTTTGATGGAGGTTCAAATGACTATTTGTGTCTAATGACAATTTTTGACTTATTATGGATGATATTGATTGACTCAAAAAACCGTAAGGGACAGACATAGGGCCTTGGGGGCTCATCTACTGATGGAATTTCCTACATAACAATGTGCACAGACATCTTAGTTTGACATACTTGAATTTGACCTTGTTTTAATTATTGTGAACTTTAATCATGATTGACCTTATTCGAAAAACCCTAAAGGACTAACCTAGTGCCTCAGGGGCTCATCGACTGATGGCCTTTCCTACGTTATACATGTAGAGGAAACGTAGTTTGATGGAATTTGACTAACATGACTTGAAACTAACTTTTTTTTTGGAGTTTTGAAGGTTATTTGGATGTTTTTGGATTTTGACATGTTTTGATTTTTTTGGATTTTTGAAATGTTTTGATTTATTTTTATTCTTTGATATACCTCCAATGACAAGATTGATGCAGAGTCCGGAGGCTAAACCTTAATCAACTTGGAAACCTGCCTTCAAGAGGTATCTAGAAATATTAAAATGACCACATAAAGTAATTCAACTAGCCTTCCAAGTTCTACAATCATCAGAAGCACAATTTCCCAATTTCACTCCTAAACCCCAATTTTAGTGCAAACCAAGTTTAGGCATTTTCACCAACATTTTCCAAAAAACCTAACAAAATAAAGGATGATTAAGATACCATTTTGAAAGTTATAAAACATACAGGAAAACCAATATCAACTCTTTTGGACAAACTCAAAGATCCAATACTCCTGCCATGGAAAAGGCTAGTGGATTAGCCCACTTTTACAAAGAAAGTACCCTTTAAACTCCACCAAAATTTATGAAACCTTGGGGCAAGCAATTAAAATTCCCAAAAACTACTAAATCCACCACTAGTTTCCAAAATCACTCTTCCAACATAGCACAGCCTAAAACCCTTGATTCTAGGCCTTCAAAAGGAGGGTTTATTGTAAATCATACCTCCAAACCTTTCCAGACCCTGCCACCTATTCAAACATGCATAATTATGCCTAAAAAAGGTTTAAAATTCATCACATAGGTTATTTCTTCCAGAAAACTCATAAACCATCATTTAGTTCCTCACTTTCACAAGGAAAATCACCCAAATTCAACCTAGGGCAACACCCAAAACCCACAAACACACTTCCTCTGACCTGCAAATAATTTGGAAACCTATTTTACAACAAATGGGGTCATTCCACTGAGTTACAATTGCTACAGTAGGTGGAATTCCCTAAAAACTGATTTTAATACTCTCAAACCACCAATTTACACCAAAACAGGGCAGTTTCAGTAAAACGTCAATAAAATCCTCTAAACTCAATGAAAAATCACAAAACCACTTTCAAATAAAATCTGACACTTTCCTCTTTCCAACCATAACAGGATTGAGCCTGTAAAAGTCATACAAAGGTCATACCACACGTTTTAGCAGCAAATTTACACACAGAAATTTCTAGAAAACAACCTTTTTTATTATAACTTAAAAAAAAATGATTCAACAACCATGCCTCAACCATGAGAGGCTTATTTAACATATAACCACCCTTAAAAACATCCTCCAACTGGAATTTTAATTATTTGGACATTGGAAACCAACTTTTTACCAATTAGACCCCTAATTGCCTAGTTTTGCACTTTTAACAATTTGTTGACAATAAGTACATTTTTATGCAACCTTTTGCATTTTTTGAACTAAATAACATCAAAGACCCATAATTACATCATTAATGGGCTCAAATTCCTTATTAAATCATTAAATGACCCAAATACCCCCTATTTCCTAATGTCTTCCTTGATCTTTAATTTTTAAAATGTGTGTATTGGGTGCTCCTGCACCATACACCCTAGCTTAAAATTCTTCCAAGTCCCTTGGAAACTTCTGTACCTACAAAAAAAAACATAATTAGATACTCCTCTTTTTCCTTTCAATGGTCTCATCTTCACCTTGGGCTTATACTTGTCCTCCTCTTGAAATTCCACGCTTGCTTTGTGACGTTGACTCTTCATGTCTGCTCTATCAACTTGAATCTGCACTTCTAGGCTTTGATTGTCCTTCATCCATCTTCCTTTTTCCTACTCTTCAACTTCACTCTTTGCAACATAACCTGCATTGTGTCCTTCCACTTTCATTTTAACCCTTGGTCTGACCACTGTCAGAAGGATGAACAAATCAGTGATTCCCTTCACTCTCAGGCCCTTATCCTTCCACTTCAAACTTGCACTCAAATGAATTATGCTTGGATCCCTTGTCTCAATAGCATACAATAGCCTAATTGCTAAACTCAGCAACCAAGGACAACTCACTGTCCCAAACTTAGATTTTCCTCTCTTCTCCAACTCAGTTGGAGACCACACACACTATCTTCTCTTAGCCATTCCCTGGACTAGCACCTTCAACCTCTCAATCCTAGCCTCTGTCCTTATTGCAACTCTCTGCAAAACCTTTGCCATATGTTCTTCACCTCTCATGGTGACCAACCTCTGCTCAACTCCTATAGACTCTCCAAACTCTTCCATAGTCTCTTGCACTATTTTCTGCCAATCTTCATAGCTTACTGTCTTTTCCCTGACTTCCACAACCTACTCATCACCTACTCTCAGGCCTTGTATCAGACCCTTGGCTTCTACCATCACTACCTTCATAGCCTGCACTGTATTTTCAAACTTATTAACTTCTTGACTGTTTATCTTAGATCTTTGAGATTCCATTTCAAGGACTTTGGTCCCATCAACTTCAAGAATACTATCCATTTGTCCTTCATCTCCTATTCTCTTACATTAATTTTTCACAACCAACCTTCTCTTCATCACTTGCCATTTCCTTAGGCACTCATTCCCATTTATCTTCAACCCATATTCTTCTTCTACCTCTATGTTTCCAGTGTCACAACTCACTTTTTTTGCAATGCTTGACTGTCTTTTATCTTCGCTCATCCTTAAAGGACACAAAACCATCCCAACCATGATCTTCTCATCACCTTCAATCCTTTCAAGACTTCTTTCATTCCTCTCATCATTTTCCTTTTTTGTCACTTTCTCATTCTTCATTTTCTCAGTTTCCAAGACCTCTTTATCCTTAGGTCTACCATCCTCACCTTCAACCTTTTGCTGCATCTCGTGCTCTTTCCCAAACAATGGACAACACTCTTCTTCCCTTGTGGCTCCATTATGCCAAAGTTTCTTTTGTTCAAGTAACTCACCTTCATTCTCTTTGATTTCATCTTCTCTTCTTAGGACCTCTGTCCCAAGCACCTTCTTCTCACAATACCCTGTCTCAGCTTTATGTACCACTGTATTTTTCATGGGTGTCTGCCCTAGAACACCATTATCCTTTAATGAACAAACTTCTACCTGTCCTTTATCTTTGATACACCCTTCAAGCTTACCTTTCCCTCTCAAGTTCATTTCACTCTTACTTCTTCCTTTCTCATCCTCCTTTACACACTTCAACTTTGAATCTACTGTTACCCATGCTGTCTCAGCAATTCTTTCACAGGGGGTGACTGCAACTCTTCCTTCATCACATTCTCCATCCTTTCCTAGTGCCTTCAGGGTCTTTTCACTTCTGACCTTCACTTTATTTGTTTCCTTTTTGTCTTCAAGCTGCTCTATCTTATTCAATACTTCTTGATGGTGCTTTTCTTTCTCCACTGTATCTATGCTATGCCCTTTTTCCTCATCCTTGTCCTTGTCTTCTTTATATCCTAAGAACTTTTGTCTTTCCTGTAGTAGCACCCTTGTTTTCTTGTCTTGGCCATCTTCCACCAATGAAGTCAGAACATAAATCCTCCCATCCTTTTTAATCTGGTAACTATTATCCCTGCCATAGTACACAACAAATCTTTCCCAACACCATGGTTTCCCAAACATTAGATGACAAGAGTGCAATGGTAAAATATCACATAATATTTTGTCCTTATATTCACCTATTTGAAATTCAACCCATGATTTTTCTTTAACCAAAAATGTGTTCTCACCATTCAACAATGAAACATAATAAGGTGAATCATGTGGGAACCTTTCTAAGTTCAATTTTTCAACCATTTCAAGAGCTACCAAGTTATCCAAACTACTTAAATCAACCATAACCTTGCATATCTTACCTTTGCACTTGCACCTAGTCTTGAAAATTGCATTCCTCATCTATTTCTCCTTCTCATTCAAACCTCTGGTAGCCATGATGTCCTTTCTCCTTCAATCTTTAAGAGATCTACTTCCTTGCTCTCATACCACTCTGATGCAGAGTCCGGAGGCTAAACCTTAATCAACTTGGAAACCTACCTTCAAGAGGTATCCAGAAAGATTAAAATGACCACATAAAGTAATTCAACTAGCCTTCCAAGTTCTACAATCATCAGAAGCACAATTTCCCAATTTCACTCCTAAACCCCAGTTCTAGTGCAAACCAAGTTTAGGCATTTTCACCAACATTTTCCAAAACACCTAACAAAATCAAGGATGATTAAGATACCCTTTTGCAAGTTATAAAACATATAGGAAAACCAATATCAACTCTTTTGGACAAACTCAAAGATCCAATACTCCTACCATGGAAAAGGCTAGTGGATTAGCCCACTTTTACAAAGAAAGTACCCTTTAAACTCCACCAAACTTGATGAAACCTTGGGAAAGCAATTAAAATTCCCAAAAACTACTAAATCCACCACTAGTTTCCAAAAATCACTCTTCCAACATAGCACAACCTAAAACCCTTGATTTTAGGCCTTCAAAAGGAGGGTTTATTGTAAATCATATCTCCAGACCTTTGCAGACCCTTCCACCTGTTCAAACATGCATAATTATGCCTGCACAAGCTTTAAAATTTATCACATAGGTTATTTCTTCCAAAAAACTCATAAACCATCATTTAGTTCCTCACTTTCACAAGGAAAATCACCCAAATTCAACCTAGGGCAACACCCAAAACCCGCAAACACACTTCCTCTAACCTAAAAATAATTTGGAAACATATTTTACAAAAAATGGGGTCATTCCACTGAGTTACAATTGCTACAGCAGGTGGAATTCCCTAAAAATTCATTTGAATACTCTCAAACCACCAATTTACACCAAAATAGGGTAGTTTCAGTAAAACATCAATAAAATCCTCTAAAATCAATGAAAATTCACCAAACCACTTTCAAATAAAATCTGACACTCTCCTCTTTCCAACCATAATAGGGTTGAGCCCGTATAGGTTGTACAAAGGTCGTACCACATGTTTTAGCAGCAAATTTACATAGAAATTTCCAGAAAACAGCCTTTTTTATTATAACTTAAAAAAAAATGATTCAACAACCATGCCTCAACCATGAGAGGCTGATTTAACATCTAACCACCCTTACAAACATCCTCCAACTAGAATTTTAATTAGTTGGACATTGGAAACCAACTTTTTACCAATTAGACCCCTAATTGCCTAGTTTTGCACTTTTAACAATTTGTTGATAATAAGTACATTTTTATGCAACCTTTTGCATTTTTTGAACTAAATAACATAAAATACCCCTAATTACATCATTAATGGGATCAAATTCCTTATTAAATCATTAAATGACTCAAATACCCCCTATTTCCTAATGTCTTGATCTTTAATTTTGAAAATGTGTGTATTGGGTGCTCCTGCACCAAAGATGTAGAGTTCTTTGAAGACATAGGTTAGGTATTTTCCCCTAATCAGATATAAGACCAATTAATTAGGGGTGGAATGGGATAAGTTTATTGTGGGTGGATAAGGAAGGTGAAACGATGTATAATGCCAATTATTCCAAGTTATGGGAAGGACAACAAAGTGTTATTATGGATGATGTGAAAGGTGTGAAGGAAAATTATTATGAGCCTTGGGTGGAAAAACTAGATAGAAAGATGGTAGAATATGGAGCGAAGATCGACTACACATGGTGTCTGTCTACCAGGTTTTCACCATAGTACTTATCCAAAGCACCACCAAAGTGGTTTTCACTATTCAACAAAATATTTCTGTTTACTATTTTCTTGACCTTTTTAAAAAAATTTGGTGTCACCAAGATGCCTATTTTCCAAGTTTTCATCAAGGCAACAAATTTTTTATGATTTTTTAATTTTTTGTATTTTTCAAGTTTTGGCATGGCTCTTTGAAGCTAGGTGTAGAATTTTCACAAGTGCAAGTTTTTGATAGGATCTGATAAGGGTTCTCCTTCAGGAGTTAAAAGATAATAGGCTTATGATCTGTAGATTGTTGTGATGATGTAGGGACCCAACCAAATAGGTTTGAACTTACCTAGCTTCTCTCACTCTGCTTGATTCTTAATATTTTCCATTAAAACTAGGTCACCAATTTCAAAGTTTTGAACCAAAACCTTCTTGTTATAGTTGTGGCAAAGATTATTTTGATAAGCTTGCAAATGGACCAATGCATTTTTTCTTCGTTCATCCAATAAATCCAACTCATGTAATCTAGAGACACAATATTATTGTTCATCAATATTCCCTTGCATGGAGACCCTCAAGGAAGGCAACTCAACCTCGATAGGTAGGATGGCATCAGAACCAAACACTAAGGATATGGTGTAGCTCTTGTAGGAGTGCGGATATTTGTGTGGTAGGCCCATAAGATGGGATTGATTTGAAGGTTCCAGTCATGACCAACATCATTGACCGTCTTTTTGAGAATTTTTATGACGGTTTTGTTAGATGCCTCAACTTGGTCGTTACCTTTTGGATAGTATGGAGTGGTGAAGTGATGTTGGATATGGAATTTTTTGCATAGTTGGTAGACGTCTTGGTCCTTAAAAGGATGACCATTATTAGTGATGATGGATTGAGGGACACCATACTAGAAAATAATGTAATTGAGGATGAATTTAGATATTCTTTTCTAGTAATGCATATCAGGGGAATAGCTTCAATCTATTTGGTGAAGTACTCAATCACTATGATAATGAACTTATGGCCATCAGATGAGGTGAGATGGATTTTACCTATGAGTTTGAGTCCCCATTGGGTGAAGGGCCATGATGATGTGATTAGGTGAAGTTCCTAAGATAACACATGTATAAGGTCTCCATGAATCTGACTATCAAAATTTATTGACAAAATGATATGAATCATGTTCCATCATAGGCCAGTAGTATCCTGCATGCATGATCTTCTTACCTAGAGTCGAACCACTAGAGTGGGCTCTACATATACCTTTGTGTAGCTCTCGTAAGGAACAAGAATTTCATAGACCATCTCAGACTTGAGAATATTGAAAGCAAGGATCAATAGTTGTTCTACCAAGAACTCATATTGTAGCACATTAAATGGGATATCCAAGAGAGAACCAATTGTTTCCATTGCGTCTACTACCTTGTTTTGAATGAGAGGGGCCTACAAAAAGATGATTCTATGAAATTACTATTTCAAACTATCAACCATCCATTTATAAGGGGCGATATTCTTGTCCTTAGTGTCATATTCATCATTAACTTTTTGGATTACCAATTGTGAGTCATCGTATACTTGAAGGCTCCTGATCTTCCATTTGATAGCCATGTGAAGTCCTGTGAGTAAAGCCTCACATTCTGCTATGTTGTTGGTACATGAGAAAGCAATTCAAAATGACTTAGGTATGGTATCACCTTGAGGGGTAACAAACAATATGCATGCTCTTTAACCATGACTTGTGTGAGAACCGTCAAAGTATAATTTCCATGTTGTTTTCATTTCCACTATGAATATAGACTCATTGAAAATTTTTGAAACTAGTGGATGATCTTCCTTTGTAGGTGCATTTGTGAGTTGGTTAGCTATGACTTGTCCTTTTATGGCTTTCCATTCAACATATTGAATTTCATACTCTCTTAGTATCATTACCCACTTAGCTAGTTATCATGTCAAGGATGCTTTGTCGAGGAGATATTTCAATGGATCTATTTTGGCGATGAGATTTTTTTGATTGTTCAACATGTAATACTTGAGTCTTTCAGTGGTGAAAACCACCACAAGGTAGGAACATTCAATGGGACTATAGTTGAGATCATATCCTACAAGTGTACGACTCATATAATATATTTCTCTTTATCTTCCTTCATCATCATTATATTTAGGTAATGCCCCCAGTGTTGATGTAGTTGTTGATATGTAGAGTATGAGATGTCTTCCATCAATGGGATGCATTAGGACTGGTGGTGCTAATAGGTAGTCCTTTATTTTTTTAGCTTCTTGATACTTGTCTATCCACATGAATGGTACTCCTTTTTATAGTATGTGTTGGAATGGTTGACATTTTTCTACTAGTTGCTGGATGAATCTTCTAATAGACTGGAGTCTTCCTTGGAGTGTTTGTAGCTGAATTATGTTGGTTAGTGGTGGCATATCTATGATAGCTTTGAATTTAGTAGGTTCAACTTCAATTCCTCTTCTGGAAATGATGTAGCTTAGGATCTTTCTTGACATTACTCCAAATACACATTTCTTCAAATTTAGTTGTACTTTATGATGGATTTTAGGTGCACTCCTCAAACACCCCAAAATCACCGACAAGACAAATAACTTCTACAAGAGAGAAATGGTAGAAATATCATGCTATCATTAAGATGCAAGAATGTCAAATTGAATATGAGATGATTACAAATGTACAAAATGCCTTGAATATATAGGCATGGAAGAGATGTAAAATGCAATATGATATTGCCATGTGTCATAATCTAACATGTGACAACATGTGAACCCTACCTAGGAAATGATAAAATGATAGAGATAATTTCTAGAAGGAAAACTCATCTTCTAGAAGGAGTCTTATCTCCTATAAACAAGGAAGGGGGAATTACCCCATTATTAAATTATTTATTTAATTATGCAACCTAGGACTTAAAATATTACCTAAGTAAACTTATGCAAAGTGTAATTAAATAATTAATTACACCAACACCCCCTCATAAGTGCAACTTAGGGAGAAGCAAATTATTATGCAAAGATGAGTCCTGACAACAAGGATTGATCAGGTACTCATTTACAAATGCAATGCAAACTAAACCAAATGGGGTAAAGGAGAAAACCACATGGGAATAAAACTCCTCCCTAAAATAGAATGCAATGAAAGAGAAAGAGGAGAAAACCCAGTGGGAAAAAACTCCCCTTCAATGAGATGACTTGCTGCAAAAAAGCACCGGAAGAACTCTGATGGAGTAACATTGGAATCTTTAATTTGGAAAGGAAGGAAAGATACCTCTATTTACAAAAAACCATATTGAAATCATAATAATGCAATAGTAGAACCGATGCCAAGGAACGCTAGAAAAATCACATATTGGATCAACCCTAGAATCTATGAAGCAACAGGAGATGAAAAAGATTCCCCCCATAAGAGGGAATGATATGATGATAGCATCTGAAATCGATGTATCTCGATGTTGATGCCAAACTATGACTAAAACTGCTCAATGGGAACAAGTACCATAAAGATTCTGTAATATTAACCATAAAATGAATGGCCATCAAACTGAGATTGATGTGACCCAATGCAGATCAATGACCATAGGCTCTCAATCTGAAGTGTGAACCAATGCGAACCAAAATGTGTCCAGCTATGAGCAAGATGAGGCCAAAAGAAACAATAGAATCCAAATACAACTCATGCAAGTTGTCATCAATATGAAGATGAGATCAAAGTGCATGCAATGCAACTTCACTCTAATCAATTTATTATGCAGGAAGCCCCTTGATGGAACTTTATATCAATTCATTTATTACAATACCCCATGATTGTAAAAGGATAACATTCATAAACTAAAGAGAAAATGTAAATCTAGTGCATGAAAACAAAAATTAGTGCATGCACAAACCAATGTTCACATCTACCTCCATGATGAAAATTAACCTCAATTTTTTGTAGATGACAAAATCTGAAAAAATACTATGCACCACTGCAAAGCACTCGAAACTAGCTTTCTGTCAATATCTTGTTTGCAAAAATCCGACACCATGGCCAAAAGTTATGTTTTTTTTTTTTTAAGTTGAATTTAACCTGTAGGAAACGAGTTTTCTAGCAAAAAAAAGTTTACTTTTGATTTGATTTCTGAAAAATATGTTTTCAATGAGTAGACAAAAATAGAAACCCAAAAAATATTTTGAAGCTAAAAGCAAAACCCAGAAAGCATTTTTTGATCCAGCAAGCAGAAAATGAAGACATATTTTTTTTAACCTTCAACCAAGAGAAAAATGACACGTGTTGGATTTTGTACAACTATTTTCTTCAGATTTGTGCAGGATATAAAAATATAAAAGATACCCATTTCATATTTCAACTCTGGCTACAAAACCCACAAAGTGTTTTTCCTGTAACTTAGTGGAAGCTAGATTTCTGAAGCAAAAAAAAATGACTTTAATAAAAAGGTTGCTTGCATCCAACAAAACTTTCATGCAAAGATTGATCCCTCATATCTGGGAATAATTTTGCAGCACTGAAGCTCTGATACCATGAAGGATTTTAGGTGAACTCCTCAAACACTCTAGAATTACCTACAAGACAAAATAATTTCCACAAGAGAGAAATGGTAGAAATATCATGCTATCATTAAGATGCAAGAATTTCAAATTGAATGAGATTATTACAAATGTACAAAATGCTTTGAATATATAGGCATGGAAGAGATGCAAAATGCAATATGATGTTGCCATGTGTCATGATCTAACATGTGACAGCATGTGAACTCTACCTAGGAAATGATAAAAAGATAGAGATAAGTTCTAGAAGGACAACTCATCTTCTAGAAGGAATCTTATCTCCTACAAAAAAGGAAGGGGGAATTACCCCATTATTAAATGATTTATTTAATTATGAAACCTAGGACTTAAAATATTACCTAAGTAAGCTTATGCAAAGTGTAATTAAATAATTAATTACACCTACACTTTATACTCTTCTAGTCTCTTGAAATTGTTTTTAACACTCATAGATGGTCACCTCTCGTCAATGATTTGGTTAATATATCATCCACATAATCCTTCATGAGAGTATGCATGAGATCATGAAAGATTGTGGTCATGGTATGTTGATATGCAGCCCCAACATTTTTAATCCAAAAGGCATGGCATTCCAACAGTATGTTCCCTAGGGACATGTGAAGGCCATCTTATGTTGATCTTTAGGAGCTATCTTGATTTTAGTATATCCCAAGAAGCCATCCATGAGGGATAGCATCTTATAGCCTATTGTTAAGTCCATTGTGATGTCAATGTTTAGTAGGGGGAATTCATCTTTTTGACATGCCTTGTTCAAGTCTAGAAATTAGTGCATATGTGGATTCCTCCTGTTGGTTTTGTCACTAGTACTAGATTAAAAGTCCACTCTACATAGTCAATATATCAAATGAAGCCAACATCCAATAACTTCTTTAGCTTAGCCTTGTCTAATAGGGAAATTTTAGATGCATTTTCTAAGTTTTTGCTTGACTGGTTTAGCGTCAGAAACAATGGAAAGTGATACAAAACCAACTTAGGATCTAGACCAGGAATGTCGACATAAGACCAAGCAAAAAAAATTTGTCTCTCCATGAAGAAGGCATAAAATTTTGGGTGTTTTGCTTCCATCAATGATGTTGCAAAGTGGACAATCTTAGGATTTTCATTTGTGCCAATGTTGACCTCCATAGAATTTTCAACAAGCATGGGTGATTTATCTTGTTGATGGGGAGTAAATCCAACCCTCCATCCTTGGGTGCCTTAGAGAGGGTTTCACCCTTGGATGCATCCTTTCTTTTCCCTTTTTCATGGTCTAGAGGTGCCTTGTGGTTTTTACCTAGAGACCTTTCTTTTTTTGTTCCGTCATTTTCACTTTTGCAACTGGGGGTGTGGATAGACTCCCCAAAATAGGTTGTGTTATCCAAGTCTATGGTAAAACCAATGTTATGATCTCAATAAGGAATGCCTTCTCATAATCCCATAAACTTAATTATTGCTTCATCATTCTCAAATACATCTAAGACGAGTGGTCCTTGTTGATCCCAATCTATTAATTGTGAGTAACTAAGGGCATGCCACCATTAGTATTATCAAGGTTCAATGAATGGGTGGATAGGGTGAAAATGGAAGTATTTTTAGGATCTTTGGTCAAGGTGTTAGATAGATCAAGTTCTTTGAACGTATCATCTATGTCGTAATCACTGGAAGTATAAGTCACACTCCCATTCATTGGAGTTGGTCTTGGTAGAGTAATCCTCAGATTTCTCGATATCCTTTGAAGCACTCCCTTCCTCAGTAAAAAGTACCTTAGTACATTAGGAGCCTTCACTTTTAATAGTACGAACCCTAGCTCAAAGTTCTTTTGTCATGTGGATGGTAGCAAAGGTTTTGTAACCCCATTATTGTGCAAGCCAAGTCTAATGTGTCTATCATAACCTTTGCATGTCATGAATTCCAAGCCTTTTATGTATTATCAATGGGTTGGTATTTTCTTTGGTTTGATGTCTTCTTCTTCTCTATATAACCATGTGGACACATTTTCCTTGATGGCTTCCTTACTTAGTTCTCCCCATTTTGTGAAAGTTGTCATGGGAGACACTCAAATAGTGACCTTAGGTTCCTTCTTGATAGCTGACAGCCTACCATATGACTTGGGATAGGTAAGTTTGCTAATGCAATAAGATGTCTTCATATGATACTCTCCACACCCCTTATCTTGGACTTGTATTTTGGGATCAGATGAAGGAGTTTTGGAAGTGGACACTTTGTTCAAGGTGGAAGGATTGATGTAATGGGATGATGTGGATGATGAAGCTTCCTGATTTATTTGAAATTTGTGTTTAGGTGTTCCTCTTAGGTTGCTACAATACTAAAAAAGATCAGGATCATCGAATATTGTGATTTCAGTGTCATTGTAGGGAAACTCTAAGCATTAATGGTAGGTGGATGGGATGGCCTTCATAGCATGGATCCATGGTCAACCAAGGATGAGATTATAAGGGAGATCTAGGTCCAAAACTTGGAATTTGGTATCCAATATTATGGGCCCAACTCTGATTGGTAATGTTATGAAACCCTTGGAAGAACACTCTCCATTGTCATAGGATTTTATGATAATTCTCTTTGTCAAGTCCACACAAACTTCAAAGAAACCTAATGCTTTAACCAATTTAAGAGTGAAAATATTCAACCTTGCTCTGCCATCTATGAAGACTCGTTTGATTTTATGTTTATGAACATAGACTTCTAGGTGTAAGGGGTCATTATGGTTGAAATTTTGAGATGAATAGTCTTGATTTGAAAAGTGACATGGTGGGTGTTAGCTAAGTAGCCCACCATTTCCTGAAATCAATTGACATAAAGCTTGGTAGGTACAAAAATGTCTTGCAATGCTTTGTCTAGAACAACCCTATGCTCGATAGATATACAAAGTAACTCAAGGATGAATATTTGAGCAGGTGTCTTCCCCAAGTGGTCTAGTAGGTTATATTGGTACTTTTTTTTGTTGTTTAGGGGGAGAACCCTATAGGGTCACCTTGGTTTTTTTTGTTTTTACCACACATTCTGGTAGCATCTTAATTTTGATGGTATTAACATAGTCATTCAAGGCTCGGATATGATTTATAGTAGTGTAGTCATGAGCGACATTGGTATAGTTGGCATGGTTGTTGGTATTTGTACCCAAGTTGGATGGTTTTCCTATCCCATGGTCATGCAATGGATTCTTAAAGATTGTATGATCACTATTGGAGGTCAGTTGTTGACTATCCACTTCTATGACACCATTTTTATTAGGTCTTGGACTATGTTCTTGAGTTGTTTGCATGATGAATTTTGTGTCCTTTGATATGGTGATAATCACAAAAAGTATTGTCATCTCACCATGATGGTTTAAATTACCCTAGATCATAATTTTCTTCCTTAGGAAGTTGAATGATATTAGACTGTGAAATTTGTTTCTGATTCAAATGGTTCCCCTAAGGGAGTGTATTTGCATCTTGTTGGAAAGTTCCTTTGAGGTCTTTGTTCTTGGTTATTCCAAAGGGAATTTTTTTTTTTCTCAAGAACACAAGGTGGGTTTTTTGATGTATTAGGTCCTTTAAGTGTGATGTTGGTACCAACATCTATTTCCTTTGTGTCAACAACTCCGTCATTTGTGGCATTCTTGTTGTGGGCCCAATATTTACTTTTGTCATTTGAGGAACCTTGGGCATTCTAATTTTTGTTGAATGGTTTAAGTTTCCCTCTTACAATGAGGGCCTTCTCAAGTATAGTGCCTTTTTCCACTATGTCAACAAATGTAGCGCAATAATGGGCTTGCATTTGATATTTTAAGTCTATGATCAATTTTTCTACGAACATGACAACTCTTTATTTTTTAGGAATCTTGATAGGACGTCGACTAGCAAAACTCCTCCATCTCTGGAAGAATTTTATAAATGAATCACCTTCTTCTTATTTTATGTGACATAATGTAGCTATGGTAATGTCATTTTCGATGCTATGAGAAAAGTGTGTCACAAATTCATCAGCTAGTTCATCCCATGTTCTTATGCCATAAGTTAAATGGGTAAACCATTTGAGTGCTTATCCTGTGAGACTCCTTGGGAATAATCTCATGAGATATGTTTGTTCATATGTGATGTCTATTAAAGCCATTTGAAACTCCCTTACATGTTCAATCGGATTCCCCTTTCCTCTATACTTGGGAAAATTTGACATGACATAGTTGGGAGGAAATGGAGGCATATATATGCATCCGTCGAAGGGGTATGAACACAACTCTTGTGTTGAGTAAGTATTCTTTGTCAATATTTTCATGTTGTCCACTTGTTTTTGTAGGGAAAGCATTTTGTTTTGCTAAGACATCAACTTGAGTGAGGGATTGTCCACTACATTTGAAATTGCATTATTATGCGTGCCCATGTTTGTGTTTTGCAATTCAATGTTTTGGGTGTATGAATTGGTGTTGACTCTAGGTAAGTATGATGTGTTTTGGTTTGGAATTCTATAAGTGAAAGATGGAATTCATGTTTGGATATGGGACATAAAATTTGGAATTTGAGTTTGGATATGTGAGGTGAAAGTTGGGATGTATGAGGTGTTTGTATTGAATTATGTTTGAAATGGGTTTGAGCTAGTGTGACATTGTGTGTTTTGGTTGCTATATTGTTGGAAAGGCCCTTGTGTGTTGGTTTTTTGGGGAATGCTTGTATTAGGACCTTGTGATGTGTTGGTGCTTGAATTCCAATTGGTATTTTGAGTAGTTTTTTTTTGTGGCTTTGGTCCATAGATATGTACCTTTTGCATTTTGATTCTACCCATTGGAAAATAATGAGATGATGATGCACCCGTGGCATAAGATAAACCAAATGGGTTAAATGTATTGCCAAAGGGTTTTGTCATAGCTTGTGTTCCAAATAGTGTCATGTGGATTGTTGTAGAATCTTGTGTTGACTGTCCTAATGCCATAGTAGCATTTATTTATGGGATGGAATGTTTAGGAGTAGAGAATGTCCTTGGATTTGTGTAGTCTCAATTTTTGGTCTCGCTTGGAGTGTGTTAACATCAAAACTATGGGGAATTTTAGCTCCACTATGCAATAACTTTGCTAGGAATCATTGTGGATCTTTTCACACTATCTCATCCATAAATTTTGCTACTTCAAGGTCTTGGGTGGCTACCTCTATTTCCTCCTAAATTATATGTCCTTGGTTGTCCTTGATCATGATTTTTTTGAAAGGATTATAAAATGATGATTGTGGCCTAGGTGCCTCACTAGAAGAAGAACCAAAGTTCATGTTGCTAGTGTAATTGTAAAGGTCATCTTCTTTTGGGATGAAGTCCATTTTTTTCTCTTCCTTTGCAATCTTGTTTAGACCATAAAAAGACTTGCAAAAGTGATGAGTGGAAAATGAAGCCTAAGGAATTACAATACAAAGGTGAGACTACAAATAAGGTATGCAAATATTCTATGTTTTTGGATTTTCAAGATATAAGTGATTCCAAATGATGATGCACCAAGATTAAAGATAAAAAGTGACAATAGTCAAAATTTGAGATGTAGTAATGTCACTATGATAAAAAAATCTATGGTATGTATAAGACTAAAATATGCAAGTGTAATGCCAATATGATGTTTTGATGAGGGGGATATGGTATGACTAATGATATGAAGACTAATTACTTTTGGTGGACCTAAGAAGAGGTTACCAACCAAACTAAGATAGTCAAAGTGACAAATATGTTTATCAATACCTTAAAGAAGACTAAGACTACAATGATGATAATTAAGAAGTTGACCTCAAACTAGACTTATGAGTTTAAAGAAATAACCTAAATGACAAGGACTTGGTTGATATAAAGACAAGGTAAAGATAATCTAAATTTGAGACTATGGTTTGATCTAAATTCAGATAAATTTCCTAATCTAAGGTCTGCAAAAGTGTATGCAACTAATGGAGACCGAAAGATTGAACTATGATGTATGCAACCAATGCAAAGGTGAGCCAATGAATGGAATGGAATGACTGATTTGAGAATTGAAAGTTTGTGGTATGATAAGAAGATTGTAATAAGGAATTGATAAAAATAGGACTATACCATAATTCCCTTAAAAAATTGTCAACTAGAAAATATGAGGCATGACCTATCAAATGTAGTATTTTGAGAAGCAATTTTGATGCATTGGTTTTTAGAAGATGTGATGCTTTGTGAATTAATTGTAGTTTATAGTGATAGATGTGGTGAATAGTTTTTTTTCCCTAGTTTGAGTGTTTTTGACTAATTTTTTGTTTTGGTCTTTGTGAAATGTGATGGCAAACACAACAAAAAATTTGAAAAAAATGTCTTGGCTATTTGAATGTCCAAATTTTGTGAGCATAATGTGTATTCTATAGGTTTATTCACCCCAACTGTCATTATCCTAACACAATTTGAAGATAGTTCACACACATAATTAGGTGGAAAACATAGAGGGTCCACCAAAATGAATCAACAATATGATGGACCACTAGTTTTTCTACACTAATCACTAAAATTATGTGAATGATAAGATGCAAATAACAATAAGAAATGATACCTAACTGTTATAACAACTATAAGTGAAGTTTTTAGAGCACACAAAGTTGTGTACCTTATCAAAAACTTGTTGTTTTTAGGCTACAAAGGACTCATTCGCCTTCAGTGGCGAATGGGTCCATGTAAGGGATTCTAAAACTAAGATAAGGGTCTTGTTCCTTGATGTGTGCACTCTCAAATTCTTGGTTATTATATTTTCAACGTCTGTAGATAATTTTGTAGCTTCAAATATTTGTTTTTGCACTTTAGATGACAACTTTTGTGGCTTGACAACTTTGACAATTTTGCTCCAAACTTGCTCCACTTGATCTTCAACTTATAAATCTACAATCACACATTCAAGAAAAGAAAAACTTGTTGTTTGTTATTGAATGGGGTTTTCCTTTTTCAAACCCCTTGTAGGTAATTAAAAATGATGAAATGAAACATTAAACATGAAATGTGCAATTGATATCACCTTGGATGATGTCTTGTGAAACAAATCTACAAACTAGCATGTAGTGGCCATGAAGAATTTAGATCTTGTATCCTTGAATATGATGTGAATAATGCTTGCAAGTAGATCTTCCATGCTACATCCACTTTCTTAGCTCAACAACATGCATGAGTGCATTAACCCTTGTCATGATGAAATGATCTTGAATTACTACAATAGACTCTTGAAATATGTCTTGAAATGCCTTGAAAATGCTCTTGAAATCCTCTATAATTCTCTCTTTAATCTTCTATGATGTCTCCTAAAAGTGCTAGGAGAAACAATGTGAATTAACCCCTTATTTATACTAAATTAGGAGATTAACCCAAAAATTCAAAAAATTAAGGCTGACACCAAATCTGGAAGTAAACTTTATTAAATTCTTGCTAGAATTAAATTTGAAAAGGGGTCCCTCATTAAGGGAGGACCCATTCGCCACCTAAGGCGAATGGGTCCTGGCTTAGTTTTCCAGGACCTAACCTTGGGATATGGAAAGAGCATTAAAAACTCATTTAGAATCAACTAATAAAAGGGGGTCCTATAGAGGGAGGACCCATTCACCACCTAGGGTGAATGGGTCTTATCAAACTTTCCAAGACCTAATTTTTTCCCAATTAAATGTTTTATTATTTAAATTATGGGTGTCGAGATAGACCTTCGAGAGGTGTCATAAATAAAGTTTAAATTTGAATTAAAGGGGGTTAATTAACTCCAATTACCCACAATTAATTAAGACCACCCTAGATAAATGTGAAATTTCTTTACAACACTTTACAACACCTAAATAAGGTACAAATTTAAATACATTTTATTAAGAAGGGGTCAATTAAGCTTAATTAAGTAAATAAATCCTAGAAAAGTGTGAAAGTGTGTTACAACACTTCACAACACCTTTGAAGAGGACCAATTAAGGCATATTTAATAAAGGTCCTAGAATGATGTGAATGTTTACAACACATTACAACACTATTCCAAGACACCATCAATTCAGTTTTAATATCAATTATCAAACAAGGGAAAAGGCTACTTTTTCTGTTATTACAACACATAAGACAATTCCTACCCTAAGGTCAATGGCCAATGGAAGCACTCTCAGGCCCAAAAATTGGAATCTCCTTCATCGCGAGTGGAGGGAAACCTTTAGGGGGTTATTTCACTCTTGTCTTATGAGATAGGATGGCTAGGGGCCTCCTAGAATGAAAGGATAACCCAAATCACCCTCTCCCTAAAAAGCTACAAGTAAAATAAGTAACTTATACAACACCAGGGATTTTCATCACATCTCAAGGGAGCCACATGGTGAGTGTAAAATCTTTGGGGCACAATGCACATCCCCTGCACTGAGAATGACACCAAAACTCAATCAATAAAGGTGGGTGCTACACTTTTAATATTAGTGTACATCGGGTTATGAATAGTCAGCTTGTGGCTATCTTAACTCTCTATTAAGTCATATTATCATTATTATATTGTTATTTAGTTGTTTAGGTTGGCCTAAGACTTATATAGGTGTGTCTAAGTTGGCCTAGGTGATATCCTAGGCATAATTAGGTATATATAGGAGGTTGTGAGTCTTATTGCATCATCAAGTTGTGAAGTTTGTTCTCATTAGAGATATTTGGAGGTTTTCCCCCTCAAAGTGGCTTGTTATTCTCAGTTATTATCAAGTATTTGTAGCATATTCCATATCATATTCTCCTATTGTGCAAGTTATTTCATAACAAGTGGTATTAAAGCATGATCTTGGCACCGTAGAGGCAAGGTTTTTTCTCAATTTTGGAGGAGATTTTTGGAAGAGCATATCTTTTAGATTTTGGTGAATTTTTATTTTATTTTTAAAGGGTTTTTGAAGAAAATATTAAAGAAGCTACAGTCCATATTTCAGAAGAATTGGAGTTGAATTAAGCGAATTATTGCAAAATTAGGGTTTCTACACAATTGTTTTGGAATATACATATCTCGGACATCTTGTCAAATTGGAGTCTAATTTTTATTGAGTTTTTGAATACATACTAAAGGAGATTATAGTAAAAACTTTGGAGGAATTGGAGCAAGAATAAGCAAGTTATTGAAAAATTAATTTTTTCACAATTATCACTCTCCATGTTGCAAATTTGCTTATTTCTTGGATATTTTTCTAGGTGAGAGTTCTTTTGTCCCTAGTAAGTTACAGTAAAAATTTCATAGAATTTAAGTTTCAAGTGTGTGATTTATTTCAAAATTAGTGGTTCCCATCATGACGGGGCCTACAACAAGGGGAAAAAAGAATGTTGTTACACTGAAGAAGACTCTTGATAAGGATGGGGTAACAATAGAGGATATTACTCCTAATGAGGAAATCAGTAAGGTCAAGGAAGACATTTCCTCAATGAAGATGGATATGTGTGACCTAAGAGGAGATATACCAGACATACGAAACTTGTTAAGCACCTACTTGGCTAAACCAAGAAAGGAGTTCTCAAGTGACCAAGGTGAAAATTCTAGGTCAGTTAACATTGACACAAGCTTTAGTACTCCTATGGGATTTAGGAATTTATTTCCAAAGGTGGATATGTGCAAGTTCAATGGCAAGGATCCTCTAACATGGATAAACCAAATGGAGAATTTTTTTGAAGTACATCAAATCCCAAATGGACAAAAGGTCACGATGGATTCCCTATATCTCGAACTAGATCAATTCATTTGGTATTGTTGGTTTTGCACTCATTAAAGGAAAAAGGGGCTCACCGTCTCATGGTCAATTTTTACGAAGGAACTCCAAGCACAATATAGTAATAGTGTGACAGACAACTTCTTCAGCCAGCTAGCTAAACTTCAACAAATAGGATCAATTAAGGATTATATTCAGCAATTCCAAAATCTATCCTTAAGAGTGGATACAATTACAGAGGAAAACTTGAATGATTTATTCTTGGGGGGTCTCAAGGATCACATTTAACATGAGGTATGCATGTTTAGCCCTTGCTCCATAAATGAGTCTTTTATATTAGCATGTAGGGTAGACGAGAAGTATTTGATTCCTAAGAAGCAAGGGGCTAATGTGACAAGAGAGAAAGGATATTCAACACAACCTACTAGGTTGACTCCACATCAAATTGAGGAGAAAAGAGAAAAAGGTTTGTGTTTCAATTGTGATAGAAAATACAGTCGAGGACATAAATGCAGTGAAAAGAAATTGTTCTATATTGAATATCCAAGTGAGGAAGAAGACGAGGAACCCATACTAGAGGATGAAAGGGATTCAAATGGGGAATCTCATGATTATCAACCAATCATTTATTTCCATGCACTGTCAGGTTTTAGTACTCCACAAACTCTCAAGGTTTTGGGGTTCTTAAAGAAGCAGAAGGTAACAGTGTTGATTGACTCAAGTAGTACTCATAATTTCATCTACAAAAAGTTAGCTACTTGTCTAAATTGTTTTATATATCTAGCTCCAGAGTCTCAAGTTTTTATTGTAGATGGTGGTATAGTTAGTTGTTTAGGGAAGTGTCATACCATTAAATTATCCATGGGAGATTATCAACTTCATACCCCAATGTATGCGGTATCCATGGGTGCAACAGATATTGTTTTGGGAGTACAATGGCTTACTACATTGGGAACGATTGAGATGAATAGTTTCCAAGAACTATTCATGAGATTTCAATTAGAAGGAAGGGTAGTAGAGCTAAGGGGGTTGAAGGAAAAATCCCCACAAATGGTAAGCTCACATCAAATGCAAAATTTTCTTAAGGAGTGGATGGATTTGTGGCCCAGCTATGTTCATTAGAAGTCTCTCAATCTAATGCTCCTACTCATCCAAATTTGCAAGCTATAATTGATTGTCACTCAGTTGTTCTTGGAGATATGCCTAAAGGACTTCCTCCTAAGAGGGATCATGATCATGCCATACAGTTAGTTCCAAGGATCCAACCACCAAACATTAGGCCTTACAAGTATCCACACATACAAAAGAGTGAGATAGAAAAAATTATTGAGGAGATTCTAGAGGTAGGAATTATCAAGCATAGCAAAGTGCTTACTCCTCTCCTATGGTGATGGTACATAAGAAGGATGATACTTGTCTCATGTGTCCAGATTATAGAGTGCTCAACATGTACACCATTAAAGATAAGTTTCCTAAATATTAAGTCATTGATGATTTGCTAGATGAATTGAATGGAGCTATGCATTTTACCAAGTTAGATCTTAGATTTATTTATCACCAAATTCGGATTAAGGAGGAAGATATTTGTGAGAAAACATTTCAGACTCATTCAAGGGTCATTATGAATTTTTGGTGATTCCATTTGGTCTTACCAATGCACCATCTACATTCCAAAGTTTCATGAATTCCATTTTTAAGAAGTTCTTGAGAAATTTTGTGTTAGTATTCTTTGATGATATATTGATTTATAGACAGACTTGGGAAGAACATTTGCAACATGTGGATCAAGTATTATAAATACTTGAAGATCATAAAATCTATGCTAAGCCATCCAAGTGTGCTTTTGGTCTTAAGGAGGTCGAGTATTTGGGAAACATAGTTTCACATGAAGGAGTAAAGGTGGACCCTAACAAAATTAAGCCTATCATGGAATGGCCTATTCCAAAAACCATTAAGAAACTGAGGGGTTTCTTGGGATTGATAGGGTACTATAGAAGATTTGTGAAGAATTATGGTCGTATAGCAGCACCTCTCACCACTCTATTAAAGAAGGATTCTTTTCATTGGAACAAGTTTTCCATTACAACATTTGAGAGATTGAAGGAGGCTATGTGTACAACTCCAGTGCTTGCCACTCTTGACTTCACCAAGGAATTCATTATGGAATGTGATGCTTCTGGAAATGTGTAGGAGAAGTTCTCATGCAAGAAGGTTGACCAATTGCTTTTGAGAGTCGTCAATTAAAGGGTAAGAATCAACTAAAACCTATTTGTGAGAAGGAAATGCTAGAAATCCTCCATGAAGTTAAACAATGGAGGCCTTGTCTATTGGGTAGACACTTCAAGGTTAAGACAGATTATGATAGCCTAAAATATTTTTTGGAACAAAGACTATCTTCTGAAGAGCAACAAAAATAGGTCACTAAGATGTTAGGATATGACTTTGAGATTGTATATAAGAAAGGGAAAGAAAATATTGTAGAAAATGCACTTTCAAGGAAGGATGAGAAAGATGAAGCCTTATTGTGTGCCCTTTCAATATTACAAGAAAATTGGGTGGAGGAAGCCAAAGAAAAGTGGAAAAATGATGTGACAAGTAATCTCATCGAATAATTAAAAAGTGATTGTAGTAGTTTAGATAAGTTTTGTTGGAAGGGAGATACTGTTTGGTATAAAGAGTGTTTGTATCTCTACAAGAATTCCACTCTTAAACACAAGATTCTCATAGAGTTGCATGAGTCTACAGTGGTGGTCATTCAGTATTTTTGAAGACATATCATCGAGTCAAGAAAGACTTTTTTTGGGAAGGGCTAAAAGGTGATGTTCAAAAATTTGTGGCTAAATGTTTGGTTTGTCAAAGGAATAAAGGGAGAAAATTAAGACACCAGGTCTCTTGCAACCCTTATCTATTCCTATCCAGCATTGGCAAGAGGTATCCATGGAATTCATGACATGGATTCCCAAATCTAAAGGTCATAATGTCAGCATGGTAGTAGTTGATTGCCTCACTATATATGCACATTTCATTGTATTATCACATCCTTTTACAACAAGTGCAATGGAAAAATATTTTTTGGAGAATATCCAAAAGATACATGATACACCTAAGGTTATTGTTACTGATCGTGATCCTATCTTCACTAGTCACTTTTGGAAAGATTTATTCACATGTTTGGGTACTCAATTGGCTCATAGCTCTTCATACCACCCTCAATCAGATGGGAAAACTAAGGTTGTTAATAAGTGTTTGGAAGGATATCTACATTGTTTCACTTCAGAGAAATAGTCTCAATGGGTAGATTGGCTACCATTTACAGAATGGTGGCATAACACTTCTTTTCATAGCTCATAAAAAATGTCTCCATTTTTGGAACTTTATGGATATCATCCTCCTTCCATCACATCATCAATAAAGGTATCACCAAGAGTTTAGGAAATAGAAGACCACTTGCTTCATCAACAACAAATACTTTCAAGACTCAAGGAGAATTTAGCCATGGCACAAAATTGAATGAAACAATAGGCAGACCAACATTGTAGTGAAATAAGTTTTGAAGTTGGGGATTGGGTCTTCTTGAGATTGCAACCTTATAAGAAAATCTCACTAAAGCAACAAAAAAAAATAATAAGTTGTCTCCAAGGTATTATGGTCCATACCAAATCATGCAAAAGATTAGTAGTGTTGCCTACAAGCTAGAGTTACCACCAACAACAAAGATACATCCAGTTTTCCATGTTTCCTTTTTGAAGAAGGTAATTGGGAATAATATTCCCACTCAAAAAACACTACCAAAGCTTGATGAAGAAGGAAGAATCATTTTGGAACCAAAGTGCATTCGTCAAACATGCACAAAGAAGCTGAGGAATAGAACTCTCACTAAGTATCTCATCCAATGGAAGAATTTACCAGTTGAAGATGACACATGGGAGGACAAGGATTTCATTCAAAAGAATCCAAACTTGATTAGCATTGAGGACAATGCTTCTTTGAAGAAGGGGGCATGTTATGCCCTTAATATTAGTGTACATCAAGTTATGAATAGTCATCTTGTGGCTATCTTAACTCTCTATTAAGTCATATTATCATTAGTATATTTTTATTTAGTTGTTTAGGTCGGCCCTAAGAATTATATAGGTGTGTCTAAGTCGGCCTAGGTGATATCCTAGGTATAAATAGGTATACATAGGAGGTTGTGAGTCTTATTTCATCATCAGTGAAGTGTGCTCTCATTAGAGATATTTGGAGGTTTTCCCCCTCAAAGTGACTTGTTATTCTTAGTTATTATCAAGTATTTGTAGCATATTTCATATCATATTCTCCTATTGTGCAAGTTATTTCATAACAGTGGGCCTCTAACTAGTTTGTATTTTAGTCACTACTTGGTAGCTTGACACCTCGCGAGCATCAAAAAAGTCACTTAAGTCTTTAACCAATTCTACTAGTGGTACTAAAAATACCTCATGTAAATGTGGGTAGCTTGCACTTTCAAATAGGCATTGTACAATGAAGGCTAATGGTAGTTCAACCTTAACTTTCAACTTAGCATTTTATATAGTGGCCTGATGGAAAAACTGCTTTGGGTCGTTGATGAGTTCTCTGTATGAATGTCTCTCAAAGGTAGGCCCTATCTAATGGGGTAGCAAAAGTGAGACAAGAACAATTTTTTTGATCTCCAAGGTCATACAAAGATGTAAGGAGAGAGGATACACATGTACTTTCTCAAATAGTTAGTAATATTGTATTAACCTTTAGAAAACCAAATATGTTGTGTGACAATGAAAATGTTAAGATTTTTTTTTTATTCCCAAGATCACTCAAGGTGCGAGGGAATATAAAATACATCTTAAAACAAGTACAAGATCACAAGAAAAAGAAAACAATGGCTCTTTTTAATCTCCAAATTGAAATGTGAGAGTTGCAAAGACACTTGATGCAAGTTGTTTGTTCTTTTTAGACCAATGAGTGAAAAACACAAGTTCTTTTTAACCCAAATGAGTGAAAGATGTAAGATTGTTGTTCTTTCTAGCCCAATGAGTGTGAATGCAAGTTGTGGTTCTTTTTAGCCCAATGAGTGAAAGATGAAAGATTGTTGTTCTTTCTAGCACAATGAGTGTAAATGCAAGTTGTGGTTCTTTTAACCCAATGAGTGTGAATGATCAAAAGATATTGCAAAATCAAAAGCTCCTATCTTAAAAATGAATGAACAACAATCCTACAAAAGATAAGTTAGTAGTTTCAAAAGAAAATTTATCTTCCAACCTAAGCCACATGCTACCAACCATAAATTAGTAACCCCAAAATCACTAATCTACCGAATGGAAAAGCATAAACTAAAAAATTTCTAATTAAGACCCTAATTAAGAAGAACAAGAAAGTGCAGTGCCAAAAGTCAAAAAATTTGCTCACTATCCTAGAATAGATGTGGTGAACCAATGAGTAACTGCAGCATTTTGGATATCAACTGTAGCTCACAGTCGAAAGAAAATGTAGTGAAGACCTAAGCAGATGCGTCACAAAAACTTAGAAGCTACAAAATACTCAAATATGTAAAAATTTGACAAATCCTAAAATAAATATGATGTACTTATGATGTTGAGATGTTAAAATAAAACTTGAGAGCTAAGAAATAATAAAAAAATCTTGAAAATAAACTTAATAAAACAATTTTCCCTATATCTGAACAAATATGTTGCTCGAGATGATGAATGTGTTGCTCTGGCTTTTGCAAATATGTCGTACGACTTGGAAAATGTGGCATATCATACCACAAATGTGGCATTCTATCAAATCAAATGCATCGTTTAGAGTCACAATTGCATCACGAACATAAAACTCAAATTTTAAAAAAAAATCTCTCATATTTGGTTTTTTTACATCGGGTTCACCAATGTAGAATAGGGTAAAATCAAGGTTAAGTTCATAAATTAACTAAAATCAAACCCTAGAGCCCTAAACCAACAATGAAGCACAAATGAACATAGAAATATAAAACATAATCTCTATGCCATGGTTGATTCACCTCCATTTTATTTCTCCATCTTGCTTTATATGCTTGATTGCCCTCAAATTTTGAGTATGCAACAATAAGCCTAGTGATGATGATAGTAAAATATTAAAGATTGTACTTGTCTCCTTAGATAGCAATAGTCTAGGTAGCATAGAGTGTCCTAAAATGATAATGATAAGTCTCTTCTATAGAAAACAAAATTTGAATCAAGGGCTAGGATTAAAAGCCAATAAGATATGAAAATCAATCACCAAGATTGAAAGTTGTAGTATGAAATAGGGTTAGGGCACAGATAGGACTTAGTAAGGATGGACGGTGTAGATTAAAATATAAAATAATTCAAACAAGGGTGGAAATTAAATGAGACATGAAGAGATAAGAATGGAACGAATAAAGAGGTTGCTAGAGGAAATTAAATAATTATAAAATTATTTAATTTAGGAGGGAAAGTGAATAATTAAATAATGAAAACATTATTTAGTTATAGAAGTAGGAAAGTTGACTTTTCAATTAAATAATAATTTAATTCAAAAGTGGGAGAAAATGAAAAATTAGTAAGTCATTAAATAAAAAAAATTATTTAATTTATGGAAGAAGAATAATTAAAAAATTGATATAATTATTTAATTATAGTAGAAAGATTATAGGAATTAAATAAATAAAATTTATTTAATTAATCAAAATAAGAAATAAAATGATAGAAATGAATTAATTAAATAATTAAAATTATTTAATTAATAGAAGAAATATGACTTTAGACAATAATCAAATACTTAAAATTATTTTATTATTAGGGGAGAAAAAGGGATTGGTGAAGAAAAATAGCATTCGTAGGCAAAGGATAATTTTTAATGTCTACATTTTCTTCTCTTATACTAAATAGAAACAAATAGTAATTATTAATTCTCCAAAAGCTAATGGTTTGAATGCTCCTATTTAAGAATTATTTATATATTTTTCTAATGTATTGTTGATTTTTCTTAGGTCCTAGATGAAGATCAACAATTGCTAGATCTTGAAAAAATCCTTGTATGGTTCATAATCTAATTTTTATGGTGGTATAGTCAAGGATTCTAGTGCACATATATTGTAATCTAGACACTAGTGTACTCGTACTATCATTTACTCAATCATATTATTGTGTATTCCTCACATGGTCTACATGTTGAACCAAGTGAGTGAAAACTATATGTTTGAGCCTTGTTATCTAATAATTTTATATTTATACTTGAAAATGATAGATAAGAAAGATGATTAGAAAATATGCTATTGATTGAAAATAAGTATAAATTTATACAAAAATCAAATAAAAACCATATATACATCATATACATATATCAAATGTCATAAGCCATTAAATATAAACTACATTAATATGTGTTGCATAGTCATTTGTCCTTCAATATATTTTTGTCTCTCATTTACAATATCCTCTCACTTTATTCTCTCTAAAAATTCACCAACTTGTTGGTACTTGTAGCATCGTAAGTTGTCACCCTTGACAATTTCACACTATTTTTCTCCCATTTAAGTTATTGGACCTAAGTAAGCACTTAATTTCCAAAATTATGCATTCCACAGCTTATTTTAAATATTTTTTGACAATTTACATGTATAAAAAATGCTTGAGCATTTAATACTTTATCCCTAACAATTTAATTTTCCAAAAAATAGGGTTGGGACATTAGTGCCTAGGGTGCCTATGTCCCCCTATTTTGGCTCCAAATTCAAATATGTCGGTGTTGGCATCTTATTATTTGAAATTCAAATGTCTAAAGTCAGCTATCGGGATTTATTTTTTGGGAAATTAGGGAAATGGCTATAAATACCTAGTTATTGCATCATTTGAAAATTAACAAGAGAGATCTAGAAAACTATTAGTGAACTTATGATCAAGAGCACTATCAAGCAAGTCAAGAGCAACATTTTCAAATCTTTATTGCAACAACTCAATATCCAACATCATGTCTTGAAGTATATGTGAATTCATGTTGTCATATTATCATTTTTTTGTGCAGGCTAACCCTTGTTGTAGGTCTCCAAAGTATTTAAGCAAGATCAAGCATGCAAGATGCAAGACCTTGAGGTGATGTGTATGACTTCAATACTTCAAGGAAGTCATTGAAGGGTGATGAGTGCATCACTTTGTGATTTCAACATTCCTTCCTATCATTTATGCATACATTATTGAAATTTACATTATCGAAGTGGAAACACTTACACGGAGTTTGATTGAGGAAATCCCCTAAATGGAACAACATTTCCTCTCTTTGTGAATGTGCGAATTTCAAGTATTTTGAAGATTGAGGGAAGCTTGAAGACAATTTATTCATCGTTGCATTCGAAACCCTAGGCCCTAAAAAATCACAAAAACTCAATTACAAAAATATTTGACGGTGATCCAACAAGTTGTAGATAGGAAACAGAAGTGCAGATTCAACATCAAAGGATTGCAAAAATAGATTTGAAAAAGACTTACTAGGACAGTAGCGCCCCCCAGAGGAAACATCCTCAGAAATTGGGATCCGATTTGATGCAATGATAGAGTAAGAAAATCACAACCTCAATCTCATATGTCAAAACTCAAACTCAATCTTAGGGTATGTGCAGGATCATGATGGGACAAAAAGTGGTAATATGATAGGTATGTGTAGGGTATGTGGTTGACGACTTTTTTCTTAGCCAAAATTGATGAAACGAAAAGGGTTTTTAAAAGAGATTCTTATCTTTCCACCAATATAAATTATGATTTACTTTGAATTTACTAAATAATTATTATTCATTTTCTATTTGAATTACAACTAAAGTCCTAATTGATAGGCTGATTGAAAAACATCTATAACTTTCAAACGGTATCACATTTTTTGAATCCAAAATATGCATCACATTCTATGCTTCGCATAGTATAGGATTAAAAAAAAAAAATTGAATTTCATGAAGTTTTGACCAAGTTAAGGTGGTCATACATACGAGTTTTTATATTTTTAAAAATTTGTAATAAAAAATTCATAATTAATTATTTACTTAGAAAAAAATTACAAAAAAATATGCATCACATCAGAACATGAGTCCTCTACTTATATCTAAAATATTATAAAAAAATATTATCATTTTATTGTGGTTAGGGTGGTCAAACAGACACCTACTTCTTATTTTTTCCCTAAAATTTAAGTACTACTACATTGAAATTTGAAATTTTCATCAAATAGATTTTTTTCTTTTTTGAATAAACCTAGTAGTTTATAAACTACATTAAATTTTCTACAAATTCTATTCTTACATATTTTTGAATTAATATAGATAACTTATTCAAATTTTTACGTCAAGTTGCCTAACTCTAATTTTTTTGAATTTTTTGCCACTTAAGGGCTTGTTTTTTCCATGATGATCCCGCACATACCCCTCAATCTCATTTAGCAAAAACCAAAAGAAATATTGACTATCTTATCAGTTAGGACTCACTTTCCTTCATAAACTCTTGATTCAAACCCTCAAACTGACAATAGAGTACCAAATCCTTTGAAGACTTCTCAAAACACTTTAAACCTCATCAAGATAACTAATCCATACCTTTCCATCAGCATAAACAACTCAATTTTGTGATCTTACAAAGTTGATTGTTCCAAAACATCAAGTAGGCCTCTTAAGACCACATAAACTATCAAATTTACACTACCAAGACCATTTATCTTTTCTAAGGCCTCAAAAAAATATAAAATAGCCTGCACAATCATAACTTACTATTGCCCAATCATTATCCATGACATTTTAACAACTTGAACTCTAAACCCTTCATTCTTGACTCCAAATTAGGACTATCATGAGGCTAATCAGTCAATGAAATGATGGCTTCAAACTTAAAATACACCAAATCCTATTTTAAACAAGTTCAAAATTCACTTTCCAACATTTACAAACTCTATTACCAAAGAGCACCAATTACACAATCAAAAGTGCTTAAAATCTTCACAATCCCTATTTTGCCACTTTTTTACATCATTAACAAACATAGGGCTTATTGGTTTGTTTACCTCCAAACTAGTTTTTACTGATCCAACACTTGGAACACCTTTATTTGGACTTGAATAAGTTTTTTTAATCATTAAAATGCCTTTAACAAATGTATTTTGACAAACCCTAGGGGCTAACCTCATAAAATTCTATGTTTTCAGACTATAGCAGCCTTTAGCTTTAAATTCCCACACCTAAACCTTATTTATTTGATTTGAAACTTATTTAATATGAAATTAGATGCAATAAAGAATATTCGCACAGAATATGAGAAAAATTTAATGAATAAAATGAGAGAAAAACCATTTTTATTATTTTTGTTTACCCTAACAAAGGGTTTTGATAGTTTTCAAAGAAATCACCATAACTAACTCAAATCCCCACCAATTTGCATGAAAATAGGTTTAAATGGAAGGTGATTGATACATATAACACTTAAAAACTTTCAAGCACACATATTTGTCTGTACATATCCATACAAGGGCCTAAAACACATAAATTCTGTAGAAAATGCATAAAAATAGAGATATTCTTTATTCAAACTTCAAATCTCAATCACCCACGAATTCAAGATGGTTACAAAATCCTTTTTATAGGCATTACAACCTGACTCTTAAGTTTCTAACTACTTTTCAATGACCCAATGACCTTTCACCTTCTAATTGTTGCATTTTGTAATTTTGCAACTTTTTACATCTTTTTGGACAACTTTTACATTTTCTTAAATTTGACACAAAACCTTGAACATTGACCCTCCTTATGACTCTAATACATGCAAAATGACTTGAATGACCCTAGTGCAATGTTGAAACATAAAAAATTATTCAACCTTCAAGATGGATTCATGTCATTGTCAAGGTGCTCTTGCACCATACTTCCGGCCTAATAAAAATCAAGTCCACTTGAATTTGAAGTTGTCCACAATCTCCATTCTTTGTATGCTCTACCTCAAATTGACCTTTCTCTTAATCACCTTCATTGTCACCTTAGGCTTGAACTTTTCCATGCAAATCAGTTTCCTATCTTCCTTGCCAACTGAAATCATATTCACTATACTTTGTTTCATCCCAGCATCTTGTTTCTCCCTTTGTCCTTCGACCTTCAAATTGTTCCATGTCCATAGAATTAGTACAATAAAAAAAGGATACATTAATTTGATCAAAATACCTCCATATTTTCTCAATTCTTTGCAAATATCCATAAGCAATTCATCCTTGATCATTTCTTCATCTATCCTTGTCACCAACTCAAAGTCTTCTTTCTCTAAAATCAAGTCCTTCATGGCTGCAACACCTTTGTCTTCATCATCTTTGAATTCTTCACTTGCATCTTCAAACACATCTTCTTCCTTTATCTTCTTCTCTTGCCTTTTGCTTCTTTTGATGATCTTTTGAATGGGCCATGTAACTTTTCTTTGCTTGATCTTCAAGTTCCAACTTGTCATCTTCTTGATCATCTGCTCCATCTTCATCATAGACTCTTGGAACTATGCATCCAACCTTTCTATCTCTTGTTTTATTGATGCTAACTCTTTATGCATCTTCTCTTATCTTTTTCTCTTTTTCCTCTCTTCCTCTGCCTACAAACATCTTCTCAATATCTCCATATTCACAAGCAAGTCTCTCCTTGCTTCAACTCAACTTTTCTCTACCTTCTCTTGGTAGCAACTAGGTTATCTTCTCAACCTACACACAACACACAACACAAACCCACAAAACACAAATATCTTTTCCCACAGCCTTCTAGCTTTGATACCACTTTGATTCAATGCTAGAGGAAGAAAATCACAACCTCAATCTCATTTTTCAAAACTCAAACTCAATCTAAATCTCATTTAGAAAAAACCCAAAACAAATCTTGACTTTCCTATCAGTTAGGACTCACTTTCCTTCATAAACTCTTGATTCAAACCCTCAAACTGAGAATAGAGTACCAAATCCTTTGAATAATTCTCAAATCACTTTAAACCTCATCAAAATAACTGACCCATACCTTTCTATCAACATAAATAACTCAATTTTGTGATCTTACAAAGTTGATTGTTCCAAAATATCAAGTAGGCCTCTTAAGACCACATAAACTATCAACTTTACACTACCATTCCCATTTATCTTTTCTAAGGCCTAAAAAAAATATAAAATATCCTACACAATCATAACTTACTATTCCCCAATCATTATACATGACATTTTAACAACTTGAACTCTAAACCCTTCATTCTTGACTCCAAATTAGGACTGTCATGAGGCTGATCAGTCAATGAAATGATGGCTTCAAACTTAGAATACACTAAATCATATTTTGAATAGATTCACAATACACTTTCCAACATTTAAAAACTCTATTACCAAAGATAACACTAATTGCACAATCAAAAGTGCTTAAAATCTTCACAGTCCCTATTTTGCCAGTTTTTTGCATCATTAACAGACATAGGGCTCATTGGTTTGTTTACCTCTGAACTATTTTTTACTAATCCAACACTTGGAACACCTTTATTTGGACCTGAATAAGTTTTTTTAATCATTAAAAGCCCTTTAACAAGTGTATTTTGACAAACCCTAGGGGCTAACCTCATAAAATTTTGTGTTTTCAGACTGTAGCAGCGTTTAGCTTTAAATTTCCACACCTAAACCTTATTTCTTTGATCTAAAAATTATTGAATATGAAATTAGATGCAATAAAGAATATTCCCACTGAATATGAGAAAATTTTAAAGAATAAAATGGGAGAAAAACATTTTTTATTATTTCTATTTACCCTAACAGAGGGTTTTGACAATTTTCAAAGAAATTGCCATAACTAACTCAAATCCCCACCAATTTGAATGAAACTAGGTTTAAATGGAAGGTGATTAATACATCTAACACTTAAAAAATTTCAAGCACACATATGTTTCCTTACAGATCCATACAAGGGCCTGAAACATAGAAATTATGTAGAAAATGCATAAAACTAGAGATATTCTTTATTCAAACTTCAAATCTCAATCATCCACAAATTCAAGATGGTTACAAAAGCCTTTTTATAGGAATTACAATGTGAATCTTAAGTTTCTAACTGCTTTTCAATGACCCAATGACCTTTCACCTTCCAATTGTTGCATTTTGCAATTTTGTAACTTTTTACATCTTTTTGGACAACTTTTACATTTTCTCAAATTTGACACAAAACCTTGAACATTGACCCTCCTAATGACTCTAATACATGAAAAATGACTTGAATGACCCTAGTACAATTTTGAAACCCACCAAAAAATAATCAACCTTCAAGATGGATTCATGTCATTGTCAAGGTGCTCTTGCACCAAAATTTATACCACAAGTGCATAGTGTCTTGCTCGGCCTATTCTTGTAGTCTATGTTTCCCATGACATTTCAGATCTATTGTTTCTTTGTTAAAGTGGTTATTTACATCATCAGATCAATTGAATCATTGCATTTCATCTTTAGGAAATTTCCAAATTTAGTTAAGGGCTGATTGACTCACCTATCAGGTTGTAATTCAATCAAATACCTTGTCCAAATCCTGCAAACCCCCATTTGATCTTTGCTTTTCTAATTCATTCCATTTCCATCCTCATTATTCAATGAAACAATTAGGGAAAGGTTTCAAACCCTAAGGTGAAAACTCAAAGGTTTCCCTTTCCCTACATTTCATTACTTACCCAAGGGATCTAATGTCATCCACAAATTAAGAAATAAAAAATACTCCCATCCTATAATACATACCTAAAACACCTTAGACACATAGTTTTCAACCAAAACAAATTATTAATTTAGCATTAAAAAAAATTGTGACAAGTAGAACCTTAATTCACATTAGGCTACACTATTATTTCATTAGATACATAGATATAACACATTAATTCATAATGTGAAGTTTAAAAGTAGGATTTCAATAATTTTCTCATCCTCCCATTAGTTATTTAACCTGCACACTCATCACAACACCATATATCCAATATATGTATAGTAGAAGCATCATAATCAAGATTTATTATATTAAATTTATATCTTTCTAATTTAAAAATTAGAAAAAATAATATGTAGAAATGAATATTAAAGGATTAAGTTAAACTACAATATATACAATGGAATAGTAGTTAAATAACCACAAAACCATTGTTGCAAGTATGAAGGTGTTGTCCTTGATGTCAAGGCAGTTGGTTATTGGTTGTATAAGTTGAGGATATTAAGAAAAATTCAATATTTATAAGGTTTTTAGGTATTCAATGTATGCTTTGAGATGTTCTCTAGGATGTTCTTTGTATTGCTTCTATGCTTGTGCAATCCTAACATATTGTTCATGGTTGTTGGTAGTTGTTGTATCTAGAATTTTGGCTTCTGGGTCGTCATACAGTGCGAGATATTTTCACTAGTATGTGAACTGTGCATTTCTATGTGTTTGGCTATGGTCTAGGAGAAATTTAGTTACTCTGAATTTCTTCGAATTTTGGTTTCATGACTTGCGGTTTTGAGAATAAGTTAATAAGGTTGTGTTCAAGTGAAATTTGTTGTCCAGAATGATTGGATTGATTTAAGGATGTGTGTGCTTAATTGTTTTATGTGTTTTACACGGGTGTTGGTTGACCTTGTGTTAAACACTACTTGTGAATTCATAGAAGCATGTTGAGGCATGTTGGTACTCATTTAGGTCATCATTAAGTATGTTTTTGGGTCACCCTCATTTTAATTCCACCATAGAATGTTTTGGTGTTGACGTAATTTGAAAATTTGTAAAGAAAAATTATATATGGATGACCTTGGAAGGGTTTCGAGGTTGAAGATGATATAAGTACAAGTTGAGATGTTTGTGAAAGGTGAGATAGATGAAAAATATGTATGTGAGATGCAAATTTGAGTAGAGCAGTGCAAATTCTAGGGTTTTGAAGGCAGTGAGCTGAAGGAATCCAACATCTTTCATGTTAGACTGCTAAAGTGTGCGAGAAATTATAGTAGAATCTCTATTGCATTGAGAAGTGTTTCTATCTATAACAATCCTCTTCTATATTCTTTGTAATTATGTGGCAGTGATCCCTCATTGGAAAATGAGTCTTGTCTTGGCAGTGAGCCTTTTTATGTTCTTTTGGAACTCTTTATATTGTGAGCTAATCCTCACTCTGGTTTTCCCTCATTTGTTTTTCCATGTAAATCTGGTGTTATTGTGTGTATGGTTTTATTAATTTCAATTTATGTTTCTTCATTTAATGATTAATCACACTATCAAAGTAAAGGTTATATGAATGCTTGTAAATATAACTTATGTTGACGGTTTCAAAGTTTAAGATCGCTACAACTGATTCACCCCTCCTTTTAGTTATCTTGTTCAACAATTGGTATTAGAGAAAGGTTCCTTGGAGAAGAGATTAACCACTTAAGGAAGGTTTGGCATTGTGAACAAGATAATAACTATTGAGTGTCTAAGGTTTGGTGGCACTGACTATGCATTCTAGAAGACAAATATCAAAGGATATCTTGCATAATGTGGATAGGAGATCGAGAAGTCTATTCATAACTATGAGATGAGGATTGTTAGGGTGGTTCGATTACACTTAATCCATGATGAATTGAAGCATAATATAGCCACTAAACCTCAATCTACCAAACAAGATCATTCAAATTTAAAAGTTAAACTAAGCATTTAATTGAAACTAAAAGTTACAAACTACACAAAAATAGTTAAATTCCTACCCTAACCCATTTGAAACTTATCATGTTTTGGAATTGGTGTCATGTTGATGTGGAACAATGACCCTTTCCAAATCACATGATCAGTGAGCCTATTTCAGTCAATTCTATGGAAGAGAATTTGATGAAACCATTGGTGATAAGTGGATGAAAACCTGATTTAAACTAAATTGAACATGATGTAAGCTAAATTAACATGATTATATGCTAAAATTGATCTAATAATGCAATTACTAAGCTAATCTAAGCTAACAAATAGAAACCTTAATTTATAAACAAACTAAGATGGATGTGTGGAAGCCATTAATGGATTCTTTAAGCTATTATGCAATTAAAATGAACTAAAACAAGCTAAAAGTGAGTAAATTGAGAGTGTGAGTGCAAGTGAATTCAACAACATGAGTTTTGCAATTGAAAGATGGATCCAGTTGTCTCCAAATAGTGACCTATTTATAGGAGAGCAAATGAGAAATAGAGGGTTGATATTGAAAAGATTAATCAGTGTCAAGGATGGAGGAAAAAAGGAGACATGGATCATGGATTCTCATCAATGGATGAGAATGCATGATGGGATTTAATCAAGGGTTCACATTTGCTTCAAACAAACACACTTTTGACCTGCACACAGAAGTCAAAGGTGACTTGTTCAAAAGGTTAAAGGTTAAAACTTGCATAAGAAGCTAAGTGAAAATATCCCTTTTTCAAATGATAGAGGAATAAGAATATTCTTTTCGAATATTCCCATGGGTTTAAAAGAAATTCTTAATTATGCAAAAAGGGGATAAGGAATATTCTATGGGAATATTCCTCTCTTAGAGGAAAATTAGTTTAATCATGCAATTAGGGTACTGAAGAATTAAAGTGACATCTATTAAATAATTTAATAAATGGGGGAGAGAGATGAAAATGATATTTAATTAAATAACTTTGGGTTATTTAATTAAATAAGATGATAGGGATTTAAATTAAATGTTTTGATTTATTTAATTTAATAGGATGAAATGTTAGCATGAAGGGGCAGTGAATTAACCTAATTTGATGAATTAGGTTAATGGATGAAAATGATGCAATTAATTGGTTAGCTAGGCTAATTAATTAATTAAGAAAAAATAAGATGGGTTTAAAGAGGAAATGATGTTAGTATAATTGTTTCGAGTGTATGATATTGCTTAGGGAATTTTTCAGTGTCTACATTTTTCCCCTCTTTGAAGTGAGGTAGTTGCTGCTTCAGTTCAAAGAATAACGCTTTTCAAATTAAATTTGTTGATTAAATCAAAAAATAATTTTTATTTATTTTTTAGATGCCCCACTGCTAAAGGATAAATTTGATTCCCTACCCCCTCGAGAAATTGGACAAAATTTTTGAATTTTGGGTTGATTTCTCGATAAAGGTGAAAAGTTGCCCCAAGGGTCTAGAAATGTTCAGGGATGTAAGAATTATGCCAAAAACACAAAAAATGATGCAAAATTAGGTTTTGATTGGTAAAATGGGTGAAAATGATGATAAACTCTAGCTTGAAGGTGAAATTAGGGAAATAAACCTTAATTTTCTAGCATAAATAAGCTAAGAAGGGTCATTTTAAATTCATTTGTGCATTCACACCTTGGAGATTCTTGCTATTTTGAGCTCTAACCCTCTGATGAAATGGCACACCGAGAGCTTCCTAGGCACATTTCCAACCGAGTTCGAGAGTTTTAGCAGCTTCCAGGTGCAAGACCACTAATATGTAACTCAAAACTTGATTTAAAATTTGACTTTTTGATGTATTTATTGCACTTTGAAGTTCAAACTTTGGTGGTGTCGCTATATAGTGATGCCCATTTTGCAATTGACGATGCTAAATCGATTCATAGAAACACACATTTATATAGCGACACACTTCATGATTTAACATTAGGGTTTCTAATTTTAAATTGTGGCATACTTATATAGCGACACACCTGTCAATTTAGAAATTAGGGTTAGGGTTTCCAAAGTTTAGATATCAATGCCCATGTGTTTGGTGAAACATCTTATGATTTGTAGTTTAAAATGCTTTCGGGTGTCGTAATTTAAAATTTGAATATAGTGATGCTATTGTGATTTTTTATCTAAAAATTTCAAATTGAGTCAAATTTCCTCGATTTCCTGATGTCATGCACTTCATGGATGCAAGAGGTCATTCCACCGCTGATGTCATGCAAGCATAGACCCACCATGTTGGAGAGATTGGGTGATCTATCAGAGTTATGCCAGGAGCACCTAGGAGAGATCAACCTTTGGTACATTGCATATGAACCTATTATCTGGACATTTAGCCATGATGACTGCTATGTGTGAGAGATGGCATAGTGAGATGTCTTCTTTCCATCTTTCAATAGGCGAAGCGACATTGACCTTTGAGGATGTTTGGCATATTTTGCGTTTGCTGATACATGGCAATCATGTGATCTATGACATTGATGTAAGCCTTGATGCCTATCACAAGGTGATGGAGCTGGAGAAAATTGCTTTGGTTACATCATAGATTGACCTCGATTCATATAGAGGTCATGTGGCCACTTTCAGGCTAATCATCATAGCCATCATTTTAGGTTTGATTGCTCCAGATAGATGTAGTAGAAGGTTCAGCCCAAGATGGGAATTGGTGTGGCATCAAATGTTGTATAGGAGTACTCTTTTTGCATGGGTGCCCATGGTGCTAGCCTTACTATATCATGACATGCATGACTTTGTGTACTATGATGGAAGAGCCATTGGTGTAGGGGTGACTCTACTTCACATTTGGGCATGGGAGCATATCGTCATGCTCTGACTGATAGTGCAAATGGAGTACGTTGAGCTAGATGATCTTGTGATCTGGTAGTACAAAGGTGTTATCACCTTGAGGCACACTGGACATATTGGGCTTCTATACTGGTGATAGGTTATTGATGACATGATAGTTTTATGCTGGTGCGTGTGGCTACAGATGCCACCATGGTTTGATGATGTGTAGAAGTTATATTTTTCAATAAAAATCCAATATATGCAAGGTTGTGAGCACACCATTATCGAGAGATATTTACTAGACAGGGTGATTTGGTAGTTTGGGGAGGTCTAGGATAGGCCAAATGATAATTACAGGGCCATTTTTGCTAGATCAGCTTGAGAGGTTCCCACATGGGGACCGACCATTCCAAATCTCAAGGTTGTTAAGAGTTCCAAACAGTAAGCGGATCAGCCTTGGGCTTATGCTCAGGGCCAGGCGGTAGCATAAAATATGCCTATTTATGATGCTTGGTTTGCACCTCTACAACATTTGATAAATCCAGCAGGTGCTCCTCTATGATGGAGGGCCAGAGGCAGAGGTTAGGGACAAGGTGGCTAGGATGGGTAGGTTTCTAGGGATTTTCTAGTTGATCAGCAACCTCCAATTCAGTAGTAGGCAAGGCTGCCACCACCTCCAGATGCCAGAGATGCACAAATATAGTAGCTATAGCATCAAGTGTAGATTTTGAAAAGAGAGAGAAATCAGGCCCGCTAGCATATTTTGGGTATTACTACTAAGTAGGACTAGGGACAGTAGCAGGTGGATGCTATCATAGTTGAGAGAGATTAGGCTTTACAGTGGGTACAGGTCCTGACCATAGAGACAAACCAGGAGGTTTCCCAACACCAGCAAATAGAGGCTATGATGGTGGCCACACATGGTAGGACAGTTTTAGCAATATTATACAGAGAGGACATGATAAAAGCCACATATTATAGGAATCATTACCACTGGGATGTACCTTGGGAGCTTAGACAACTTGATTTTTCATAGTGTAGTGATGCACGATCAAGAGCAAAGGATCATCATGAGATGTAGGCCAGAGAGGGTAGTATCCATCAGGGCTAGCTCTTATGTATACATTTTTTTATTTTGTTGCTTGATTCTTTGATACAGATATACAGTCATGGGCTCCTTTTTGATGGCATCATGGATATTGTACTTTTGTTCGATATACATACACTAATCCAGATTTTGTACCATGACATTCATTTTTTGATATATATATGATATAGATACAGATGATTTATGATGTGATGTGTTCACTTTATCTCATGCTTATGTTGTATGTGATATGATATGAGATGCTTATATTTGATCATGTATGGATGCACTTTACTTATGCATATGCAATATACAATGATCATGATATGATATGGATGTAATGTAAATGTTTATGGATGTAAATGATGTAGATGCATTTCTTTTTATGTATTTTCTATGCAGATTTTATGATGAGATGATCATGTATGTATATGGATGTAAATTATGATGCAATGCATGTGTATGATATGACATGCTATGCAATGATTCAAGATGCTCAGAATAACAACTCTATATTTTTCATCACAAATTAAATGATAATACAAAATGTATGATGTGATATGATTATGAGACACATGTATGTTGTTGGTTTTTGGATGCAGGATGGATGCATTTGATGATTTTTTTGTTGACTATCATGATACCAGGTTAGTGCGGAGAGAAGATAGAAGAATATAATGAATGACTGTTGATTTCAATTATTGATTCAAAAGATCCAACAAGTCTATGATCCATCAATACTTTATTAGAGAGAGTGAAGAGACAATGCAAAATGAAGATGAATGCGAGATGATGAGGTGATCATATTTCAGGATTGGGATTTTATGTCATTCCTTATTTTTTGATATAACACAGATACAATGCATCAAGGTATTGATAACGAGGATGGTGTTGTATCTAGTGTAATGGAATTTGACTTGAAAAATAGATAAGATAGTTCTTTTTCACATCTTGACATACGGAAACCTCATTGGAATGCAAGTTAGAAACTTAGAATATATTGGACCAATGCATATGCAATTTAGTCAGACCCTAAATGACCTTCCCACACACAACTAAGCAAGTATGCACCAAGATTATTTTACAAGATTACCCAAAAGCACAACAAATGAAAGATAATGATCAATGCCCCATTCCTTTCTCTCTAAATTGTTTTGATCGACATCATTGAGAGGTCCTTGGAATGGATTATTAAGATAAAACATAAGAAAAGATCAAAAACAAATAGTCAATGTTATCTATATCTATTTCCTGGTTAATTTAGCTAAGGTGATGCCTGATACTAATGTCCATCGCAGGAAGGATATATCCTAGGTCATTTTGATCAGGTAGTTTTTGATGTTGGGATGATGATGCTAAGATGAGTCGTTGATATGAAATTCACTGACATATTTACCTATGATCTAGACTTTAGATTTTAACACTTAGGTTCACACTTTATGACTTGTTATACTTGTTTTCTATTTTTTTTACCAAAGGTTGAAGGTGAAGATCAATTTATTAGGGGTGAAGGTTTATTATGGGTGAAAGCGAGATCGGATGGCTAGTTTTAGATTTTCTGGAATATTTCGATGTTTTTGGTATTTTGAAATTTTTTGAGGCTATTTTTGGTTTTTTCGAAAGTTTATGTGGATGTTTTGGGCTTTTTGGTTATTTGAGGTTGTTTAAGGATTTCTAAGATATTTGAGGCTATTTAGGTCTTTTCAAATTTTTTCTAAATGTTTTTTTATTTTTGAGAGTTTTACAAAAAAAAATTGTGTTTTCTGAGATATTTGGATGTTTAGGGGTTTTCAAATATTTTACAATTTTTTTGGGATTTTTGAGAGTTTTACAAATGTTTTTGGGATTTTCAAGAGTTTTATGACTAAGAACCTAACCTAAGGACCTACCCTATGGGTCTTAAGGGTTGATCAAAGATAAGCATTTCCTATGTTATACACGTAAAGACCACGTAGTTCAACTGACTCAACATATTAACAAGATGAGATATGAACAGTTGAGAGATGTTAGTTTATTATAGCGGACTCCTAAAGGACTGACCTAGAGTGTCTCGAGGGAAAATCAATGATGGCCTTTCCTATGTTCAAGCTTAGATACAACATAGTTCAACAAGGGTACTACTTTTTGGATTTTTGATGTTCTACCTTTTTAGGGTTTTTGATGAGTTTTGGATGTTTTCGATTTTTCCTTTACAATTTTTTGAATTTTTTTGGATTTTAGTTGAATAGGATTTTTTAAATGTTTTTGGGGTCTTCTTATAAGATTTTATGAATGTTTTTGGTATTTTTTGATGACCTTAAGATATACAAGAGCACGATATGATTCGTACCAAATTTCCCCTAGCATGGTATAGTAGACTACTTCGATAAAGGTAGGACAAATTAACCTTTGGAATATGCCAAGTAGTACTAAAGAGATCACAATACCTCACAATGTCAAGCTATGATAAGGACACAGATGAAAGGTAGATGGAAAGAATGATAGTACCAAAGAGCCAAAGAATAGATGGAGGTGCTTTATTTACACATGACACTTGTTTGCCAGGTTTTCACCAAGGTACTTTCCCAAAGCACCACCAAAGTGGTTTTCACCGAGGACAATTAATTTTATTTACTTTTTCAATCCTTTTTTTATTATTTTATTATTTTTTTGTATTTTTTAGATTTACACCCTTCAAGACTAGGCATAAAAAATTTTGAGATGTAAGTTGTTAGCTAGCTCCTACAAGGGTTCACCTTCAGGTGTTGACAATTGGTATGATCCTGATCCATAGATTTTTGTGATGATGAAAGGAACCAACTAGTTAGGCTTAAAATTCCCTTTGTTGTCTTGATTTGGAAGGTTCTTCTGATTTTATTTTAGGACAAGATCCCCTACCTGGAAAGACCGACATTTGATCCTCTTGTTATAGTTGTGTTTCAGTTGGTTTTGATATACTTCCAAGTGATTGAGGGTGTCAAGATGACACTCATCCAGGAACTCTAACTCGTTCAATTGAGATACTCTTTATTCTTCATCGGTGATCAAGCTTTGTAGTGATACTTGCAATGATGGGAGCTCAACCTCAATAGGCAGATAGCTTCAGATGATAGACTAGGGAGAAAGCACTTTCACCTATTGGTGTGCAAATACTAGTTCAATAAGCCCGGAGAGTAGGTTTAGTTGTAGATACCAATCACGACCAGCTTCATTGACTATTTACATTAGTATTTTTAAGATAGTTTTGTTTGTAGCCTCTGCTTGGCCATTGCCTTGAGGATAATATAGGGTAGAGAATCGATGTTGGATGTTGGATAAAATTTGCAATTTGATTCACTATTATGTAGGTCATAGGAATGGCTTCTACCCACTTGGTGAAGTGCTCGGTGGTAGTTATGATAAACTTGTTGCCATTGGATGAGGTGGGAGTGATTTTTCTTATGATTTAAATCCGCCATTGCAGAAAAGTCCAGGGTGTGATCATGGGTTGCAACTCTTAAGCTGAAGCATGAATTAGATCTCCATGTTGTTGACACTGGACACGCTTTTGTACATTCTTATGAGCTTCCTTTTCATGGTTGGCCAATAGTATCCCATCCTCAATAGTTTTTTAGCTAAAGTAATACTACTAGAGTGGGACCCACATATACCATCATGCACCTTTGTTAAAGTAGTCAAGGCTTCCTCTTGGTTAAGACATTGTAGTAATGTCCCTTTGATGCTTTGATGGTAAAGGGTATCACCTAGGATCACGAATCGGGATGCCTTTTTAACAAAGGTCTTTTTAAGGTTCGAGGTGATGTCAGATCAGAGAGTTCCTCTGCTAAGGTAGATAAATATTTCATGGTACCATGGGGACCCAAGACCAACAATGACACACAAGAATTCTGATTCATGGATTTTAAAAGTCAGTACGAGAAGTTGTTCTACCAAGAATTCACATTGGAGGATGTTGTTTGACATGTCTAGCAATGATCCGATCGTTGCCATAGCATTTGTTGCCCTGTTGTTTATGCGAGGAATTTGCTCAAAATTTATGTCTATAAAAAGATCCTTGAGATTTTCCACCATATTTTTGTAAGGAGTGAGCTTGTAATTTTGGTTTGATAGTCATCATTGACTTGGTTGATAACTAGCTATGAGTCTCCATAGAATTTCATCTCATCTCTGCCACTAAACTGTTATCCTCAAACTTGTGATTAGGGCTTCATACTCAGCAATGTTGTTAGTGTAAGGGAATGATAGCCTGTAGGAATTTAGGATGCAATCACCTTGAGGGGTGATGAAAAGATGCCTACTTCTGATCCATGTTGGGTGAATGATCCGTAAAAGTACATCTTCGACTGAGCTATGAGATTGATAAGGAATATTGATTCATCAGGGAATTCAGATATCAAAGGGTTCTCAGCATAGATGGGTGCTTCAACTAGTTGGTATGCGATCACTTTTCATTTGATTGACTTGCATTCTACATACTCTATGTCAAACTCATTCAAGATCATCACCCATTTAGGCATTCGCCCTATGAGAGTTTCTTTGGATAATAGGTACTTGAGTGGATCAATCTTTGCAATGAGCTTGATTTGATGTGACAACATGTAGTGCCTAAAATTTTGTGAAGTAAAAACTACTACTAGGCATGCTTTCTCAATAGGTGAATAGATCATTTCATATCCCACCAAAGTCTTGTTGATGTAGTAGATAACCCTTTCCTTTCTGTTTTCATCATGTTTTTCCAAAAGAGCTCCTAGTGTTGCTGGTGTTGGTCGTATGTACAAGATTAGTGGCTTGTTTGGTATTGGTGGCATGAGCATTAGAGGTGTTAGTAGGAAATCTTTAATCTATTGGAAAGCTTTATCACACTTCTCATCTCACTTGTAGGTTATCCTTTTATGGAGAAGATGCAAAAAAGGGTTATTTTTTCTAATAGTTGTGCTATGAACCTCCTGATGGACTACAATCTTCCTTGTAACCCTCTCATTTTCTTTAGCATTTATGGTAGTTCCATGTCTAGGAAGCTTTTACCTTTGTTGGATCAATTTCTATCCCTATTTGTGAGACGATGAAGCCAAGAAGTTTCCCTAATGTCTCCCCAAAGACACTTTTTTGTATTTAGCCTTACTTTGTATTCTTCCAACCTGTCAAAGATGGGACCTAAGACTTGTATATGCTCACTTCTTTTTTTTATTTTTACAAAATATCGTCCACATAATCTTTGACTATTTTGTGGATCATGTCATGTAAGATGAGGGTCATGGCCCTTTGATAGGTTTCTCCTACATTCTTTAACCCAAATAGAATTACATTCCAGCTATAGATTCCCCATGGACAAGTGAATGTAGTTTTATGTTGATCCTCCTTAGCAATTATGATTTGATTATAGCCTTAAAAACCATCCATGAGTGACAGAATTTCATCCCCAACTGTTAAGCCTACAATGAGGTTGATAGTAGGAAGAGGGAAATCATCCTTCATACATGCCTTGTTTAAGTTTCTGAAGTCAGTGCATATTTCGATGCCCCTAGTGGATTTTGAGACTAGCACTAGGTTTGAAAGCCACTCAAGATAATCTATTGGTTAGATGAATCCAACGTCAAGAAGCTTTTGCAACTCTAGTTTGACCAAGAGTGCTATCTGAGGGTGCATCTTTCTTAATTTTTTCTCAATAGGCCTAGCTTCAAGATAGACTACTAAGTGATGTACAACCACTTATGGATCAAGACCTGGCATATCTGTGTATGACCATGCAAAGTTAGTTCTGCACTCTTTTAGGAAGGATGCCAGGTACTTTTTCTCTTCATCCAACAAGGATTCAACATAAAAAATGATCTAAGGTGCTTCTTTGGTACCCACATTGACTGGTGTGGCCCCTTTTTCCAGTAATGTTGACTTCTCTAAATATATTGTACTAAGGCAGAGATTGAATCTCTCATCCTTGGGCACCTCAAAGAGGTTTCCACCATTGGATGTGTCCTTTTTTTTACCTTTTTAGGATCAAAAAGTGCCATGGTGTGGTTTTCACTTAGAGATCTACATGTTAGTTACATTTAATCTATTTTGTGACTTAAGGATTCAATCATCCCCCCATAGTATGCCTCTATATCTAGCTCTATGTCAAAACCTTCTTTATGATCTTCCCATAGTTAGTTGTCATGGATTCCCATGAATTCTGAGATCACTTCATCATTTTTGAAAATATCAAGAATTGATGGTCCTTGTTGGTCCATATCAATGAGTAAAGGGTAGACTAGGTATATTTCAGTTGGTTGATTGCTTGGAGTAAAAGAGGTAATGGATATCAAGAAGAGGGTTTTGTTTTTGAATAGGTAAGCAACATCAAGGGGGAAGTCATCCAAGGTCATATCATGTGATGTAGGTGACCAAGAGGAATCCTCGGCTCATTTAGTGGAAGTACCTTCACCAATAAGCATGACCTTTCTAGTAGTACAACCTAGGTCGAGATTCTTTAGTCATTTCTTAGGAATGATGGGTTCTAGTAAACTATTATCATTCTATCCTAGCTTCTCATTCTTGTCATATCCCATCCCTTTCATGAGCTACAATCCCTTTTTGTTATCTTCCATGGGAAGAGTTGTGATAGGTCATTCATCTTGATAGAGAAGTTTAGAGATATCATCCTCATTGACATCTTCCTAATTCAAATTCCCCCACTGGGTGAAGGTAGTAGCTGCCATCTTGATAGTTTCAGGTTTTTTTTTGTTAGTTGTAGGTTTCCCATAAGATTGAGGACAAGTAGGTAGCTCTCCTAAGACAAAGGTGTTCTTCATTAGTTTGTAGTTTCCACAACCATAATCTTGAATCACTTCTTTGATATCTGGTATGTTCTACACTACTAGTGCCTTTGTTTCAAAAGTAGATGCAAGGGATGATGGATCAACAAATGAGGTGGAAGGTGTAGGCCCTTTATCATTTTTAGGTATTTGGGGGATTTTATAGAACTTGTCTTAAAGACTTTTGCAATAGTAAAAATGCTCAGGATCTCCATGGATAGTAATATCTCTACCCTCAAAAGGAAACTTCACGCATTGATGATGAGGCTACAAATTTTAGAGCATGTATCCAAGTTCGACCAAGAAGTATGTTGTAGGGAAGATCAAGGTCCAATACTTGACATGTGGCTTCTACAATGAGAGGGCCTACTTGAATGGGAAGTACAATGATACCTTGTGATACCCATTCTTGGTCATCATATGCCCTGATGGTGGTACTCTTTGACCTTTCAATAGTATCCTCTGAATAGCCCAAGTTTCTAATCAGCTAAAGGAACAAATGTTCAATCCAACATCTCCATCTACTAAGAATCTTTTGACCTTGTTCTTATGAATGATAACCTCAATATGTAAAGAACGGTTATGATATGGATGTGATGGTAGATCTTGCTTGGAGAAGGTGAGAAGATGACTAGTGATATGTCCTACCATAGCTTGAAACTGATCGGTATCAATATCCTTCGGAAAAAATGACTCTGATAAGGCTTTCTCTAAGATTTCCCTATGTACAGGTGATAGCCTTGTTATCCTTGAATCTAGCTGTGCCAAATTCATAGGATAACCCCTATGAAACTTGTCCATTTTTAGTTTTGTGTACTTCAAGCATGCAAAATGAGGAAAATTTTGATTCACCTTGATGCATAGTCCAGTATATCAAATGGTCCATTTGAGCGTCTCTTGATGTTCGTCTTTCAAAAATATTCAAAATGAATATTTTTGTCAATTTCTAACTTATGGGAGTTAGAAAAATTTCCACTCATGGTGGAGCATTGATTTTCAGCACTCCTACATGAGCCTAAAGTTGGTTTTTTCCTCCAAGTGTTGGAGCATTAGTTTTTATTGCTCCTACACTTTGCTTTCATTTGTCACATGTTGGAGCTCTAATTTTTAGTGCTCCGACATGTTTCTCTTGGTCTTCATGTTGAAGCAACCTTTTTCACCGCCTTTACATTTTCATTATTTTGAAAATGTAGAAGCATTGATTTTCACCACTCCTACATTTTCCCTCCCACTTCATACACATATCATTAATGCAAAACAAGTTATATCAAAAGTATATTAATGACTTGTTTAAGTCATTTTACTCTCCATTTCTTATCATTTCAACTAGCTTTCTTCCTCCTCCCATGCTGGTCTGCAAGCCAAACTTACAACGGATTTCAAGTCATGGATTTTGCGAGCTTTCAAGTTAGGGTTTCCCCACATTTACATTTTTCTAGGTATGTTTTTGTGTTTTTCTTTTTCACCACTCTTTGTGTTATCTTTTTCTTACATTTTTCTTCTAATAGGGTTTCAATTCTTTTATTCTTGTCTTTTTTTCCTATCTACAATGTTCCCTAGTTGTTCTTTGTGTTGCACATCATCCTCTTGATGCTCTACTATCTTTTTTCACCACTCAAATCACCCATCTTTATGGCTGGTGATTTTGAATGCTCTATGTTCATCGATTTTAACCAAGAATTATACTTGTTCAAGTGCGATTTTTTGCCACTCAAGCATCATTTGGACTTCCCTTCACTTAAAATATGGTGAAAAATTCCACTCTTGGATCACCAAGTTTTTCCAACTACAAGATGTAGGCGTGATGAAAATCACTGCTCCTACATGAAGTGGTCTTTCCTCCAAATGCAATAGCGGTGAAAAATCCCTCCCATACATTTAACTCGACATCAAGCAAAAGGGTCATCCTCGAGCAGTGATTTTTAGCGCCCAAGCATGAGCTAGACCTTTCAAACATATGCACTAGCCTTAATTTTTAATAGCTCCAACACTTTTTCATCCCAAGTGTTGAACACATGTAGGAGCACTATTTTTTAGCACTACTACATGCAAATAAACTTCTCAAGATGCATTTTTTCATCTAACGCCGGCAAAATAATTTTGTTTTCTCTCTAAACTTCATTTCATCACCAATGCTTCATTTTTTGTGCTCCATAGCTCATTTGCAATTGCTCCAAATTGCCTTCTTGCTTCACACTTTCCAACAATGCATTTTCTCCTAACATCTCCCAATCCATTATTCTTCCAGTTCCTCTCAAGCTCTCATCAGGTGATCCTTGAAGGTGACATTCCTTGATCTTTGGTGCTTTTAGATGATAGTAGAAGTTTTCCTCCAAGGGTAAGGTGTTATATGATTTCATTAATGAAATAATAGAACATGGTTCACATATCATAGTTGTTGCAGATGAAAAGACTAATCAGATAGCCAAGTTAAAATTGGACCTTGAGAAAGAAGAAAACACACTTTCCAAAGAGCAAAAATAAATGGAAAGATCTCTCTCATTTTGGTCACAAATGAAAGAGACGAAGTTGAGCAAGTTAGAGGAAGTTGGGGTAATTTTTTGACAAAGAGAAGTATGTGGAAATAAGAGAATCTCTTAAGAACCACATAAAAGTGATCAAATCTCTTATCGAATACATCCATCAAGTACAAGAAGATATCTAAGTACACCGTGTCATCATAGTGAATGTAACTGAGGAGTTACCGTGTAAGCTCCTTTATGATGATCATACTTTCCTCCCAATCAGTGAGATTGCAAAAATCTTCAAGGAAGCCATCATGAAGCAGTAGGAGGATGAAATCTTTTCAAATACTTCCATGCATGCCATATGTGATGTACAACTTTCCCTTGACAATCTCAAGACACATCTTGATAGATGCATGAAAATTTACTCATCTGCAAGAAGATCAATCACCAAAATTCATGCCATTATTGATTACATAGTTGGTCCAGATGAAGTATTCATGCAAGAGACAAAGAAGAAATATGAATATTTCCAAGCCAAGAGCAAGGAACCATAAATAATTCTTGTATTTCTGGAGTTAGATATTTTTTAATCTTTCTTCTATGTTTTTTTTAAATAGTCTTTGACATTTTCCATGTCATTTTGAAAAATGTAATTACATGTAAACAAATATGTTCTCCTATAATTATGAACAATATTTTTTAATAATTCAACTAGTTAGTATTTTCATAGATTATCTCTCCTCTCCCATCTATAAATATGAGAGGATTATTTTTTAATTGTGACCTTTTATCTTTTTCAACAAAGTGTTGCCCATTTGAGAAGAAAACATTAAAACTTTGAGTTCATTTTTTTGGATCTAATTTTTTTCAAGAAAGAAGTGAAGTTGAATACCATACTTTGTGTTCGAATCAATTATCTTTTGGATTTGATTGGATTGGAATTGGTTAGTGATTGAGATCTAAAGGGCTTTGGGTGAATCTTTGTAAACTTTGAGTTACACTTATTACTTGAATTTGTGACGTTGTTGAATACTATTGGTGAATTCTCTACAATAATTTATTCTTGTATTTATTCATGTCTTTTATGGAATTATTGTGAAGTGTCTAGAAGATTTTGTGCTTCTAATATAATGCTGGTTATATATCTTAAAGGATTCATTGGTGAAAGTGATAGAACGACTTTGTGCCTTCGTGAGCTATTCTTATTTTGTTACTTATTATTATCATATTGGTATTCCTAAGATTTTCTTTGACAAGATAATTTTCTTTGACAAGATAGGAATATTGGGATTACTGCTTAATTTTAGTTTGAAGTTGTACCACATCAAAAACTTAAAATGTGAAACATTATAAATATGTTCTCTGAAAAAAGAGAGAATCATGAATGTGACAAACCCCATATTGTTATTGTAAATATCTAATTATTTTACCTTAGTTTCAATAAGTAGTAAGAAGGGTGCCTCCCCTTTCTCAGAGGAGAGATTGTATCTCACATAGTTGTGGTTGAAATCAAGGTTTTGCAATCTATTTAAAGGAGATTACATAATTTTCACCCAAATTTTTTTTGGTGACTCCGCTAGGGAATGAATCATGCAATTGAAGCCTCACACTTTTGATTGAAGTGAATAAGCTTTCCAGTATCTTATTGTGATCTTGTGTATTGTTATTATTAATACCTCTATTGTTTTAGTCTACATTTTGGCAGGTAGAAGATATACATGAGGTTTGAGGGCTCAAGGGGTGGTGGATCCACTTTTTGAAGAGTTTTTGCAACATAATATTCCACCTACTCCACGAGTAAGGTCACCATTGCAACGCACTGCAAGTTATCCTCCATGAAGACTAAGATCTCCTCTTCCGAGTGATTCTTTTTTTTTCCATAGAAATCCAATTCAAGTACTTGTTGTGAAAAATATTATGGTTGCACCACCTATAGGACCTTCAGGAAATGCATTTGGTCCCCTTAGATTGTTTGCACCTTTGCATGAACTTCCACATGTCTCAAGAAAGCATATTCCAAAGTTTCAAGGTAACAAAAAACAACATCCTGATGATCACATTGCTTCCTTTTACATCATTTGTTGTGTTCTTGGCATGGAACATGAAGATGTTGATGTAAGATTGTTCATTGAATCTCTACAAGGAGTTGTTGCATAATGTTTTTATAATCTTTGAATTCCTTCGGTCACTAATTGGAATAGTCTTCACACCAAGTTTGAAGAAATATTCAAACATGTTGAAGATGCACACACCTTGTTGAAAAAGCTCACAACCATGCAAAAAGAGGACCATGAACCCATGCGTGAGTTCATGGCTAAGTTTAATTAGCTGGTGACATGGATCCCAATGGTGGCCAAACTAATGGATCATAATTTGAAGTGTTTCTTCATCAATACACAACTTCCCAAAGTAAGTTTTTTCTTGCATAGGGAAACTCTTGCCAATGTTGAGGAGGCTCAACAGTTAGCTACAAGTCTTGAATATGACATGATCCTTGCTAGAGAAATACGAATGAATACAAACAAGCAAGGGAAAGCATCAGAATCTTCATCTTATAATGCTAATTATAATTTTTTTATCCTATGGTTCAAAGGTTGGCCAATGAAATCTTGGCTTTGAAAAAGAAAGTTTCAAAAAATAATACTTATAAGGATGTTCCAAGAAGAAATTTTCCTAACTATTCTAGGAATAGAAATTAGAATCATCTTCCAACACCACAGGGAATAATTTCACTTAAATCCCCACCTTCTAAAGCTGTAGTGGGATACTATGAGGTTGAACAAGATGAATATGCACATCCATATTATCCCACAGAACAAAATGTTGATCTTTTTCAAGATGAAGAAATAGAACCAGTTGGTGACTCCAATATTGGCTATTTGCAAAGGAAAATGAATTAGATGATGAGGACTTGGTGACATATACATATGTTGTCTTTACACAGTCACAACAAAATTAGCTTGATCCAGCTCAAGTTGTTGCTCCACCAAAGGATAAACCACCCATTACCATTGCAAAAATAGGTTCTCCTTTTCCTTGGAAACCAAAAAATACAACAAATAAACAAGTAATCCTCGCCCTCCTTCAATTCCTGTGGTTCCAAAAGCCAATGTCCAAGTTCCTAAGACTAGTGTGCCTTTCGTAAAGCCTATTAGTGAATTTACCACATTTTCTTTACAAAGATCCTTCCAAGATTTTGACATCATTGATCATGCAAAGAAAACAAAAACCAAATGTCTAAAGCTAAATACCTTAAAAAGAAAATCTTGTTCAATTTGAAAGGCTTGTCAAGTTTGTAAAGGATAAAGAAATTACTCCATGCAAAGATTCATCTCCTTATATTCCTATAGCCCCAAAGCCTAAGACACCATAGAATAACCTTGTTTCTAATCCTCCAGTAGCTTCTGGATGGATTGATCCATTCTTTATTTCTTTACTTCTTAATGGCTTTAAGTTGAGAAATTATGTCATAGATTATAGCACATTAGACAATGTGATGCCAGCCAAGGTAGCTACTGCCTTAGGCTTGAATCTAACTAAAAATTTTAGCCATTGTTCCTCCATGGAGGACAAGCAAGTACCTTTGATTGGTTAGATCAAAGATGAATAGTTTGCATTTGTTGTGTATCCTGACAAGAAGATCAAGATTACAATTCTATTAGCCGACGTACCAGCATCTTATGGAATTCTCCTTGGATGCAATTTATGTAAGGATGTTGGAGGTGAGCTGAATATGGACATTTCTAAAGCTAGAATATGTGCCAAAGGCATAATGTAGGTTCCTGAAAGGGAGTCAAAATTATTAGTGATACAGTTTGATGACCCAAGACCTCAAATTATTTTTGAGTCTTTAGGTGTTGGAACGTATTATTTGCAAACAAAAGAAGTTGTTGAATCATCCACAAGACATGAGTTGGAGAGTGTTGATTCTTTTTCATTAACAAATGAGTTGTTATCAAATAATTTGTCTACTTCAAATTGTGAAGCTTCATCAAAAGAAGAAGATACAAATTTTGATACTGTTAGTCTTGGTGATCCAAATGATGTTTGGTTATTTGAGTTTGATGGTAGTTGTTCTTCCACCAGTTCTAGAGCTGGTATTGTTTTTATTTCTCCAAAAGGAAAATTCTTTCCTTTCTCCTTCAAATTATAGTTTGGTAATACTAATAACACTTTTGAATATGAAGCTTTGTTATTAGGAATGCAAGTTGCACGTAAGAAAGATATCAAGAATCTTCATGCACAAGGTGATGTTGAATTGATAGTTTATCAAGGAATTTGTATCAAACAAAGAATGACAAACTAAGGAATTATCGCAATCTTGTTTGGCATTGCATTGAATAATTTGATGCTTTTGATATTTTTGTAGTTCCAAGAGAATATAATGATAGAGTTGATTCTTTAGTAGTTTCAGCCACACTCCTACTACCACATAAATATTTTCATGGTTCTACATATACCATTGAGTTGGTCTTCTACCCAAGTATTCTTGACAATTCAGATAACTGGTAGATTTTCAATGATGATAATCAAATTGTTGCTTTCTTGGAAAAGGAAGAAAATTTTGATGAATTATACTATGAAGGAAGTGATTCTCCACTTTGAGAATCTATTTTTGATATTGAACCAGTTACAGGCTAAGAGTTCATACAAATCAAAGGGAATAAAATTCCTAAGAGGTTGGTATCCCTTGAGAGGCTTTTTGATAAGCATGATCACTATGTTGAAAAGAAAATATCAGATTCCGATTCATCTAAAGAGGTGGATCAGATTAACTTAGGAACTAAAAATGATCCTAAGATGGTAAACATTGGTAATTGTTGTACAATCAAAGAAAGAAAACAATTTGTCAAATTGTTACAAGAATATATGGATGTCTTGGCATATTCATATGAAGATCTCAAGTCTTTCTGACCCAAGGAGGTGCAACATGATATTCCACTTAAGGTTGGAGCATTTCCTTATAAACAAAAGCAAAGCCAATATAACCCAAATATTTTTGGAATGATCCTTGAAAAAGTTCAAAAGATGTTGAATGCCCGAATTATATTCCCCATCCATCATTCAACATGGATAGCAAATATTTTTCCCACTCAAAAAAAGAATGGTGAGATTCGTATTTGTGTGGATTTCCGAAATCTAAACTAGCTATCTCTCAAGTATAATTATCCTCTTCTAGTAATGGATCAAGTTCTTCAAACTGTGACCGAAGTCGAGATGCTTTCCATGTTCAATGGTTTTTTTGGTTATAACTATATTGAATTCAATTCAAGTGATCAACACAAGATGACCTTTACAATGTCATGGGGTACATTTTCTTACTGCGGAATGCCTTTTGGCCTTATCATTGCAAGCGCCATGTTTCAATGAGCTATGGACTTAGTTTTTTGTGATATGTTAGGTGAGTTCATTATGGTATATCTTGATGATATTTTGGTGTTTTCCAAGAAACTTTAGGCACAATTTTTTCATCTAAGGCAAGTCTTGGAGAGATGTCGGCAACATGGTATTTCTTTAAATCCCAAGAAGTCAATTTTTGGGGTTACAGAAGGTAAGCTTCTTGGTCACGTTGTGTCAAAAGAAGGTATCAAGATTGACTCAGAAAGAATCAAAAGTATCAAATCTATTACTTTTCCATCAAGTAAGAAAATTGTTCATTCATTCTTTGGAAAGGTGAATTTTTTGTGAAGATTTGTTTTGTATTTTCTAGAAAATACTCATCATATTGTTAATATGATGAAAGGTACTACCACTTTTCATTGCACGACAGAAGGAAAACCTATGTTTGATGATATAAAGGAGGATATTTATCATGTGTTAGTGTTATTCCACCTAGACTACACAAAGGAGCTCATCATGTATAGTTATTAGTGCAAGTACACCCAAGCACTTGAAGGTTTCAAATATAGGTCAATATGTCAAGTAGAGATGTTAGGGTATTTTTGCATTAGATATGGTATATTTACCTTAAATAAGGTGTAATAAGACCATTTACTATGTAATTGGGTGGTTTTGAGTCTTTGATGTCAAGTAGGTAAAAAGTTGCAAAAACTGTTAAAAAGTTGTCAAAGAAAAAATTGAAAAAATGCAACCTTTTAGGAATATGAAGGGTCATGGTATTTAAAAGTGAATTTACAGGCATTAGGTAGTTTGAATTTGAATAGGAAAAGTTTATAAAGCCTCTAAAAGGATCAGGAATTGGTTGTTTTTGATGGTATTGAAATCATTCCAATAAAATACAACATTTTTCTACAAATTTACTATGATTCTGCACTTTTCAGAAGTTGTAGGTCCCGTCTTATTAATAATTGCTTTGAGATTCATTGGAATTTCTAGTAGAATTTTCTATCTCTCATTTGAAACTAGTTTGAGGGTATATCATTTAAATTGGAGGGAGATATCTTCATTTTCCTATTGTTGCATTGTTAACTCTGTAATTAGGGTTGATTGACTTCTAAAATGTTGAATTGACCCATTCCAATCATTGTACCTACTATAACTTGTGGAATGGGTCCAAAACATTAATATTTATGTGTCCACATGGTTTTGAGTGCATAGGAGTCAAGTTATTTTGTTTGGGGTGATGCCCTAGGGAAAAACAAGGTGTTTTTTCATGTGAAAATGAGTTGTTAAGGGTGGGATTTGTTGAAATGTTGAATGAACTATCCATGTAATGGATTTCTAAGTTTTTAAAATTTATATATGAGGTATTGAATGCATTGGTTGAGTCAGGAAATCCTGGGTGATAGGAGATTGAATAAACCCTAGTGTTTTTGTATGTAAAGTGACAGTTAGATGGATCAGTGTCCTAGACATTTTGGATCTAAGAATTGATGATGGAATTTATGGTTTTGTATCACAATTAGTGACTTTCAAGTGAGTTCTAGTAAAAACATGGTGATTAGGAGGTGCCTCATTTGTAAAAGAGGGCTAATTGGTGGTTTTAAGACAGGAGTAGTCTAGTGATTCTCAATATTGCTTCAAAGAAATCCTATTGGATCTTTTGGTATGTTGTGTGGGGTTCTATGGTAGGTATTTTTTGGTGTTTGGTTGGTCTCTATATGGCCTTCTCCAAAATATATCTCCAAGAGTTGGTTTTTGAGGGCTACAATCCTTTAGGTGAGTGTTTGAGACAAGTTGAGAGAATAGTGTTGAAGGGTTGGTTTCTTGTTTGTGTTTGGTCATTTTGTGTTGGTTGGGGCATATCCACCACCTAGGTTTCTATTAGGTGGTATCAGATCTTAGTTATTAGATCTCTTGCGGGTGATTGATTGAATTTTGTAGGTTGGAAGGTAAAAAGACAAACTTGTGAACATTCCTCTGAAGAGTGTTGGTGTTGCTAGAGAGTTGCAGGAACTAAAGGAGAAACATGCTAAGATTTTGGAGTCACACAATGTTGTATTGACAAGGCTTACCACCTTGGAGACAAAGAAATGAAGAGATGAGAATTATGAAAGTGATTCAGAGGAAGAAGATGAAGAATATGAAGATGAGGATGAGGAGTTAGACCTTAAAGACTAGAGGATGGAAAACTTTCTCAAGGAAGTTAAAGGTGATTTGCTAAAGGTAAAGGTTGATCTACCTATGTATGGTGGAAATTTAAATGAGGAAGAGTTTATTTTTTGGATTGTAGCTATGGACAACCACTTTGAAAGTGAAGACATTTCAGATGAGCAGAAGGTGAAGGTGGAAAAAAAAAACTAAAAGGTCATGCTCTTCTATGGTGGGACTACGAGCAAGAGGAAAGGAGAAAGAAAGGAAAGTCAAGAATAGTTTCTTGAGACAAGATGATACTAAAACTCAAAGGTAAGTTTCTTCCAAAAGACTATGAAGTTCAATTGTATAAAATATTACAAGGATTGAAGCAAAAGGATTTAGATGCCAAGACCTATATAGATGAATTTTATAAATTAAGTATAAGGTCAGGAAGAAATGAAGAAGATGTTGAAAAAGTGGCTAGATATCTAGGTGGTCTTAGATTCAATATTAAGATGAATTGGTTGTTGCTAACCCAAAGACTATTGAAGAGTGTCTTCAATTAGATATTAGAGTGGAGGAAAATATCAAAAGAAGGCAAGAGAAATCTGTTAGAGGCAGAGGTAATAGTACAAGAGGGAGAGGATCAATCCCTACATCAAAGCAACCATTAGAGGAACAAGAAGAAGCAAGTAAAGGTAAGGAACAAGGAGGTTTTAGGGGCACTAGAGGTAGATTTAGTGGTCACAAAATTTTAAATGTTTTTGTAGGAAGATGTTTTAACAGCAATAATTTTGGGCATCCTTCATTCAAATGCCCTAAAAAAATTGGTGGTTCATCAAGTGGAGATGAAAAGAGGACTGAAAGGAGGGCACAAATAGTACAAGAAGGAAGTGTGAGAGTACTAATCCTACAAGTTATCATGTTTCTCTAGAGACAGGTGAAGCTTTGATGATGAGGAAGACCATACTTAAGGCAGCAAAGGAGATGGAGCCATTGCAAAGAAAGAATATTTTCAAGACCACGTGTAAGTTCAAGAATAAGATATGAAAAATTTTCATTGATTTAGGCTCTACTAAGAAAATGGTGTCAAGTGAGATGGTTAGTAAATTGAATTTGCAAAAAATCGCTCATGAGTTACCTTATAAGGTGTCTTGGTTGAGTGATGGACAATCACTTTTGGTCAATGAACAATGTTGTATAATTTCAAATTTGAGGTTATAAAGATAAGGTAGTTTGTGATATTTTACCCATGGATTGTTGCCACTTACTCCTAGGTAGGCCTTGGCAGTTTGACAGGCATGCAATGTATGATGGGAGAGAAAACTCTTATACCATAGAGAAATATGGATGCAAATTTACTTTGACTCCACTTGTGGAAGAATAAAAAGGTAAGGCCAAGGTGATCATGTGTGGGAAGAAAGAACTTGTAGAAGTTATTAAAGAAGGAAAAAAGATGAGTGTTACAATGATTTTGAAGCCTGAGAATGCTTTGATAGCAGGTGTGAAGGTAAATGCAGGGTTGAAGGAGGAATTGACATTAAATTGGTATAATAATGTTATGGTAGGGACCATTGTGTGTGATTTGGTTGAAAGTAAGGTTGTGCAGTATGTAGAATATATAGAAACAGTGGGATGTATACCTAATGGTACATAGGTACTTGTTACAAGTAAGACAAAAGGACTGATGATAGGGATGAAAGAACAAAGAGAATAAGAAACTAAGGATACATGAAAGCATGAATTTGAGATCAAGGAGTTGGTATTTTAAGGAACTATTGATAAGAGTTTGATTGCAGGCATAAAGGTAGAAAAAACATTTGGTTTCGATCAAGGGACAAGTAGAAGACCATTACTAGGTCTGAATGCAAAAATGGAGATATGTTCAAGTGCAAACAAGAACAAGGAAGAAGGGAAGGTTAGAAGATATCAGTATTTGAACCAATGGAAGAAATTTTCAGGTCAGAGAGCATTTGGGAAGCATGGAGTAATAGAAGTAAGGCAACTCTTGTGACATGAGTTCTTTTTCAGTGGGGTTGTATGGTGCAGGTGCACCCAAGCACTTGAACGTTTCAAATATAGGTCAATATGTCAAGTAGAGATGTTAGGGTATTTTTGCATTAGATATGGTATATTTACATTAAATAAGGTCTAATAAGACCATTTACTATGTAATTGGGGTGTTTTGAGTCTTTGGTTTCAAGTAGGTAAAAATTTGCAAAAAATGTTAAAAAGTTGTCAAAGCAAAAATTGAAAAAGTGCAACATTTTAGGAATATGAAGGGTCATGGTATTTCAAAAGGTAGTTATAGGAATTAGGTAGTTGAAATTTGAATGGGACAAGTTTACAAAGCCTCTAAAAGGCTCGGGCATTGGTTGTTGTTGATGGTATTGAAATCATTCCAATAAAATACAACATTTTTCTTTAAATTTATTATGATTTTGCACTTTTCTAATGTTGTACAGTCTCGTACTAAAAATAGCTGCTCTAATATTCATTGGAATTTTTAGTATCATGTTATAGCTCTCATTTGAAACTAGTTTGAGGATCTTTCATTGAAATTGGAGGGAGATATCTTCATTTTACTGTTGCTACCCTGTTAACTCTGGAATTAAGGTTGATTGACTTCTAAAATGTTGAATTGACCCATTCCACTCATTGTACCTATTGTAACTCATGGAATGGGTCCAACACATTATTATTTAGGTGTCCACATGGTTTTTATTGCATAGGATTCATGTTATTTTGTTTTAGGTGATGCCCTAGGGAAGAACAAGGTGTTTTTCCATGTGAAAATGAGTTGCTAAGGAAGGGTTTTGTTGAAATGTTGAATGAACTATCCATGTAATGGATTTTTGAGTTTTTTAAGGGTATATATGAGGTGTTGGATGCATTGGTTGAGTCAGGAAAGCATGAGTGATAGGAGATTGAATAAACTCTAGTGTTTTTGCATGTAAAGTGATAGTTTGATGGATCAAGGTCCTAGAAGTTTTGGATTTGAGAATTGATGATGGAATTTGTGGTTTTGTATCACAATTAGTGACTGTCAAGTGAGTTCTAGTAAAAAAAATTGATTAGGAGGTAGCTACTTTGTAAAAGAGGGCTAATTGGTGGTTTTAGGATAGGGATAGTCTAGTGATTCACAATATTCCTTCAAAGATAACTTATTGTATCTTTTGGTATGTTGTACGAGGTTCTATGGTAGGTCTTTATTTGTTTTTTTTGGCCTTTGTGTGGACTTCTCCAAAATATATCTACAAGAGTTCATTTTTGAGGGCTACAAGCCTTTAGGTGAGTGTTTGAGACAAACTGAGAGAATAGTGTTGAAGGGCTGGTTTCTTGTTTGTGTCTAGTCATTTTGTGTTGGTTGGAGGGTATCCACCACCTAGGTTTCTATCAGGTGGTATCAAAGCTCAGTTATTAGATATCTTGTAGGTGATTGATTGATTTTTGCAGCTTGGAAGGTGAAAAGACAAACTTGTGAAGATTCCTCTGAAGAGTGTTGGTGCTACTAGAGAGTTGCAGGAACTGAAGGAGAAACATGCTAAGCTTTTGGAATCGCACAATGTTGTATTGGCAAGGCTTTCTTCCTTGGAGACAAAGAAAAGAAGAGATGACAATTATGAAAGTGAGTCAGAGGAAGAAGATGAAGAATATGAAGATGTGGATGAGGAGTTTGACCCTGAAGACCAGAGGATGGAAAACTTGCTCAAGGAAGTTAAAGGTGATTCCCTGAAGGTAAAGGTTGATATACCTATGTATGGTGGAAATTTAAATGAGGAAGAGTTGATTTACTGGATTGCAGCTATGGACAACCACTTTGAAAGTTAAGACATTTTAGATGAGCAGAAGGTGAAGGTGGAAAAAACAAAACTCAAAGGTAATTCTCTTCTATGGTGGGACTACAAGCAAGCGGAAAGGAGAAAGAAAGGCAAGTCAAGAATAGTTTCTTGGGACAAGATGATACAAAATCTCAAAGGCAAGTTTCTTCCAAAAGACTATGAAGTTCAATTGTATAAAAGATTACAAGGATTGAAGCAAAAGGATTTGGATGCCAAGACCTATATAGATGAATTTTATAAATTAAGTATACAGTTAAGAAGAAATGAAGATGAAGTTTAAAAAGTGGCTAGATATCTAGGTGGTCTTAGATTCAATATACAAAATGAATTGGTTGTTGCTAACCCAAATACTGGTGAAGAGTGTTTTCAATTGGCTATTAGGGTGGAGGAAAAGATCAAAAGAAGGCAAGATAAATCTATTAGAGGAAGAGATAATAGTACAAGAGGGAGATGATCAATCCCTAAATCAAAGCAATCATTGGAGGAACAAGAAGAAGCAAAAAAGGTAAGGAACAAGGTGTTGATGCAAGAGGAGGTTTTAGGGGCACTAGAGGTAGATTTAGTGGTGGAAAAAATTCAAATGTTTTTGCAGGAAGATGTTATAATTGCAATGAGTTTGGGCATCTTTCATTCAAATGCCCTAAAAAATTTGGTGGTTCATCAAGTGGAGGTGAAAAGAGGACTAAAAGGAGGGAACAAATACTACAAGAAGAGGAGTGTGAGGGTACTAATTTTTCAAGTTATCATGTTGCTCCAGAGACAGGTGAAGCTTTAATGATGACGAAGACCATACTTAAAGCAACAAAGGAGATGGAGCCATTGAAACAAAAGAATCTTTTCAATACCACATGTAAGTGCAAGAATAAGGTACACAAAATTTTCATTGATTTAGGCTCTACTGAGAATATGGTGTCAAGTGAGATGGTTAGTAAATTTAATTTTCAATAGATCCCTCATTAGTTACCTTATAAGGTGTCTTGGTTGAGTGATGGACAATCACTTTTGGTCAATGAACAAGATGTTGTATAATTTCAAATTGGAGGTTATAAAGATAAGGTAGTTTGTGATATTTTAACCATGGATTGTTGCCACTTACTCCTAGGTAGGCCCTGGTAGTTTGGTAGGCATGCATTGTATGATGGGAGAGAAAACTCTTATACCATAGAGACAGATGGATGCACATTTACTTTCACTCCACTTGTGGAAGAAGACAAAGCTAAGGCTAAGGTGATCATGTGTGGGAAGAAATAGCTTGTAGGGGTTGTGAAAGAAGGAAAAAAGATGGGTGTTACAATCACTTTGAAGCCTAAGAATACCTTGACAGTAGGTGTGAAGGTAAATGTAGGGTTGGAGGAATTGATAGTGAAATGGTATAATAATGATATGGTAGGGACCATTATGTGCCCTTTGGTTGAAATTAGGGTTGTGAAGTATGTAGAATTTGTAGGTATAGTGGGATGTAGACCTGATGGTATAGAGGTACTTGTTGCTGGTAAGACAAAAGGACTAGTGGCAGGGATGAAAGGATAGACATAACAAGAAACTAAGGATAGATGCAAGCATAAAGTTGTGATAAAGGGGTGAATAGTTCAAGGAACAGTTGATAATATTTTGAATGTAGACATAAAGGTAGAAAAATCATCTGGTTTCAATCAAGGTACATGTAGAAGAGCATTACCGGGTCTGAATACAAAAATGGAGATATGTTCAAGTGAAAACAAGAACAAGGAAGTAGGGCAGGTTAGAAGATTTTAGTATTTGAACCAATGGAAAGAATTTGTAGGTTAGAGATTATGGGAAGCATGGAGGAATAGAGGTAATGCATAACTCATGTGACATGAGTTCTTTTTCAGTGGGGTTGTATGGTGCAGGTGCACCCAAGCACTTAAACGTTTCAAATATAGGTCAATTGTCAAGTATAGATTTTAGGGTCTTTTGAATTAGATATGGTATATTTACATTAAATAAGGTCTAATAAGATCATTTACTATGTAATTTTTGGGTTTTGACTATTTGGTGTCAAGTAGGTAAAAAGTTGCAAAAAATATTAAAAAGTTGTCAAAGCAAAAATTTAAAAAATGCAAACTTTTAGGAATATGAAGGGTCATGGTATTTAAAAAGGTATTTGTAGGTGTTAGGTAGTTGTAATTTGAATGGGATAAGTTTATAAAGCCTCTAAAAGGCTTTCGAATTGGTTGTTGTTGATGGTATTGAAATCATTCCAATAAAATACAATGTTTTTCTACAAATTTACTATGATTCTGCACTTTTTTGAAGTTGTACGGTCTCATACTATTAATAATTTCTTTGATATTCATTTTAATTTTTAGTAGCATGTTCTAGCTCTCATTTGAAACTGGTTTGAGGGTTTTTCATTGAAATTGGAGGGAGATATCTTCATTTTACTATTGCTACCCAATTAACTCTGTAATTAGGGCTGATTGAGTTCTAAAATGTTGAATTGACCCATTCCACTCACTGTACCTACTGTGACTCATGAAATGGGTCCAACACATTGGTATTTAGGTGTACATATGGTTTTGAGTGTAGAGGAGTCAAGTTATTTGGTTTGGGGTGATGCCCTAGAGCAAAAGAAGGTGTTTTTCCATGTGAAAAGAAGTTGTTAAGGAATGCTTTTGTTGAAATGTTGAATGAACTATCCATGTAATGGATTTATAAGTTTTTGTAGGGTATATATGAGGTTTTGGATGCATTGGTTGAGTTAGGAAATCCCAAGTGATAGGAGATTGAATAAACCCTGTTGTTTTTGCATGTAAAGTGAGGATTTGATGGATTAGCATCTTAGAAGTTTTGGATCTAAGAATTGGCGATGGAATTTGTGGTTTTGTATCTCAATTAGTGACTTTCAAGTGTTTTCTAGTGAAAAATTGGTGATTAGGAGGTACCTCCTCTGTAAAAGAGGGATAATTGGTGGTTTTAGGACAAGGGCAGTCTAGTGATTCTCAATATTGCTTCAATGAAACCTTATTGTATCTTTTTGTATGTAGTGTGGGGTTTTTTGGTAGGTCTTTGTTGGTGTTTGGTTGGCCTCTGTATGTCCTTCTCCAAAATATATCTCCAAGAGTTGGCTTTTGAGGGCTACAAGCCTTTAGGTGAGTGTTTGAGACAAGTTGAGAGAATAGTGTTGAAGGGCTAGTTTCTTGTTTGTGTCTGGTCATTTTGTGTTGGTTGGGGGGTATCCACCACCTAGGTTGCTATCAGTTATGCTTTTGAGCATACACTTTCAAAAAAAATTGTACAAGATAATAGTGAGGGTTTTGAATCCCCGATAGAGTTCATGAGCTTTCCTCTAAAAAATTATGGACTGAAATATTCTCAAATGGAAAAGCATGCTTTTGTTTTGGTTAAGGTAGTAAAGTATTTTTGATTTTACATCCATAACAACCATGTTAAAGTCTTAGTTCTTGATTCAACTGTCAAGTCCATCTTGACATAGCAGAAGTTTGGAACAAAAAGAGGCAATTGGATTGCCAAGATTCAAGAATACAACATGGACATCAAGCCTACCAATTTGATACATGGGTGAGGATTATGTCAACTCATTGCTGAAAACAATCCTTATGGAGAAATTTCAGAAACTGAGGAGGTAGATCCAAATGAAATTCCAATGGTTTTATTTGTCAGTACTACTGATGAATGGTATTCCAATATTTCTCATTTTCTCACTTATGAGGAATTTCCTAATCACTTGACTTCAAAGGAGAGAAGAACCATCAAATTAAAGTCAACCAATTTTGTCTTATGGGACAATGATTTGTACAAGCATGCATTGGATGGAACTTTCTTGTGTTGTGTTGATGAAGTACAACAAAAAAAATTGTTGAATTCATATCATGACTTAGCATGTGGATGACACTTTTCAGCACTAGTTACCACTCATAATATTTTGAGAGAAAAGTGCTACTGGCCTACACTCTTTCAGGATGCGTACTCTTGGGTGTATAAATGCAAACTATGTCAGCAGTTTGTAGGTAAACCAAAGTTGGCAGCTTTGCCTTTGAAACTAGTTATCATTGAAGATCCCTTTCAGTAGTGGGGAATTGATTTCACTAGTACAGTAAATCCAACTTCAAGTGCAGGACACATCTATGTCCAAACAGCAATCAACTACTTCACTAAGTGTGTGGAGGAAATTCTGGTTAAGCATGCTACTTTTGAAGTTTTTTGTAGTTTCTTGAAGAAAAATATCATTTTGAGGTTCAGTGTGTCGATCAAAATTGTTTCTAGCAATGCTTATTCTTTCTCATCAAACGAGATAACTGAGTTCTATTTTTGAACATGGCATAACATTGTCTCATTCATTTGATTATTACCCACAAGGAAATGGCCAAGTTAAATCCAACAACAAAAATTTGGTGACTATAATTCACAAGCTTGTGGATGAGAATCAACATTTGTGGCACAAAGCTTTGTATGATGCTTTGTGGGTAGATAGAATAACTCCAAAGCGGACGATTGGCATGTCTCCTTTTCAACTCTTGTATGGGTTGAATGCTGAAATTCTCATAACATTAGAACTTCCAGCCCTCAAATTGGCTAAGGCCATTGGGGATGAGACTTTTGATAATTCATTTGATAAGAAGATAATGTATCTATTTGAATTGGAGGAGAAATGAGTTCAAGTGGCTAACCATATCATGAAACATCAAGAACAAGTTAAAAATCTTTTTTGACAAGAAGACCAAGTCTCATGATTTTCAAATTGGTGATCTTGTTCTCTTATGGGACAAGCGAAGAGAACCAAAAGGTATGCATGGGAAGTTTGATTCAATGTAGACACGACCATTCAAAGTTCATCAGTTGCATGGTGAAAGCATCTTTCTCTTAGCTTACAAGGATGGAACATCATTTTCTCTTCCTCACAATGGGCAACATTTGAAGCACTTTACACAGTAAGGTGACAGGTGTTCAAATGTAAATATTTTTATTTCAATCCTTGCATCTTTTTGTTTTTGAGTCTTAATTTTTGTCCCTTGACTCAATGCCTAATGGATGGATAAAGGAACTTGAATTCTGGAGTTCTTCTCCCTTCAATCATTTCTAATAATGACTAAAGGAAGCTCCCCAGTTGGAGCCAGTTATTATCCTTGAATCCAGCGGTGACAGATTCATGGGATAACCCCCTACAAAACTTATCTATTTCATAGTTTTGTGTACTTCAAGCACACAAAATAAAGAAAATTTCAATTCACCTCAACACATAGTCCAAAATCTCAAATTTTTCATTTGAGCATCTCTCGTTGTTTATCTTTCAAAAATCTTTGAAATGAATATTTTGTCAATTTCTAACTTATGGGAGTTAGAAAATTTTCCACTCATGTTGGAGCAGTGATTTTTAGCGCTCCTACATGATCTTGAAGTTTGTTTTTCCTCCAAGTGTTGGAGTGCTAATTTTGAGCGCTAATTCACCTTGCTTTCATTTTCCACATGTTGGAGCACTGATTTTCAACACTTAGTGTTGTCACAATAGTGCTTTACAATTTTTGGGAGATTCTGATTTTTGCTGAAATCACATATTTCTTAGAAAATATAATGATTTAATCCTTAAAATTTTCCATTTAAAGCATTCCAATTGAAGAGGGTTCAATCAAACTACCTTAGATCAAACCCCCTTGGATAGAAACCCACTAGTTTTAAACCATACCTATAATGGAGTCTCCTTTACACCTATCAAAATGCTGATAAAAAACCACTTTGGATTTACCTTTTGGAGGATCAAATGAATTCTTTTAAAATTTATTTTTGTAAGTATGTAGTCCTTATTATAAGCTTTCCAAAAAGTATAATTTTAAATAAATTTAATTTAATTATTATATTTATTTTTTATTTCTTGTGAATGTAGGTTTTTCACTAAAAATCAAGCTCTTTGTTCTACACATGTGGAAAAATAACAGATTATCAAAAAAAAAAAAAATAGGTGCACCATATATTGAAGTCCTTGATCCAACAAAAAAAAAATTGAATTTCGAGACATACAAAAAAAGTTACGCATTATACGGTCACACTATGTCTAAATTGTAGTTGGTTTGACTTCGAAACTTGATTAAAGAAAAAATATTCAATAAGAAACTATCTAACCAAGTGGAAGCACTAGATATCAAAGTTACAAATCTAAATTCGAAACAATTAGAATTTTATCCTTCATGGAAAAAAAGTTATGCATTATACGGTGAGAGTCACTTTTTAAAAATGATGTTTTCTAAAAAAAAAATATTTTTCGAGGGAGATAGAAAAAGAAGTGCAATTTGATTCCAAAATTTTTGAAAAAAATATATTTAGAATCTATAGACAAAATTTCATGAAACTATAGTTTGCATCATCTTCAAATTCCTCACGATTTAGCCGCTATAGTTGCCTAAAAGTGAAGATTTAGTTAAAAAAAATTATTTCAGTGTCCAATTTGGCCAAAAATTGTAAAGTGCTTTGAAATGTTTCTCTTGGTCTTCATGCTTATAAGAAAATATGGGATAGATTCAAATAGAAGCCAAATAATATTACACAAGAAAATGTCATGCTTCCTCTTCATCATTTTCATTCAATACATTTACATATATAAAGGATGTACATATCCTATATTATAGGAGACTACCTATAACAACTTGCTAAAGATACGTGTCGTTTTAACCACTCATAATACACACAAACAAATAATCACAACCAAATAAAAAATAGTATACAAGAATGATGTGATATTCCCAACACTCTTAACCAACCTACTAAACTATTATCTGTATACACCTAAAATCGGTCACAACATTAAATTAATTAAATACTAGCTATTTAATTAATATTCTATCTAATTATAAATAAATTTACAATTTATTTATATAGTTCACTATTTTCAAATTCTCTAAAATCTAAAATCATTTTCTTCTAATTCAATTAAATGAACAAAACTTCATAAGCTTGTTTTATTCAACAAAATTTTACTAATCCCCGATTAGGAATTATGGCACATGGCTACAAATTTTTTTCATGCCACCTCACCAAGGTCACATAAAATTAAATAACTCTAAATTTTAAATTAGAATAATCCTCAAACACATGCCTTTTTCTTCACACACTTGGGTCAACAAGATTTCAAGCACATGGTCTTTTCTTCTCACACTTGGGTCTTCCATCCATTTGGCATGTTTCCCATTGGTCAAGAGATTTCTCCATCCAAATGGCATGTTGTCTTTGGTCAAGGGGACAACATCTTGATTCTCTCCATCTCCACCATTCATTCTTCTTGTTCGGATATGAACTGTTGATCATTGTCACAGGATGCTTGGAAAAGGCTATAAATACAACCCTTTGGCATTGTATTTTGCATCCACTTTTGAATAGTGTTATTATGTAGGAATATCATCAGAGCTTTGGAGATTTTTGGAGTCTTATAGTTGCATCTAACATTAAGTTTTTCTTTGTTCTTACATCTTAGATTCATCTTTTGCTTCATAGTTGCATTTTATGTCCCATCTTGCATCATAGTTGCATTTTAGATTAGTTCATTTAAGTTTGCATTTGAGCATATGCAGAATCATACATAGAATCATATAGCTCAATACCATAGTATCCACCTCCACTTATTCATTTATCATAATCTCCATTATCATTTCCATCACATAATTTCATATAGAGATTGCATTAGCTTGCATGTTAATAATCAAATCTCATTTTCTAAGTTGTCATTTTAACAACCATTGTGCTTATAGAAATCTAAGGTCCAAATGGTTTAATAAATCCTTAGAAATAGAGGAAAATGAGGCGTTCTTAAAAGATTTGTTTAACTACAAAGTAGAGTATTTTTTTTATTGAAAATCTTTAATATAATTCGTTTCATTAAGGTTTGTGTTGATTTACTAATATTACCACATTTAACACACAAAAAATGGCACCCACTGTGGGGCCTTGCTCTAATTTTTTTTAACATGCTAGAAAATTTATGATCATAGGTTCGGACGTGAGACTTTTGGCGCATCTTGCACCCGTTTTGGCACATATTGCACCTGTTCTAGTGCATCTTGCACTTGTTTTGGTGCTTCTTGCATGAGTTTTGGCGCTTCTTGCATGAGTTTTGGCACTTCTTGCAAGAAAGTTTTTAGAAAAGTTCACCAGGGTTCCAAAACATGTTTTTGAGTTTTAGTGCTTCTTGCATGAGTTTTAGCACTTATTGCATGAGTTTTGGCACTTTTTACATGAGTTTTGGCACTTTTTTCTTCCAGATTGGCACTTTTTGTCTATGTTCTGGTGCATTTTGTAATTTCCATGTTTTTCACTAAATTCGAAGGCTAATACTCTATGTTGTTGTTTTGCAGGTTTCCCATATTCACTGTCAAAGACTCAAACATAAACTATTGACATATTGCAGGGGTTGGAAGTGATTTACTTGTTTCCTTTTGGTTAGGTTAGGAACATAGCTTAATTAAAAGGTTAATGAACACCATGTTTTTTGTGCTTGATGGATGGTAGGCATATGATCTCCCCTTAACTGGGTGACCAAAAATCTAGACCCATTCATGTTTATCTCTGACTATGAGTGGAGTATATAGCATGTGTTCTCTCTTTATTCATGTGGAATAAAGATTGATCGAACTATAGGTATACTTGCTTTCTTTTGTTTATCTTAGAGGACCTTCTTTGTGGGAAAAAATAATCACCCAAGGGAATGACCCAACCGGTAACACACTAAATCCAAGTGACTTCTAGGTGGTATATAAATGTGGATACTGGAACAAAGGTCAGTATCACAAGGATAGTTTCAACGAGAAGGGAAGCAATGGTCTCTTGCCACATGGATTATCCCCCATGAACAAAATGTCTATACTAAAACCCTTGTTATAGTTTGGCCAAAACCTTTTTCTATTATTTGGTGCAGCAACGCTCATTGCAAAGGCATCCACATTCTCATAGTTTTTAGTAGAGATGAGAAATATGCCATGGGATATTCATGGCTATTGATGCTTGGTTGCCTTGTAGAAGTGAGTATCGTGGAGGGGAGCCTGTGGGGTCAAGCATCTAATCATCCTCTAAGAATAAGTGTGGTTGGGGTAAAACCCTGCATGGAATTCAAAAGAATACAATATTTCATAGCCTTAGGAGTGTACATTGCCTAATGTGTCTTTATCAAAGTGCTTTCAAAACAAATTTCAAACAAAAAATCACATATTGAAAGTGAAAACCCTAATTTAGAATTACATTCATTGAAACAACCAAGTCTCCAACTGGAAAATATGAAAAATCAAACAAAATTTCAAGAAACGGTGTTATTCTTCTAGTGTGGCACATCTTCTAGACCTTCTAGCACATATTGGCTACCTTCTGGCACATCTTGCACCTGTATTCACTCATATTGTCCAAGTTACCAAAGTCAAAACCTGCTTACATAGCCTTGTAAAACTTTTTGGCACATCTTGCAAGTCTTGTAGCCCATCTTGTACCTGTTCTAGCACTTTTTGCACTTTTTCTAACACTTTTTGTACTTTATGTAGCACTTTTTGCACTTTCTGTGACACTTTTTGCACTTTCTCTTGCACTTTTTGCACTTTCTCTAGCACTTTTTGCACTTTTTTGGCACTTTTTGTCTCTATTTTGGTGCATTTTGCAGACCACAAAATAGTGACCTAGTTTCATCTCCTATCTGACAGTCAGTCTCATCCCCGAAATCCTCAGTAGTGTTCAACCATTCCTTAGGTAAAACAGAGTCTGAACATGTGTTTTATCAAATGATTTCATGAAAGATTAAAATCCAAAAACCCAAATCAGAAATTATTAGTCCAAGAGAACATCAAAAACATCTCTCAACACTCTACAAATTTAGAGAGAGGTTGGTCTTCAATTTTTACAAAAGAGCTTCAAAGAACAATCCCAACTTGTACTTGTTTTACTATTGTCAAAATCCAGGACTTTTCCAAATATTTGAGTATCTCGTTTCACAAGTTTGAACCAAAATTTCAGAATTTTCTCAAGTCCAAAATCATTCCTTAGATACCTTAGAAGTCTGAACTTGTTAAAATTGACCTCTACAAGTAGAATTTTCCAACCTAGATGAAGATCTAACATCTCAAAGTACCAAAATCATCAAATTTATCACACCCTTGATTATTAATCCTAGTTTCATCATTAGGATTTATCATCCTCTCATCACGAAACGAAGCTATATAGTCAAATCCAACCTAGTCTCATTAGAATTTGTCATTCTATTTGACTTAGTTGTAATCCTTGGTACTTTTCCAAAACAAAGATCAAAATTTTAGTGAAAACTATAACACTTGTATGCCCATTTTAAAAAGATCCCAAAAAGCATAAACTCAAAGAACAGGAAATTGAAACTCAAACCACCATGGCTGAAATAGATGAGGATCAATTGAATGCTTTAACTCAAAAAATGAAAAGTCTCCAACAAAAAATCCTAAACATGCAAAGGGAAACAACCACAGAAAGAAATTTTCTGCCACACATCTTCCCTTCTCCATTTGACAGAAATATGGACATGATAACTTCTCCATCAACAACTACATCATCCAAGTTCAATATCTTTGAATTTTTGAAAAAGTTAAATGAGAAGCCCAAATCTCAATCCTCAAACACAAATGGCATTGAACAATTTGACCATGTCATGCATCTATCTTCATCTCCCATAAGCGAAAAGAAATCTCAAGATTCTTTCACCCAAGTTAACGATTCCATCCAACCACCTTCTTCTATCATATCTTCTACATCGAATGATTCATGTCAATCTCTTAGTCCAATCTTTGACCAAGAACCCATCTCTCAAGAATTCTATGATGATCCCCTCCTTTCACTTTTCATCGACAATGATTCATTTCTATCTCAAGAGAAAAGTATTCTTCAAATTTCTCCTTCCACCACATCTAATGAATCCATACCATCTCATGACTCCATCGCATCCTAGGAGCATGATAATTATTCTATCCTATCTAATGATGACCTACCTTCTCATGATTAAGATATGCTTTCTATAGAATCTCATGATACCCTTCCTCATCAAGATCAAGATATGCTTCCACCTGAGGATATCCTTTCATTCCATGAGGATTTTCATCCTTCTTGGTCACAACCACAAAAGGATATAAAAGTCACGGCATAACTAAACCTGGGAATTAGACATTCTAGCAGGCGACTAACATCTTCTCATGGTCATTCATTTGTTTTATCAAACCAAGGAACAAATACTTGAAATGGAGCAGCACGGTATGTGCACTAAGAACTAGTTTCCAGTCACCATCTATAGAAAAAAAATGCTTAAAAGTAATACAATGTAAAGTTTTTTAACTCAAACACAACTTGGCTAAAACAAAAATCATAGCAGCTATTATTAAAGGACAAATTGTGAACTGGATTTATGCTGCAGGAACAGACACAAGGTTGGATTTCCGATGCTACAGGAACAATACAAAGCTGAGTTTGTGTTGAAATCTACAGAAATAGATTCTAACTAGTAATCGACATGAAATGAACAATTAACTACAACAACTTGCTATAGAATACTTAACTAGATTACACAAGAAGTTGACTCAAAGCTTCATCAAATTTTATTCATATTCAGAACCAGGATACATCAATTACTCTGTTTGAAAATAAAACTTAACACAAAACTCTATTGCTTACTCAACTTAATTTTAACACATACTGTTTCATCCTCGTTCACTCACGCAGGAGGAACGGTTATTTAAATGGAAAAAACAACTAACTAATTAACAAAGGGAGTCATGATCATAAATACATTCTGAATCCGTGGAACAGACATTCATAAATGAAAGTCTATCTGCTCGATGCGATCCAGAGAAAATATAGCATTACACACTCCCTAGATCAAAGGATCGTTAAGTTTCTTCCCAAAGATTCAGTCAAAGAGTTATTTCTGGAATGACTTCTTCAACAGAGCTGAGATTCCTTGTGCTAGATCAGCTTCTGCTTCCTCCAACAACCTGTAATAAATGACAGAGGTGAAGGAAAGCATACACACAAGTGACACGATATCCATTCATTAATCACATGTTAATCCTATTCCATTATCCAAAATCATAAGCATACATCAGCCATGCGGAAGGTCAAAAAGGTAATTAATAAAGTTATCAAGCTGTAGGAATATGGAATTAGTTGCTATAGGATACCACCCAGAAATTCTTTAATCAACAGGTTAAAACAACTATTAATAGCAAAAGTAAGAGTATCAAAAGTTTTAAACTATGAGCATATTTAAGGCTCATCATTTTGCCCCCTACTTATCATAATGTTGGTCCTTTAGCATTGACTTTCCTTGTTGTTTCCTTGAGATTTGATGGAGTAACATGACCCTACAACGAAGTTCCAAATTTGAAGTAAAAACCTCTGGTAAATTCCCATCTTTCAAATATGTGGTTTTCTATTTCTGCATTGATTTCCTTGGCTTGGTAAGGATAGAGTGGCCACATTAAAACTGGGGGTTGGAAGGTAAGTGACATCCATAATTCAAATCTACTTTGCAAACCCAGTTGCATGTACCTTTCTATTCTCCTGAGTGCTACTATGAAGTTCAAAGGGGTGTGAGGCTCTGTCTTTCTTAGACCAACTGTTAATCTCTCCCACCGTGTCTCAATTCTGGAAGAGACAAGTTTCCAAAATGTATATTTTTGCTCTTTGAACTCACTGTATACTTGTTTTCTAATGTCAAAAATTTTCCTTCTTTCCTCAGCATGATTCCATCCATAAGTAACATTAAACCAAGTTCTTAAAACTATGCATGGATCTGAACTCTTGACTCTTAGAAGAACAGGTTCATCTTTTTCTGCTTCTTCATATGTTTCCAATTTTCTTCCATAATTGATCTCATTTGCAGCCCAAGACATAAGTGCTCTTAGATGGATATCACCTATATAAAGAAGTGGGTTCCATTCAGTTTCTGCAGGAATTAAATAACCAAGTAAATAAAGTTCACACATGGAGTTTTTCAACCAACTAGGGCCACTTTATAAGCATCATAGAATTCCTTGGTTGTTTCAATATCGGGATCCAAATTTTTGGAGATCCTCATTAATTTGAACCAAAGAAACTATTCTTTGAGGCATATTGCATATACTTTGGGTGGCAGCCTACACTCCATTATCTGTCCAGCTATTTTCATCATTTTATCCATTTTCTTCTGCATATCTTGAATTTCTTGCTTTTGCCTTTCAATTTCCCTTTGCAGCTTTTTATTTTCCTCATCCCATAAACTTTGTTGGACTTCAATTTCGGCGAAATGGCAAAAACATAAAGTCTAGAATGACACAGGTATTCTCTTAATGCTCAGAAATTCCAAGTATGCAATCAGCAAAGTCCTTTTATACACAACTAAATCTGTGCAAGCTTTAGTGGGCAATGAATTATCATAGGGTATTTCAGGCGGTTCAAGCACACCCTCTTCTTACTATAGGATGAAGCCCTCTTGCTGCAGGATGAAGCCCTGCTGTTGCATGGAAGAAGATTGTTCTTCCTTAGAAATTTTCTCAGCCACACAAGCCAAGTCATCCAGACTCAACATTTTCCCCTTATCAACATTACTAGGTTGTGCTGCCTCAGGAACAACAGAGGAGCTTTATGGAACATTTGCAGACATATCCAGGGAGTTATCATGACCCGATTCATCAAATTCCTCCAATATTATGATAGTTTCTATTTGAACAGAGGTTGTAGCAGACTTAGACTATTTTCTCAATGAACTCCTTCTTGGTAGTTTTGTAGAAGGAGCAGCAGCAAAGGATGCTTCCTTAGTAGTCCTCTTCCTAGCTGGTCTTGAAGATCTAGACTCGGCAAGGGAAGAAGAAATTAAAATTGGAGTATTAACGGGTGTTGCTACAGGAGAGACAGAAATAGGGGAAGACTTCGCAGGAGAGGATGAGACAAAATTTTTTTATCTTTGAGTATGTGGGTCTGACTCAGGAGTCTGCCCTACCCCAGATGACTCACCTACAATTGTCTTTCCTTTTTCTCTCCTAGCAGCAGACCTTGTTTGCACACCAATAGAGGATGTTGGTATAGAAGCTGCAGGACTGGGCGCTGCAGGAGCAGCAGATTCTTGCTTTGATTTAGTACTTGTGGACTCAATTCTAATTTTCTTTCTTCCAGGCTGCGCAGGTAATGCCCTAGGGGGTTCAAGAGGTTGAAGACCTTTTCGGGCAACAAACTCATTCCAGGAAAGAGGTGAAACATCCCTTAAAGATCGCTCAGTAAAAAGTTTTATTAGGGCATGATGAGTGACAGAGTTTTCTTTACCCTTTTGGGTTTCATGTGCACTAATTTGCAAAAGATTCAACAAAAATTTTGGTACATTCACTACCAGTCCATGTCTCATATGACTTAACAATTTGAAATGATATGAATGTAGGTAAGAGAAGTGCCCTTCACAAGTTAAATACCTAATAACAAAGATGGCGTATTCAAAATATGGATAAGGCAGGGACATTATTTTGCACCCTTGCTTTGATATTTCCAAAGGCCCATTAGCTAGAAGGGTAAACTCTACCCTAGCAGAGACAGCATCCCTTCCAACAGGAAAATTCTCACCAACTATCAGTAATCCAATAACTTTTGCAATTCTTTCCTCTGTCACAGCCACTACCAAACCCCATACCGTAGCCTCATTTTCTAAAAATGTTCTTAAGAATTCACTTGCAACCTCTTCATCAAAAGAATCCATTCTCAAGAAATAATTTAATCATCCACAATTAGCGAATTCTTGCATTAACTGAGGATCTTGTATCAACGCCTCATGAGCCACAGGTTCATGCCTCACCAATTGGCCACCCATGATCAAAAATTCTTAAAAAAAAAACTTAGACTGATGCTGAAAGCTTGAAAAAGACTCTTCTTTCTTACTGCACTTTCTTTTCCTTGCCAAGAATAACAGCTAGACATTTGCATAAAATAATTTTAATAACTACTTAAACTAAGTAGTTAGCTTGTTCTTAGGATATGGCTTCGCAATCATACTTTTAGAAAGTACAAGAACATAACTATTTTGGAAAACAAAAAATTGGCACAAGAAGATTTCAAATTAGAATACCCTCACCCCCTACTTAGTATTTGACATGTTTCCTCACATCTGCAAGGCGATAAAATCAAAGCATGCAATTACAGCTGATGTATACATTACAATTAATGAATAGACAGAAAGAATAAATTATGCGATAATGAAAAGATTTCACATACCTTGAATTCAATTCTTGGAAATGCCACAAAGGACAACAGCGTATCATGAAATGATAGCTGGGAGATTGAATGCATGAATGAGGCAGAGTGGAAATATGGATGACATGGCAGAAAAAGGAATGAATGATGTAATAGATGGAAAGAAACGGAGAAAAGTGGTTTTCTTTGAAAGAAAACTTTATTATGGGCGGTCAACACAACACTTAAAGAGACGCTACAAGAAAAAGGTCTAAGCCTTTTGCTGCAGGAAGACCAGTCGGAACAAACTTTTTTAGGAACTCTTCCTTTGATGTTGGCTTATGATATAACCGCAGTCAGTAGCCATTAACTAGCAATTTGAAATGGACTGGATCAATTGTGGCCAGCTATATAGATCCGTTGTCAAACACATTCTCAACTTCATAAGGACCAAGCCAGCATGTTGTGAGCTTACCTTAGTTTTCTTGATATCTGGAATCATATAGCAGAGCCCAATCACCAGCAGAAAATTGTTTGGTTTTGATGTGTTGATCGTGCCATTTCTTCCTTTGCTGTTGGACCGCTTCTGTATGCTACAGGGCAGCTTTTCTCATTTCATCCAAGGCATTCAGCTATAGTAGACATTCCTTTTGTGCTTCAAAAATTTTCATATTGAGTTCGAGAGTTGTTCTCAAAGTTTTATGCTCAAATTCAATGGGTAACATGGTTGTTTTCCCATAAAGTAGTTCAAAAGGTGTAAACCCAGTTGTTGTCTTCCATGCAGTTCTGTAGGCCCAGACTGCTTTAAGAAGTCTACTACAATCTTTTCTATGGAGCTGGACTGTCTTTGTTAGGATCACCTTAATTTCCCTGTTTGTAACCTCTGTCTGACCATTAGCTTGAGGGTGATAGGGGCTGGACTTCCTATGTTTGATTTTATAGTCATTCATTAGTACAGTAATCAAATTGGATGTGAACTAAGCTCTCTGATCAGTTACAAGTTCTCTGGGAACTCCAAATCTAGTGAAAATTTGTTCATATAGAAATTCAGCAACCTTGTTATCTTGAGCATGAGTCATAGCTTTTACTTCAACCCACTTTGTTACATAATCCATGCAAACTAGAATGTATGACTTGCCATTTGATGGTGGATCAATTGGTCCAACAAAATCTATTCCCCATTTATCAAAAGGGGTGACTATTACCTATGGATATAGTAGCATTTCATCTGACCTGGTTGGTCTTCCCATACGTTGGCATCTATCACATTTCCTTATATAAGCCACAACATCCTTGTGTAATGTTGGCCAATAGTATCCTGTTGTAAGAACCTTCATTGATATTCTCTTTGCTACAAAATGTCCCCCACATGGTTCATCATGGTAAGCATGCAAGATATCATAAGTATCATCTTCTCTTACACATCTTTGTATAACTTGATCAGGTCCAGTATAAAACAAACAATTTGCAATCCATAAAAAGTTGAAACTTTTCTCAATTAACAGTTTCTTTTCTTTTGGGGAAAAGTGAGCTAGTATTCTGCTTGCTGCTAGATAATTGGCAATGTATGCATACCATGGAGTATGTGCAGCAATGGAAAAGAGGTGTTCATCAGGGAACCTATCATCAATGACTTCGTGTTCAGCAGGTGCAATTATTTGAAGTCTTGATAAAAAGTCAGCCACAACATTAGCTCTTCTTGGTTTATCAATGACTGTAATGTCAAATTCTTGTAACAACAGGAGCCATCTTACCAACCTACCAAAGATGGCAGGCTTCTTCATCAGATACCTGATTGCTGCATGGTCGGTATGGATGAATATCTGATAACCTGTGACATAATGCTTAAATTTATTCAAAGCATACACTACTGCTAGCAACTCCTTTTCTGTAACAGTGTAGTTTAGCTCAGGACCTTTAAGAATAGGGGCTTTAGTAAGAAAATCCTTGAGTTGCAGGAAAGATTTTTCACAGGCCTCTGTCCAATCGAATTGAGAATCCTTAGTTAATAGGGCATACAATGGACTGGCAATTTTGCTGAAATCTTTTATAAACCTTCTATAATACCCTGCATGACCAAGGAAGCTTCTGACATGCTTTTATTTTGTAGGAGTTTGTAAATTCAGAATAACTTCAATTTTAGCAGGGTCAACTTGAATTCCATTCTTGGAAATATGATGGCCTAGAACAATACCTTCTTCCATCATTATAAAACACTTTTCACTGTTTAGAGACAAATTTTGCTCTTTGCACTTTTTCAATATTTTTTCTAAATTCACCAGTGCTTCTTCAAATGTAACTCCATAGGTAGTGAAGTCATCCATATAAATCTCCATACAGTCATGAGATATATCACAAAGATATTAATTACTACTCTCTGAAATGTTGTTGGCACATTGCATAGACCAAAAGGCAAGACTGAGTAAGCAAATGTTCCCCATGGACAGGTAAAAGTGGTCATATCTTGATCTTCAGGGGCAATTTTTATTTGATTGTACCCACTGTAACCATCCAAGAAGTAAAAATATCTTTTACCAAACAGTGATTCTAGCACTTGGTCTACAAACGGTAGTGGAAAGTGATCTTTTTTAGTGGCAGTATTCAACTCTCTATAATCTACACACACTCTCCATTTTCCACCTTTCTTAGGGACAATAACTAAGAGACCCACTGACTGTCAGAGATTGGGTAAATAAAACCAGCATCAAGCAACTTTTGAAGCTCATTCTTAACTATTTCTCTAAGTGCTGGATTTATTCTTCTTTGAGGCTACCTAACTGGTAGAAAATCTTCTTTGATATAGATCCTATGAGTACAAATTTGAGGATCTATTCCTTGCATGTCCCCATATTCCCATGCAAAAGCTTTATGCTGATCTTGTAGCATTTTGAATAGGACAGCCTGTTGAGATTGTGACAGCTTGCTATTGATATTCAAACAGTGACTTGGAGACAATTCTATCTGCTTAGTGAGATCACTCAGAATCTACAGGTGATGTTTGTACCTCTTGTGGAAGCAAGTTATGAAAAATTGTAGGAAATTTAGGCAGTGAACTCTCAAAATTTAGTTGTTGCAGGAAACATTGTAGATGACTGCTATTTGGATCAGATGATCTACCCGTATCAGAGTTAAACTGTAGAATTTGAAAGAGCAAGGCATCCTCATTCTGAAGTTGTGAGAATGGATCAGTTTGAAGCATCATTAATTGAACCAATGAATTGGATTCTTCAGTTTCTTCCCCCACATATGGCCAAACAAATTGGGACAAATCTGGTTGAGGTCTAGCAGGTGGATATAAAGCTAATTTTTTTGTGGACTGTCCATCAGAAATAGTCATATCTCTAGAACGACATCTTATAAAAGTATCAGTAGTGGCTAACCATGGTCTACCTAGGATAACTGGGTATCCTCTTAAAGTTGTCTTAACAGATAATATTGTAAAATTAGCTAGATACTCCCAAGATTCAAGAGTGACAATTACATCTTCCACCATTCCATTAGGTTTGACTGTGGAGCTATCTACAAGCTACAAAACTGTAGGTGTAGACCTAATATTTAGAATGTTCAAGTAGTCCATACTATGCTTTGTCATGACATTGATGGTAGCACCTAGGTCAATCAAAACATTTTTTACAATTTGGCCATTTATATGTATTTGCACTACAGGACTTCGAGGGTCAATATAATTTGGAATGACTACATTTCCCAACATTATATCAGCCAATTTCCCTAATACATGAATTGTTTGGGGATCCTTTTTCTTCCATCTAGGCTTCTTCAAACAGGCCTCTTTAATAGCTTTTCCAAAAATGGGAACATCTTTAATGGACTGAAATAAAGGGATTTGAATTTTTACATTCTTAAGCTAATCCAGAATGTCAAAAGTGGGTTCTTCAATGGATTAAAATGCGGTACTTTGCAACCTTTGAGGAAAAGGTGGTTTGTCTTGACTTTGCAAAATAGACTCCTTAGAAACCGTATCAGTTATAGGCATATGCTTAGTAGGAACAGTAGGTGCAATAGATTCTTCAAGGGGAGAATCTGGTATTTCAGTAATTAGAGGCGGTTGTGGAGTAGGAAGAGTGGTTCCAAATTTCAAATGGATATCATTAATGTTTAAGGCATAAGCTTGATATTGGTTGGCTTCAGCAAGATACACAGGCTACTGTGGCTGCTGTCGTTGCTAATTATTGGGATTTGGAAACAGCTGAGCAGGCATAGGCATTTGTTTTGGAGGGCCAGTATTTGTGGTAGTTGTTGCAAGAGGTGGCATGAGGGCCTGTGGTTGTGGTTGTGGAAGCTACAGGAACCCAGGGGATTAGTTCTGCCATTGCTGAGGACCTCTCCATTCAGGATTCTGCTGCCAATTACCTTGGGGTGGGGTCTATTGTCCTTGTGGCTGCTGCCAACCTCTTTGAGGAGATTGCCATTGCAGGGTCTGATAATTAGGCCAATTTGGTTGAGATGTATTCTAAGGTGGTGGTGGTCCATATGTAGGTTGTCATTGGTTATTATAGCTAGAATAAGGATTACCAAAAGTCAAAGGGTCTTGAGGCATACCTTGTCTTTGAGCCCATGGTCTCCTTTATGCAACAAAGAACACTTGATCATCATCACCTTCTATTGGCTTAAAATCAGTAGGTAATTGTTTAGCTTCCAGATTAGCCACCATCTTGCATCTGCAGTCATGTTTCTTATGTCTACAATGTGGACAGAACTCGGCCAAAACTGCCTCGGCTTCCTCATGTTTCTTCCAAGCTTGCATAGTGTCTAGTTGTGTAGCCATATTGTTAATGATATCCTGCTTGAAGTCAGACAGCAAACTTGTTATCTCCATCCAGGAAACTCCACTAGAAGAAGACTTTCCCACTGTAGCATGATGACCTCGACCTTTCTTAACTATTGCTCGAGAGTAGTTAAGACATATTTTCTTGATATCATCCCAAGGAAGTTGGGTTATATCACCTCCTCCCATCAGGTCCAGGGCGTCTATACAGGCATCACTAATTCCCCTTATAAAAAGTAGTTTCTGAGAGTCTTCATTGAGAATATGGTTTGAATTCTTTTTCAAGGAAAACAAGAATCTTGAGATGTAATCTTCCAGACTCTCATTCTCTTTTTGTTGAATTCTGAATATGTCATCACCTTTACTAGCACTCTTACAATATTCCTTATATTTCTCAAATAATTTTGTTTGCATGGATGCCCAACTATTAACAACACCTCTTCCCAAACTCATGAACCATCTGAGACCTCCCTCCTTCAAGGTGGAAGGAAACAACTTCAGTTTGTGAGCATCTGAAGTGTAGTCATAACTATGACAGAGGACATCAAACTCAAATAGAAAAGTTTTTGGGTCCTCCGTAACTAGGCCATAGAACTTGGGAAGCAATGAAGAAGGAATGTTTTTAAGATATTGTTAGTATCTCACTGGGGAACAATGGGAAACTCAAAAGCAGGAGGCGGATTAGGTGGATTATTTGCCATATGTGCTTGTTGGAATATCAGAGCAAATGGATTTTCCTCAGGTTCCTCATCAGCTGGGTTAAATGGTAGTTCAACAAACAGGTTTTGAGGGAGGAACCTTCCTAGTGCATCTCTTCTTCTTCTATGCATGCAATAGAATAAATGGTATTTGAAAAGAACTTGAAAATACTTAAACAACTGACTAAACTACTGCTAACAATGACTATAGCAGGTTCTTAGATTGACACCATCCCCAGCAACAGCACCAAAAATGGTCACGACCACAAAAGGATATAAAAGTCACGACATAACTAAACCTAGGAATTGGACATTCTAGTAGACGACTAACATCTTCTTATGGTCATTCATTTATTTTATCAAACCAGGGAATGTATACTTGAAATGGAGCATCATGGTATGTGCACTAAGAACTAGTTTCCAGTCACCATCTATAGAAAACAAATGCTTAAAAGTAATACAACGTAAATCTTTTTAACTCAAACACAACTCAACTAAAATAGAAATCATAATAGCTATTATTAAAGGATAAACTATGAACTGGCTTTATGCTATAGGAACAGACACAAGGATGGATTCCCGATGCTACAGGAACAATACAAAGCTAAGTTTGCGTTGAAATCTATAGAAATAGATTCTAACTAGTAATCGACATGAAATGAACAGTTAACTACAACAACTTGCTACAAAATACTTACTAAGTGGGGCCCCTTAGCAAGCATTAACTATATTACACAAGAAGTTGACTCAAAGCTTCATCGAATTTTATTCATATTCAAAACTAGTATACATCGATTACTCTGTTTGAAAATAAAACTTAACATAGAACTCTATTGCTTACTCAACTTAATTTTAACACATACTGTTTCATCCTCATTCACTCACACAGGAGGAATGTTTATTTAAATGGAAAAGACAACTAACTAATTAAAAAAGGGAGTCGTGATTATAAATACATTCTGAATCCGTGGAACAGACATTCATAAATGAAAGTCTATCTGCTCGACGTGATCTAGAGAAAATATAGCATTACACACTCCCTAGATCAAAGGATCATTAAGTTTCTTCCCAAAGATTCGGTCAAAGAGTTATTTCTGGAATGACTTCTTTAATAGAGCTGAGATTCCTTGCGCTAGATCAGCTTCTGCTTCCTCCAACAACCTGAAATAAATGACAGAGGCGAAGGAAAGCATACACACAAGTGACATGATATCCATTCATTAATCACATGTTAATCCTATTCCATTATCCAAAATCATAAGCATACATCAGCCATGCGGAAGGTCAAAAAGGTAATTAATAAAGTTATCAAGCTACAAGAATATGGAATTAGTTGGTACAGGATACCACCCAGAAAGTCTTTAATCAACAAGTTAAAACAACTATTAATAACAAAAGTAAGAGTATCAAAAGTTTTAAACTATGAGCATATTTAAGGCTCATCACTTCTCAAGATCAATATATGCCTTCTGTTGGACTCAAGGAACACTGAGAGGGGGGTGAATCAGTGTTCAACTAAAATTTAAATTATAAACTACATCTAAAACCATTCACATCACATAAGCAACAATAAACATGCAACCATAAGAGAAAAGTAATCATAACACCATGACACCAATATTTTGGTGTGGAAACCCTATTAGGGGAAAAACCATGGTGGAGATTAATCCATAATTTATACCCTGTTAGAAGTATAAGAAAAATGGGAATGCACTTGCATTCAGGAACACTGCCTAGAGCTCACACTTTATGCTCCTCTTTTTCTTTGCTCTTCCCTGCTCTGCTCTGATTCCAAAATACCTCTTCTGCACAAGTACAGTTGTGCACAAAACACACCAGTCACTTTTTCATACATCACACTTGTTCACTTTGTACACCCCTTTTACTCCTTATGCGGTACACATTCATACTTGAAATGATTGCATATATATATCCGCTACTTAGAGATTTTATCCACATGTTGGCTTAAGCAAAATATAGGAATATGTTCCAATGATCATATCAAGCATGCACAATATTCGATTCATATCTCCAGAAAGTTGGCTAAGACTTAACTGGGACCCAAAACACAATCTTTGAACATAGAAACACCAAAAAAAATGTACCTTATACATCTGCAACATGATACACACCTCAAGTCGACCTTAGTGAACAAATAAACAAAAAATAATTCAGCCAAATCTCTTAACTCAAACACAGAACAATGTGACACTACTAATGTTATCAAACACGATGGTAGGGGTACCAAAACATCTTCTCTAAGATCCTCAATGCAAAATAATCATCCAGACGAATAATCTAATCGGATACTCTATTCTTTATATGTTGTTTCAGTAAAGCATTGTTCTTCATTCTTTCTACTAGAATGATCAAATCGAGATCTACGGACCTTATAGATGACTTAGGTTTCCATAAATGACAACACTAGAAGTCATATACAACCTCCTCAAGTCATATGCCAACAATCTCCCCCTTTGGCATTGATGGAAACACTTAGTGAAAAATGAGAACATTGCCAAAATTCAAAATTCCAAGATACAACTCTTCTCTTCCTTAGATTCAGATTCATTTTTCACAACACTCTCTCCCCCTTTGACATCAATGACAAAAATGTGCTTTCAATCTCTTCAAAATTTCCAACTTATCTCCCCCTTTGAAATATAATCAAAAACCTTTTCTAACTCCCCAACAACATTTCCATACTTATGTTTACTTTCCCAAAACTTTACTTCTTCCTCATTAAGGCTTTGAAGACTGTTTCAAAATTCCAAAACCTAACACCACAATTAGAAGATTACCTTATATTTCTCCTTCATCTCTAGAAGGAATTTCTTCCATGCATCAACTGTAATCCCACTTATGAGAATTATGCTATTGTTTGCAGATGTTTGATTGATAATTTTTACCAAAGACTCAAGAATTGTTATTTCCTCTGCCATTTTTTCTCCTTCCTTCATGACTTCAATTAACTGCTCCAATCTTCCTTTTGTCAAATCCTTCACCTTCCAAAAGGTTTCCACAAGCTTGTCTTTACTTTACTACACCTTTTCATTTTTTGACTATAAATCTTTAACTCTTTTCTTCACTACACCATCCAAGTCCTGATGCATATTGTAGCTTTGATCAATTTTGTTAAGTTCTATCTCAATCTATTCTAGCTTCTCCTTGTACTTCCCAATTGCATGGGGCCACCAAAGACTGTAATTGTAGATATTGTTTGATTCAGTAATACACTGTCTCAACTCATTCATCTTCTTTTTCAATTTAACAAGAGATACTCTGAACTGTTCCTTTAGGTCTAGAATTATCTCATCTTCTTCTTTATCTTGAGAATCAAAAGCCATTGCTTCCTTTATGCACTGAATCATTTCATCAGGAAATACATCCTGTAAACTATCCAAATCAACATTGTTGCACCTAAAGTATGTTCCCAGAGTGTCCTCAATCAAGTCTTTCTCAAAAGAGTATTTTTCCAACCAAAAATCAGCAATCTTCTTCATCTCATCTTCCTCTTGAACTCTCATTAGTATCATTTCCTTGCTTAAGTCTTCTTCTTTTTTCTTCTCTTTTGTAGCTGTTGCAACTGGTTCAACTAGTTCTAGTTCATCCATCAGAGTGTATCCTTCAGATTCTTCGTTAGATACTTCTAAGACAACCACTTCTTTCCCTTTCTCCTTAGATTTAGAAATCATGGGTACCGGAGGAGTGTCCTCATCAGATTGTTTAGCTCTTTTTGTTTTCCTTTCCAATTTACTAGAAGAGCATCCAACTTCAAGAGTTCCCATTGGAGGGGAAATACTAACTTCTCTGAACATCTTCAACAATTCATTAAAGAACTTTCCACATTCAACCTCACAATCATTCAGAGCATTACAATATTTAAATATTTTCTGACAGACCGGTTCATTTTTCTTCCATACCACATTGTTAATCCAGGGTAAGCATTTCAGAAAATACATCATAATGCATATGGCTAGGGTTCCAAACCTGAACACATAGTCTACTTCTTTTTTCAATTGAAATTTTTCCATTAACTGATCTTTCAGTAAACCACACAAATCGAAGTCTTCATCTTCCATAATCATTTTATACAAAATGTCTATTGCGTCTACCAAAGTTGATCCTTCCCTATTTCTAAATAATATTTTTAAAGAAATTTCGTGTGCAATATATCTTGTGATCGGATCATTAATCATTGAAATTATCAAGGCTCATTGATCGCCAGTCACACTAGTTAGTGTTTCAACCTCTATATTCTGAATTGATTTCTTCTTCGACACATCTCTGAAATCACATAATCTGGATATGTTCTTAATCACTTCCTTCAAGATGCAATAGGGTTTAACCAAGGTTAGGATATCACCATCCAATCGGTTCAAGATAAACCTAATAATTTCCGCATTAGCAAAGAATGGAAATTCACTCTAAATGTCTAGGATTTTATGCTTCACTCTATCAAGCCATTTCAATTCATTTTCAAACAATGAATTCCTCACATTTCTAATCTTATCACTGTTATATTCATCCAAGTTTACGACTTCCTTGATTTTCCTCATTTTCTCTTTATTCTATATGTACAAAACAATTTTCTACTGAATACCGAAACAAGAGAGATTCTCACAAACAATTTGAAATACTTGATAGATTCACCACCAAATTCTCTTCACACCTTTGAAACTTCACTGTAGAGCTCTCGTTCTATTCTTCAATAATGCAAGGTGATGAGTGAGATTACCAATTACCTTTTTGTGACTTCACTTACCTAACCCTTTTAACTGCATTTAATAATTTTCCCTAGGAGTTTTGGTAGCTCTATTTTCATAGACAGGAACAACAAAATCTATCTATGGACCTTCCACTTCAAAAATTGTAACTCCAGAAGTTGTTTGCACATTTATAAATTGCTAGCACACCTACTAATATCTCCTGCATTATGGTGCTAACAATCATCAAGGGGGAAAATGATTTTCTTGAAAAAATCCCCCTAGGCCAATGGCCTGAGATCAATTCCCAAAGAAATTTTTAGATGAATTACCAGAAGTAGCTTCTGGTTCAAACTTGTTCCCTTCCTATGATTCACTTTTCTTCACCCATTTCTTCTTCATGTGATCCCTTATCTCTTCCACTAATTTTTTTCATTTTCCTTTGTCATTCATCTGTAAGTTTCTTCCTTTGTATACTGAACATCTCCTATCAATATTTCTATTCCAACAAAACTTAGCAGTGTAACCAATTTTGCTGCAATTGAAACATACAAATTTTTTGAATCTGTCATTCCACTAATTTCCTCTAGATCTACATTGATTAGCAACATTCCCAAATATTCCATAGGTATAACATTTAACATTTCTTGTTCTGCTAAAACTGTTTGAGATACCTTTGCATTCAGTTGACTTATGGCCTAACTTTTTGCAATTAAAACACTGACTAGGAAATGATGAACTATTTGAATTTTCTTTCCTTCTACAATGAGAATCCATATGACTAAATTTATTACAAAAAAATTAGTAACCATTAAACTTTTGTGCATTAGGTTGTCTTATCGGATGTCTTCTTCCTTTATTCATCTGATTTCCTTTCTTCAAGTTCTTTTGTTTTGATTCAGAGCTTTCTCCTTTTACATATCCAAGCCCTCTTCTGTCATTTGCATCCTTCTATCCCTTAGTCAGCTAATCAAGCTTAGGAAAACTTATCTTGAAATTTTCTTTGTACTCATTAGTAGTAGTGATTTCTCCACTAAGAATAACTAATTGTCTTTCAAGCTCTTGTTCATGATCTCTGGATTGTTGTAATTCCATCTCCAACTGAATAAATTTTTTGTTAGCTATACTGCATTCTTCATATTTCTATTTTAAGGACTGAGCCAGATTTTCCTCATTCTTCTTCCTTTCTTCAATCACTTTAGTTAGCTTCATCACCACAGATTCCATCTCAAGCTTTAGAGCAGTGTTATCCTTAGCAAGCTTTTCACATTCTTCAGTTATCTCTTTTAGGGTCTATTTCAGATGAACATCTTCCAAGATTTTATCTTCTTTCTATTTTAGTTGATCACACAGTTCCTTCCTTTTTTCTCTTGACTCATTAATTTTTTCCTTAAAAGATTGAATAAATTTCTCAGCATCCACAAGATTTTCTTTTAACTCCAAGACTTCTACTTTCGACTAATCAAGGTCATCAAGTGCTACCATAAGCTGATGTTTAAGATTGCTAGAGTCCATAGCTTTAAGATTCACCTCAATTTGTTAATATTTCTAGGAGGAACCCGCTCTGATACCAATTTTTGGACTCAAGGAACACTAAGAGGGGGGGCATGAATCAGTGTTCAACTAAACTTTAAATTATAAACCAGATCTGAAACCATTTGCATCACATAAGCAGCAATAAACATGCAAAAAAAGAGAAAAGTAATCATAACACCATGACACCAATATTTTTGCACAGAAACCCCGTTAGTGGAAAAACCATGGTGGAGATTAATCCAAAATTTATACCCTATTAAAAGTATAAGAAAAATGGGAATGCACTTGCATTCAAGCACACTGCCTTGAGCTCACTACTCAAAAGAAAAGAAGGCTCACTGCCTTACAAAAGGTTTGAGTTACAAAAAAATGAACTGAAAAGATAACTTCTTAAAATCCTGGTTACAGTTCCATTTAAGCTCATTGAACATATTTTGACCTCCTATCAGATTCATACTTTCTACTCCTCTTCTTATCTGCTCTTCTCACTCTGCTCTACTCTACTTTGATTCCAAAATACCTCTTATGCACAAGTACAACTGTGCACAAAACACACCAGTCACTTTTTCATACAACACACATTTTCACTTTGTACACCCCTTTTACTCCTTATGCGACACACATTCGTACTTCAAATGATTGCATATATATATCTACTACTTAGATATTTCATCAACATGTCAGCTTAAACAAAATATAGGAATATTTTCCAACGGTCGGCTCAAGCATGCACACTATTTGATGTGTATCTCCCAAAAGTTGGCTAAGACTTAGCTGGAACCCAAAACACAATCTTTGAACATGGAAACACCAAAATAATTGTACCTTATACATCAACAATATGATACACACATCAAGTCGACCTTAGTGAACAAATAAACAAAAAATATTTTTTTCGGATCTCTTAACTCGAACACAGAACAATATGACATCACTAATGTTAGTAAACATGATGGTAGGGGTACCAAAATATCTTCTCCAAGATCCTCAACACAAAATAATCATCTAGATCAATAAACTGACTGGATACCCTATTCTTTATATGTTGTTTTGATAAAGTACTATTCTTCATTCTTTCTGCTGGAATGATCAAATCCAGCTATGCAGACCTTATAGATGATTTAGGTTTCCATCAATGACAACACTAGAAGTCTTATACAACCTCCTCAAGTCATATTCCAACACCTTCCACACCACTGCATGATGATTCCACACATAATAAAGAGCAAGCTACTCCATCTCCTACACCTTGTGATCCTTTCCAAGTCAAGATCAAAACACCCCATCATCCCCATGTCAAGATCCTATCACACCTATACAAGCTATCCATGAACCCCACACCTACAAATTGGGATCCTCCACCTTCATCCGCTCTGGTTTACTTCCAACACCTATCCTTTCATCCATATCATATCCTCCCAAAGATGGACTCACATCTTGTTTCAAAAGCAATACATATCTCATTGGTAAATAAATGTGTCAAAGTATGAACTACAAAGGAAAAGGATTAGGTCTTCATGAACAAGGTATCCTAGAACCCCTTTTTTCTCAAGAAAACCCATATTACCATTGCCTTGGTTATACATCTAAGTTCCTAGTCCATCAAACCTACCATCTATCTTAGGTCCTCATCCTAATCCATCAAACCTTCCATCTATCCTAGGTCCTCATCCTAATCCACCAAACCTTCCATCTATCCTAGGTCCTCGTCCTGGTCCAGCAAACCTTCCCTCTATCCTAGGTCCATATTCTATTCCTCAAGAACAAAAAAGGCACACATCCTTAATACCCTTTGAAAATTCTACCTACATTCACTCATCCATAATACCTCCATACCATTCATCTCAATCCACCCCTCCCATTGATCTTGGAAGAAATTTGGGTGCCAAATGTCAAAAGCTTCCATATCAAATTCCACATGTGTCAAAGGATCAACATGTCTCCTTGAAGAGGCATGCAAAAATAAAAGAAAATTTTATCCAAAATCAAAGGAAAAATCAAAAAGGCCACAAAGGCCCATCAAAGAAAAAAGGAAATTTTCAAAGACCACAAAGTTCCCTAAATCAAAATAAAATTTCAAAAGGCCACAAAGGCCCATCAAAGCAAAAAGAAAAATTTATAAAGCCACAAAGGCCCATAAAGAAAAAATATCAAAGGACACAAAGGCCCACAAAGCAAAAATCAAAGTCAAAAGTCATGTGGATTCCAAAAATTCTCATAGAAGCAATAAAATCTAAATTGGCATCCAAATTTTCTAATTCAAAAGCTTCCTCCAATCTTCATTTTAAAATCTCTCATCTTCCAAATCCATTTTTCCTCCATTACTCCACCACCCTTCAAGGTGTGTGCCAATGTTGACCTTGCAATCCTTTTCATCTATCCATTAGCAAGCCTTCCCATCATTCTCCTTTAATCCAAACCTTTAGATAAGTCCTTAGTTTCTTCCATCATACCTTTAATGGGCCAACATTTATGAATCTAATCCCCATTGCCATGGTTTATTAAAGGGATATTTGGTAATGAAACTTGATGTTTAAGTCCTTCCATCTTCCTATCATACATATATTATCTTCCACATTTCCACCTTTGATCTTGACAAAGTTAAGGATCTTCCTAAACATCATATATCTTATCCTATTCTCTTTTTCCATATCTTTCGTATCATATCCTTCACCTTGTCCATATTCCATAATTCTTTCTAAATAAATCCTTTCTTCCCTTCCTTGTTCTTGATGAGGAATAGGGGAAAAGTACTTGGTCCTTGTGTCTGTATCTCATCTAGTTGATCTTGATCATTTTGGTAATTATCATTATCCTATCCTTCTTCCATTCCATATCTCCTGGCTTATCAAAATCCATGTCCCATTTTCTTCCTTTGTTCTTGACGAGATTAGAAAAAAAAATTTGGTCATCTCATTCCATCTTAAATGTCCCTCAAAAATCCAAAAAAAAAAAGAAATAAAAAAATATCAAAAATAAAAAGTAAATAAAAAAGAGAAAAGTACAAAAAATTCATAAAATTTGAAAAAGTGAATAAAAACAAGTAGTGAAAACCTAGCAACAGGCGCTATTTTTGATAGGTTAGCTTTTCCATCTATTTGAGCATGTTGACCATTCGATTTCACCATTTTCTTTCACCATTCACTTTCACCACCAATTTGCCTATCATCTAAAAGCTTCATGTGCATATCCTAGTGTCGTGGTCATGTCTCACACTAGACTGGGGGAAAAATCCTAAACTCACTGGGGGCAATAAAATTTGAGCTTGAACCAATAGAAGAACATTAGTAGGAAAAACACAACCCAAAACAAAGATCATAATGCAACCCAACATTGAACATCAATCACCATCAATAACACATCCAACATCTGAATCAAACAGCCAAATCAACCAAATCAAATCAAACCTCAAATGGATGATGTTCCTTCTAAATCAAGGCTTTATCACTATGGCATGAATGTTCAACTGTTGAACTTTGATTTTTTCTATCATAGCTTTGGAGCACCTCAATGATGTATTGCACTAGATGAGCTAGGAAGGAGTATGATTTTTCTTTGTCTGTTGTCTGTGAGTCGATCATTACTATTGTGCAAATTATCGTGGGACGTGGTCTACAAAATATCACTAATGACATTCTGAATTTGTATAGGAAAACACTTAACTCCTGTCTGTTTACACAGGTAATGCTCAGGTCATCTCAGTTTAATTATACCTAGATGCTTGTGTTAACTTGCAATATCAAACATCATGGAAGTAGTACTTAGCTCATCATGGTCTAAAATATGCCATCAATGCTTGTACTCACTTTCAACATTTTCAAAACCCAATGATGATAAAAAGAACGAAAAATTGGCTATTACGAATGACAACTTTTGCATATTAGATTTGCATATTTAAGTTAGATTGCATTCATGCTAGTATTGCATCTATATCTATGGGGGTTTTCAAAGCTGAAACAATTTCACAATGGTGTTATCTCTATTATCAATAGATTGAGTACATTTGACATTAACCAAAAACACATCATTCTCATTTAGTTGCACATTAGTTGCATCATCATTTGCATATATTAGAAGGCATTCTCACATCATTTGCATATTAGAAAATGTTGTGCTTCCTCTTCATCATTTTCATTCAATACATGTTTACATATATATAGGATGTACATATCCTATATTATAGGAGACTACCTATAACAACTTTCTAAAGATACGAGTTGTTTTAACCACTCATAATACACAAAAACAAATAATGGGTATGTGTAGGATCATCATGGAAAAAATAGGCCCTTAAGTGGCAAAAAAATTAGAAAAATCAGAATTAGGAAACTTGACGTAAAAATTTGAATAAGTTATCTATATTATTTCATAAATATGTAAGAATAGAATATGTAGAAAATTGAATGTAGTTTCTAAACTACTAGGTTTGTTTAAAAAAAAAATCTATTTGGTGAAAATTTCAAATTTCAATGCAATTGTACTTAAATTTCAGGGAAAAAATAAGAAGTGGGTGTCTGTCTGACCACCCTAACCACAATAAAATGATAATATTTTTCTATAATATTTTAGATATAAGTAGAAGACTCATGCCCCAATGTGACGCATATTTTTTTGTAATTTTTTTCCAAGTAAATAATTAATTATGAAATTTTTATTACAATTTTAAAAAAAAATAAAAACTCGTATGTCTGACCACCTTAACTTGGTCAAAAATTCATGAAATTCAATTTTTATTTTTTTAATCCTATAGTATGCGAAACATAGAATGTGATGCATGTTTTGGATTCAAAAAATGTGATACCGTTTGAAAGCTATAGATGTTTTTCAATCAGCCTATCAATCAGGACTTTAGTCGTAATTTGAATAGAAAATGAATAATAATTACTTATTAAATTCAAATTAAAGCATAATTTATATCATTGGAAAGCTAAGAATCTCCTTTAAAAACTATTTTCGTTTCATCAATTTTGGGTTAAAAAATAGTCATCAGCCACATACCCATCATATTACCACTTTTTGGCCCATCATGATCCTACACATACCCTAATCACAATCAAATAACAAATAATCTATGAGAATGATGTGATATTCCCAACACTCATAACCAACCTACTAAACTATTATCTTATTCATCCTATGATGCAATATTTCCAACACCTATGTGAACACTAATTCCCAACAATGTTGAAGCGGCCTTTTTCGCTACCTTTACATTTTCATTATTTTGAAAATGTAGGAGCGGTAATTTTAACCGCTCCAACATTTTCCCTCCCACTTCATACACATATCATTAATGCAAAATTTGTTTTTTAAAAACTCTTTTAATAACTTATTTAAGTCATTTTACTCTCCATTTCTTATCGTTTCAACTCGCTTTCTTCCTCTTGCCACACTGGTCTACAAGCAAAACTTATAACGGATTTTGTGAGCTTTCAAGTTAGAGTTTTGCCAAAATTTGGTTTTTCCAAGTATGTTTTTTTGTGTCTTTTTCACCACTCTTTGTGTTATCTTTTTCTTAAAATTTTCTTCTATTAGGGTTTTGATTCTTTTATTCTTGTCTCCATTTTCTATCTACAACGTGCCCTAGTTCTTTGTGTTGCACATCATCCTCTTGATGCTCTACTATCATTTTTCACCGCTCAAATCACCCATCTTCATGGCTGGTGATTTTGAATGCTCTATGTTCATCGATTTTAACCAAGACCTATACTTGTTCAAGCACTATTCTTCATCGCTCGAGCATCATTTGGACTTCCCTTCACTTGCAAGAGAGGTGAAAAAGTCCACTCTTGCATAACCAAGTTTTTCCAACTCCAAGGTGTAGGAGTAGTGAAAATCACCGCTCCTACATGAAGTGGTCTTTCCTCCAAATGCAATAGTAGTGAAAAAGTCTTCCCATACATTTAACTCAACATTAAGTAAAAGGGTCATGCTTAAGCAGTGATTTTTAGCACTCGAGCATGAGCTAGACCTTTCTAACATATGTACTAGCACTAATTGTTAACACTCCAACACTTTTTCCTCCCAAGTGCTAAACACATGTAGGAGCACTATTTTTCAGTACTACTACATGCAAATAGACTTCTCGAGATCTAGGAGTGCTGATTTTCAACGATCTTGTAACACAAAAAGAAACTTTTCATCTATGCTCACAAAATCATTTTGTTTGCTCTCTAAACTTCATTTCATCACCAATGCTCCATTTTTTGTGCTCCATAGCTTGTTTGCACTTGCTCCAAATTTCCTTCTTGCTTCACACTTTCCAACATCGTATTTTATCCTAACATATCCTAATCCATTATTTGTGTAGTTCCTCTCAAGCTATCATTAGGTGATCCCTAAAGGTGACATTCCTTGATCTTTGGTGCTTTTAGATGACAACAAAAGTTTTCCTCCAAGGGTAATGTGTTATATGATTTCATTGATGAAATAATAGAACATGGTTCACAAATCATAGCTATTGCAGATGAAAAGACTGCTCAAATAGTAAAGTTGAAATTGTAGCTTAAGAAAGAAGAAAAAACCCTTTCCGAAGAGCAGAAAGAAATGGAAAGATCTCTCTCATTTTAGTCACAAATGAAAGAGACGAAGTTGAGCAAGTTAGTGGAAGTTGGGGTAATTCCCGATAAAGAGAAGTATGTGGAAATAATAGAATCTCCTAAGAACTACATACAATTGATCAAATCTCTTATCAAAGACATCCATCAAGTTCAAGATGTCGAAGGACATCGTGTCATCATAGTGAATGGAATTGAGGATTTACCATGTAAGCTCCTTGATGATGATCATACTTTCCTCCTAGTTAGTGAGATTGCACAAATCTTCAAGGAAGCCATCATGAAGTAGGTGGAGGATGAAATATTTTCAAACACTTCCATGCAAACCATATGTGATGTAGGGCTTTCCCTTGACAATCTCAAGATGCATCTTGATAGATGCAAGAAACTTTACTCATCTGCAAGAAGATGAATCACGAGAATGCATACCATTATTGATTACATAGTTGGTCCAATTGAAGTATTCATACAAGAGATAAAGAAGAAATATGAAGATTTCCAAGCCAAGAGCAAGGAACCATAAAGACTTCTTGTATCTCCAAAGTTAGATAGTTTTTAAGATTTCTTCTATGCTTTTTGTAAATAGGATCTGACATTTTACATGTCATTTTGAAAAATGTAATTACATGTAAACAAATATGTTCTCCTATAATTATGGACAATATTTCTGAATAATTCAACTAGTTAGTTAGGATTTTCCTAGATAAACTCTCCTCTCCCATCTATAAATATGAGAGGATTCTTTTGTAATTGTGACCTTTTATCTTTTGCAACAAAGTGCTACCCATTTGAAAAGAAAACATTGAAACTTTCAGTTAATTTTTGTGGATCCAATTTTTATCAATAAAGAAGTGAAGTTGTATACCAGAATTTGTGTTGGAATCAATTATCTTTTGGATTTGATTGAATTGGCAGTGATTAGTGATTGAGATCTAAAGGGATTTGAGTGAATCTATGTAAACTTTGAGTTACACTTATTACTTGAATTTGTGACATTGTTGAATACTATTGGTGAATTCTCTACAAGACTTTGTGCTTGTATTTATTCATTTTGTTTGTGGAATTATTGTGAAGTATCTAGAAGACTTTGTGCTTCTAATACAATGATGGTTATATATCTTAAAGGATTCATTAGTGAAAGCTACGGAACAACTTTGTGCCATCGTGAGTTCTTATTTTGTCACTTATTATTATCATACTAGTATTCCTAAGCTTTTCTTTAACAAGATAGGAATATTGGGATTACTAATTAATTTTAGTTTGAAGTTTTACCGCATCAAGAACTTAAATTGTGAGACATTGTAAAAAATGTTCTCTAAAAAAAGAGAGAATCTTGAATGTGACACACCCCATATTGTTATTGTAAATATCTAATTAGTCTTACCTTAGTTTCAATAAGCAGTAAGAAGGGTGCCTCCCCTTTCTGAGAGGAGAGATTGTATCTCACATAGTTGTGGTTGAAGTCAAGGTTTTGTATTTTGGAGATTACATAATTTTCACCCAAAAAGCCTCAACAGTTCTAAGATTGATATCTATGCTAGGGTCTTCTTGAGTTGTTCTAAGAGATTGTATTTGTTGGTACTTCCTACTGGCTGAGGAGGTTGTGCTCTAGATTGGGGTGGGACTCCTTGGATGGTGAATTTACCACGTTGTGTGGTGACTCCATAGTCAACACTATTCCCTTTGATGGTGACGACAGTGATGACGCTATCATAGGATGCAACCACATTGGAATAGGTATGCTACACGTTCATATAATCCTTGGCTTTCTTAGTATTGTTTGCTTTGTTATGATCTCCAGCATAGGGTTATTGTATATCTTAAGATCTTGGTTCCTATATGGTACCTCAATAGCTATGGTTTCATTTTCTATGAGGTGTTGGATGATGTTTTTGAGCCTCATGTATTTTGTTATTTTGTAACCTTTGATCTTGTTAAATTCGCAAAGGTCCTTCTCATTGTACTAGGATGGTTTCTCTTGTGGTTCTTGGTATTTTTCAAAGTTGGGAAATGTGATCAAGTTTGATTCTACCAACTTTTTCATGATAGTTTTGATGGGTTCAAATAGCTGTGTGCACTTACGTTTAGGATAAGTGTTCTTGTTATGGGTTCACCTTTGTCGCATGTCAGTGTTATTGATCTAATTATTCTAAGGAGGTTTCATTTTTTACACAATTGGTTGGATGTTAGCAACTTGATTTTTATTTGATCTAGGGAAACTTAGGATTACCTTAGCATCTACCACACCATCATTTGTCTTATTCTTGTTCTTAGCCCAAACACGAGGCTTGTCATTTGAACTAGTTGATGGATAGTTGTCTTTGTAAGCTTGAGTATTTCCCCGTGATATTAGAGCTCTCTCAATGTTAAGGGAGCTAGGGACAAGCTCATTGTAAAATGTGATACATTGCATTTTCAAGTGGAAGGATAGTTCTGGGTCTAGATTTGCTATGATGATTCCCACTTGTTGTTCTTTAGGAAGAGTCCATTTTCTCTTGCTAGCTCTTTTTCTCCACCCTTGTAAGAAATTAGCAAAATTTTCCCATTTTTTTGTCTGAGAGTGTACAATTCCTCTAGACTGATGTCCATGTCAAGATTGAATGAGAAGTTATCAATGAATTTATCAATAATTTCTTGAAATTTTTTAATACTGTGAGGTAGATGAGAAAACCAATCCATAGCAGAACCTATTAAACTTCATGGGAAGAGGCGTATTAGATAAGAGTCATTGTAGGCTACCTCCATGCACATGACGTTAAATTCTTCGATATGGTCCACAGGACTTCCTCTCCCTTTGCATTTATCAATTTTTTGGATTTCAAAGCTAAGAGGAAATGGTACCATTGTGATGTTTCAATCAAATGGATATGGAAACAAGTTTTATGTATGGGGCTTCTTTACCTTTCCCATGTGAAGGTCCTACATTTCTTGGGATAACACCTTCAATTGCGAAAATAAATCATCTTTCAGGTTTGGTGGAGGAACATATGGTGGGATGACGGATGGGTTGTATGGTGTGTATGGTGGTGTAAGATTCAATGAAGGTGATTGGGATATCAATGTATATATTCCTAACACATTTGGATTGACAATGTTCGATTGAGGATTATAATAGGAACCTTATTGTTGTTGAGTATACTGTTGAGCTAATAAGGCTTGTTATTGAGCTTGTTGTTATTGTTGTGTCACTAGGGCTTGTTGTTGGGCCCGTTGTTGTTGTTGTGCTACTAAAGTTGCTTAATGGGCTTGATATTGTTGTTGTGCTACTAAGGCTACTTTTTGTTGTTGATGTTGTTGTTGTGTTGCTTGTTGTGTGATGCTAAGGTTTCTTATTGTGTTGATTCTTCTTGTTGTTTTTGTTGTTGTGCTAAGGTTGCTTGTTATGCTATTGAGGCTACTCATTGTTGTTGTTGTTGTTGTTATTATGGTTAGGCTGCTTGTAGTACTGCCAAGGTTGCTTGTTGGTGTTATTGTACGACTTGTTGATAGGCTTGTTTTGCTTGTTGTAAGGCTAAGGAATGTGCTTGCAATGTGGGATCAAGTGGTTGTTGGGACATTGGTGGAGGATTATGGATATTGATGCTTTGAGTGGATAATGGATTAGTGATCAGATGTTGTGGATTTCCTTGGTTCAACATTCCTTATAAGATAGTGGATGACTGTGGAGGAATGTATGTTTGAGATCCTGTTTGATTTTGCATAGTAAAGGGGATTGCGAGAAAAGATGAGGATAGTGTCATTGGATTATATGATGGAAATGACACACTAGGATCTTGATTCCATTGATTGAAAATATTTCCTTTTCCCATGTCTGGAGGATTCCCTTGTGTTAGGGATGTATTAACTATGTTGATAAGATTTATTACCAAGGGATTGCCTTGAAATAGGTTGATAATGGATGGGACGGGTGTGTTTTGTGAAACCAATGGTATGAATGTACCAATGGGAGGATTGGGTAACGATGTCCCTATTTTCTTCAAGGGTTGGATTTGTGGTATGATACTGACATGCCCTTGCGCACTATTTTGAGATAATGGATCCACACTGCTTTGAGTGATGGTAGGAACACTTGTGGTACTTTTAGGCATGGATGAAGAGGGATGTCCTTAGTATGTGGAGATTGTGGTGGAGTAATGAACTTCAAGAGGTGTGTATAATTATTTAGGATCTTCAGGGATAGGAGGAGTACCAAAGCTAGGTGTCCAAGTGGTTGTGTTAGATGGGGGATTAGTTTCAAGTGTTCCTACAAGTGTGTTGTTTCCAAATGAAATGGCATGACCAAAGTCTTTGGAAAGGCTTGTTGCAATACTAGGAATGTATGTTTGATTTATCCCTAGCAATGGAGTTGTGAAACCTTGTGTTAAATTTTCAAAGGCTTGATGTTCCATGATTTCCTCCCTAGTGAGTTCAAACGGATTGTTTATCACATCTTCTATCTCATACAGTCCTGATGGGGATTCTAGTTATTGTGATGGTGTAACTTGGATTCTTGGATCAAACTCTAAAGGATTTGGATCACTTGAGGTAAATGTAACTTTGGTTTTCTCCACTATTCTCTTGTGTTGTGATCTCATCTTTACCATAAATTTTGTGTAAGCTTTGGGACAGTTGTGTTGTGATTTGTGATGTTTGAACTCTCTAGTTAACTAAAATATAGGTAAAAGGGATGCTCTAAGTATTTTGGGAGCAATGATGATAATGGGGGATGGAAAGATGAGTGATGTGGAGAGTGATCTTTACAAATGTTTTGGGACAACACTTTTGACTTAAGTTTGAATTTATGATGTTGGGATAAATGATGTTAATGAATTTGTAAATCTTTAGGGTAGACTCGTAACCTTCAAGATAAACTAGTCCAAGTATGATAACTAACTTGTCTAAATGCATGGAAAAGGATACATTTCATATACATAATAGGAAAGCTAGGGATTGGTTTTGATAGATGTTTAAGTCACAAAGTGTTGGTGTATTCAAAAAATTTGCAAAGTTTGGTGAAGTGCAAGATGGAATTTTGATGGAGGAATGGATGAGATGTTTGACCCAATGTTGACCTAAAGTGAACCTTTGACAAGACCACGATATTGAGAATGAAGCTAGACTTCTAAAGTTTTCAAATCCTAAAAACCCAATGTTGAGTTAAATGAGAGGATAGATGGGGATGTTTATACCTATTCAGGCCCTCCTAGCTCAAGCATAAAAGTTCCTCAACAAAAGGTAATGATTGCGATAAAATATCTTGGCCCACTTCCTACTAAACTATGCTCTATGATACCTACATCTATAGTAACAAGATGTTGATCTTCCCCTATAGATTTTGATTGTGTGATGGATCATTTAAGCGAGTTTAAGATCATGTTCATGTGAGAAATTGGAAACGTTGGAAAAGACCAAGATTTTGACAGTAATAGAAGCAGTACAAGTTTGCATTGTGTCTTGAAGCACATTTGTAGAAATTGTATAACAAGCTAGTCCTAGTTTTGTGAAGTTCTCAAAGGTGTTTGTTGAGAGCTTTTGGACTAAGATGCCTAAGTTTGAAATTTTTGACCTGTAGACCTTACTTTAGGGATCCTGACTTTGTGTGAGATCATTTAGAAATAGTTTAAGTTTGTGGAAGAAAGGAAGATATTTATTACCATGCGAGTGGTGGCAATGTGAGCCTTCTAGCCTCAATATCAGCTTGCTCCTCTTCTTCATCTAAAATGGTTGTTTTGTTTCTCTATTGGGTGTTTGTTTCTTTTGTTTCAAAAGTGAAGCTTCTCAAACTGCTAATGGGATTGGTTTGTTCTCTGTTAATGAGTTAAAATTTTGGTTGAATGATAGCACCTAGAAGATCAGGTTGTTCAATGCGACCAATCAGTCTTCAAATATTCATGTGGGGTTCATTTGTCAGTTTATCTTTCTTAATGATTTTATTTTACCACAATCACTTGTCTTGATTATGTTTTCAAACTAAATGTTTATGTCAAAAACATCATTACTTTTACAATGTCCATTTTGTGAGAATTGTGAGGTTAAAGCCACAATTTCCTATGTTGTCTTTGGAAAATATGCATTTGAGATATAAGTCAAGATATTTAGAAATCTCTAAGGATAAAATCCTTAGGAAAAGTAGTAATATCAAGGCTAATTTCAAGAGATTTCCATATTTAGACCAAAGTGTTTGAAATTTTGAGGAAGATAGTGTATGTTTGTTTTTGTAATGTTTTGGAACCAAGCAAGGTGTCAAACTGACTCACAATCACTTTACAATCCTAGGTTTGAAATGGCTATACTTGTTGAGTCCCCACTGGGATTTATCCAAACACTAATCAATGCGAATAATTAGAGATTTGGCGACACTAGCTCCCCTACATGGTACACACTTCTCAGGACCACCAAATCTCAAAATCCTTAAAATCAAAAGATCAAAAGGATTTTCATATTTCTACAATTGACTAGTAAGAATGTGGGGCAACTTCAAAATGATCGTTCTTGCACCAATATGTATTAATGATTTTTGGCTTCTAAAAAAAAGTTTGTAATAAGGGCTTCCAATTTAGGGGGTGCAATGATAAAATATGTCAAGAGGTCTCCCAACCTTTAGAACAAGGGCTTTACACATCATAAAGATACTGGGGGAGAGCTATTATGTACCACATCCCATTGATCACAATTTTCATTACAACCACAAATTTATATAGTAGTTTGGAAGAACTTGGCTTTAGTTCATTATCGCTTGGGTCATTCCCTCCTTCGGAAGTGGGGAGGTAGGCCCTCTAAAGGTGAACAATAACAAGGAAGTACATATGTAGTTCAATCATCTCTATCTGTATGAACAAAGAGAGAACACATGCTATGCCTTTTCTCACACTTGCAAAGGGCTTTAATTTTAATTCAAAATGAAAGATGTAGGTGATTTTGCAAAGTGTTAAGGAATGTTTCTATTTCTCAAGATCACCAAATGGCATGAGATAATTGCATATGCATCCACTAAGAACATTGTAAATCACAAAACATAACAAATAGTTGCAAATTTTAACCCCTAAGCTAAGATGTCTTCATTTTATGCACTAAACGAAATGTGAAATTTGTCTTGTTCAATTTTAAACCCAAAGTACAATGACGAGATGAGGGTTCAATTTTAATCCTATTTGAGCATTCTTTTTAAACCCAATTGAAATCTAGTGATTTTCCTAAAGAAGAAAGTAGAAAGCATAAAATTTGGGTTATAATTGCCCCAAAGTGTTAAATGCTTGTTACAATAATAGAATTTCAAGATAAGAAAAGCTTTCTTCACTTTAGCTCCATGTTTTTCAAGCTAAAAAATAATGTTAGTCTAACAACCAAAACACAGTTAAAAGTGCATCAATGATCTAATGATTCAAGAAAATTAAAGAACATGTCAAAAAAATGATCATAAAATTTCTTACCCTAGTTGGGTGTCATTGAACACGATAGTGTTACAATTTGAACTTTGGGAATCGCTCTATAGCAATAGTGTTAGGATTTGGTTTGGTGTCACTACAAACAGTAGCATCACGATTTCAAACTTTGGGGGCATTGCAGTTTGAACCTAGGGTGTCACCGTTTGTAGTTTTCTATATCTCTATATTAAATTGGCATCACTAGATTTAAATCAAGGCTAGTGCATTTAATTGAAATTAGTGATTCAAATTTTGATAGTGTTGCTATATGGCCATGCTCTTTAAAGTGCATCATTTTTTGTGATTTGGGAATCGTTGTATCTTGCAAAACAACAAACAAATAGAATTCAAGTTAAAAAATGGATAAATTAACGGTTTTCCCTCCTAGTTCTAGAATGTGAGATGAGGTTCATCAGGGTGGTTGGATTACTCTTAATACATGATGAATTGACGCATAATTTAGCCACTTAACCTCAATCTACCAAACAAGATCATTCAAATTTAAAAGTTAAACTAAGCAATTAATTGAAACTGAAAGTTACAAACTACACAAAAATAGTTAAATTCCTGCCCTAACCCATTTGAAACTTATCCTATTTTGGAATTGGTGTCGTGTTGATGTGGAACAACAACCCTTTCCAAATCACATGATCAGTGAGCCTATTTCAATCAATTCTATGGAAGAAAATTAATGAAACTATTGGTGATAAGTGGATGAAAACCTGATTTAAGTTAAATTGAACATGATGTAAGCTAAATTAACATGATTCTATGCTAAAATTGATCTAATTATGCAATGGATAAGCTAATATAAGCTAATTATAAGTTAAAAGATAGAAACCCTAATTTATAAACAAACTAAGATGGATGCATGGAAGGCATTGATGGTGCTTTAAGCTATTATGTAATTAAAATTATCTAAAACAAGCTAAAAGTGAGTAAATTAAGAGTGTGAGTGTACATGAATTCAATAGCATGAGTTTTTCAATCGAAAGATCGATCCATTTGTCTCCAAATAGTGACCTATTTAGGAGAGCAAATGAGAAATAAAGGGTTGTGATTGAAAAGATTAATCAATGGTAAAGGATGGAGGAAAAAAGGAGACATGGATCATGGATTCTCATCAACAGATGAGAATGCATGATGGGATTTAATCAAGGGTTCACATTTACTTCAAACAAACACACTTTTGACCTGCACACATAGGTCAAAGGTGACTTGTTCAAAAGGTTAAAGGTTAAAACCTACATAAGAAGTTAAGTGAAAATATCCCTTTTTCAAATGATGGAGGAATAAGAATATTCTTTTGGAATATTCTCATGGGTGAGGATAAAAGGAATTTTACAAATTAAAAGAAATTCTTAAATGTGCAAAAAGGAGATAAGGAATATTCCATGGGAATATTCCTCTTTTAGAGGAAAATTAGTTTAATTACTAATTAAACAAAGTTTAACCATGTAATTAGGGAATTGAAGAATTAAAGTGTTATTTATTAAATAATTTAATAAATGGGGGGGAGAGATGAAAATCATATTTAATTAAATAAATTTGGGTTATTTAATTAAATAAGATGACATAGGGATTTAAATTAAATGTTTGCGTGAAGGGGGAGTGACTTAACCTAATTTGATAATTCAGGTTAATGGATGAAAATGATGCAATTAATTAGTTAGCTTAGCTAATTAATTAATTAAGCAAAAAGATGGGTTTAAAGAGGAAATGATGTTAGTAAACCTGTTTTGAGTGTATTTTAAATTGCTTAGGGAATTTTTTAGTGTCTACAATAAATAATATGTTGCTCCAACTAATGGTCCAAGTACTGTTGATGAGATCAAAGTGCATGAAATAAACAATAAGACAAAGTTCATTATTATAAATAGTCTTTTAGAGACTAAAGTAGTTAAAGTTATGAATTTGAAGACTACTAAAGATGTTTTGGATAAGTTGGAAAATAGTGTGAAGGAGATGAAAAGGTCAAACAAGAAAAGTTGCAAAACTTAGAGGTACAATTTGAGATCTTGTGAATGAATAAAGATGAGAACACTAAATCCTACATGTAGAGAGTAGATGAGTTGGTAGGTGGAATGAGAGACTTGGTGTACAAATAGACAAATGTAGGATAGTGAAGATGGTACTTAGAACTATCCCTGATATATATAGTGAAAATGTATATGCTATAGAGGAAATTGTAGATTATAATACTTATACTAAAGATCAGTTGATTGGTACCCTAACCTCTTATGAAATGAAAAAGCTGTTAGAAATTGAAGGTAAAATTGTAGCTTAAAACTTGTAAAACTTATGAGACTGTAGATTTAATTAAGTTTTATTTGTCACAATTCTTTGTGTATAATTAATCTAATTAGATCAATTTTACCAATTGTAGAAAGAGACAAAAGACTGTAGAAGAATGAGACAAGAAGATAGAAGTGATACAACATATACGTGGAGAAACCCTTTCGGGAAAAACTAATCAATATTGCTTGTATTATTTAACCTTAGAAAAAGATTACAATAATAATATATCAATCCTTGATTGATATGCTTCCTTTCCTTCAACAATCCTTCTTCACAACCTGCGAATAAACTCTAATAGAACTCTCTTCAACTTTTTGCAATTAATAGATAATTATGAGAATTGTAAACTCCAAAGAGTTATCCAAAACAAGAGCATAAATCTCCTCACAAATATCTATGCCTAGATTGGGAAAGTAGAGTTCCACACTATAACATGAAGTAAAAACCAAACTCTCCTCAATTTAGGTGCCCCAAACTGAACACTTAACTGATCTTTGGTCAAGAAAATATCTTGCAAGCATCACCTTAAAGTTGGCACCCAAGATTGGGCCCACTTAACTGAGCCTTGTAAATATCTTCTCATGCAAAAGGTGTTAACTGAAAGATGCCAACTTGGGCACCCAAGGTGGGACCAAGTCAATCTTAGTTAACTAAAACATATCTCTCCATCAATTCATGCAAACATTATGCATGATTGATCATCCCCACTTAACTAAAACTATCCACCTATTATTTGTCATGCAATTGAAGTCATTAGTCATGCAACTCAAGTTAACTAAAGTCAACTACATGCAACTCAAACTAACTACATGCAACTAAAGATAGCTAAACCATAATTGAATTGAACTGAACTAAACTAAACTAAACTAAACTAAACTAAACTGAACTAAAACTAAACTAATATTGCATTGCTACTAAACTGATAGTGCCACTCCACACATTAATGAAGAGCTATCAATCCTCCAAATAGTTAACTAAAACAAGGTGGGTTCCACCTTCCATGTGGGAACCCCATGTACTCCTATTTTCTAGGAGCTCTTCTTGGGCATCCCCACATGTTCCTATCATTTATGAATAATTTTAAATGTAAATTTACATGTTCACTTCATTTGAATTTAATCTCTTTTTAATCCTAGTGTTGGGGAACACTTTCCAAGGACTTAGGAGATACATGAAATATGTTTAGGATTGCAATTAAATGGCATCCTATCCCAAAACAAAGCTTGGATTGAAGAATGGAACAAAAAAAAATTACATTCAAGGTTACAAAGGTGGAAGATTTGAATGAAGAAAATTTTGATGAAGTTGAAGAAAATTTTGTAAGAATGAAAAAGGGATTTGGTAAGTATCAATGTAAATTACCATTCAAATGTTTTAGATACGAAGGAATAGGTCATTATGCTTCAAGATGTCTAAAAAGAGCTAAAATAAATAAACATAGAGAAGGTAAAAAAAATGAAGGAAAGATTATCAAAAGAGCATATTATGTCAATGAAGACGCTGGTATTTCTAATGATGAGTATGATTATGGAGATTTTGATGATAATGAATGCTTGTTCCTCTCTTTAAAAGATGAATCTACTACTGCTAACATTGAATGATGTATGAAGGAAAGTACTTCAAATAAAGTTGAAGGTACTATGATCTTTTCTCTTCATGCTAGAGAAGAAAAGAACTACTAGGTTGTTGATAGTGGCTGCTCAAATCACATGACTAGTGACAAAATTAAGCTTGTTAAACTTGAGAAATATGATGCAGGCTTAGTTAATTTTGGAGATGATTTTGGGTCTAAGATCTGTGGGATAGGTTCAATCAATTTTGATTTCAATCATAATACTGGTGGTGTCTACTATGTTAAGGGTTTGAGAAATAATCTCGAGTGTTGGAAAAATGTGTAAAAAGGGATATAATCTTATGTTCAAGGATGAAAAATGTGAAATTAGGAAAGGATCTGGAACTGTGATTGCTACTAGTAAGAAGACTAAAGGAAACATTTATCAACTTAAATGTGTTGATGGACATTATTTTATGTCTCAAATTAATGACAGTTGGCTATGGCATCAAAGGATGTGTCATATGAGTTTTGATAATATGGTTAGAATTAGTGTAGTACAAGCTATGAGAGATTTACCAAGAATTATAAATCATATTAATGTAGTCTGCAAGGACTGCCAGTTTGGAAAGCAAGCTAAAACAACTTTAGTTCAAAGGAAGAATCTACTACCAAACTATTGGAATTCATTCATACTAATCTATGTGGTTCTACAAGGGTGATAATTCTACAAGGTGATAGGTATTTTATGCTTTTGAATGATTTTGATTGATGATTACTCTAGAATGACATAGGTTACCTTTTTTAAAGAGAAATCTGATGCATTAGAAAAATTCAAGGCATTTAAGGCAATGGTTGAGAATGAGATAAATTTGAAAATAAAATGTTTGAGGTTTGACAGAGGTGGTGAATTCACCTCTAATGAGCTTAACATGTTTTGTGAAGCACGTGGAATAAGAAGACAATTGTCTACCCCTAGAACTCCTCAACAAAATGGATTTGTTGAAAGAAAGAATAAGACAATTCAGGAAGCTGCTAGATCAATGATAACAAAAGCAGGTCTACTGAAAGTTTACTGGAGAAAAGCAATTCACACTATTGTTTATGTTTTCAACCGAGTTCAAGAAAAAGCTACCAACACTAAGACTCCCTATGAGCTATGGTGTGGAAGGATCCCTACTGTCAATTATTTCAAGGTATTTGGAAGAAAATGTTATATCAGAAGAGATGAAGAAAATCTAGGAAGGCTTGATGCTAGATGTGATGAGGGTATCTTCCTTGGATACTCTACTAGATGAAAATATTATAGATGTTTTATAAAAGGCTGAGAAAGGCTGTAGAAAGAACAAATGTCAAGGTTGATGAAGCATTGAAGAATTCAATTGAAGTTGATGGATATGTATCATATGAACCTGATTGAAGAGAAGTAGTAGAATTTTTTAAAGAAAAAGAAGTGCATAATGAAGAAGAATAATCTTCAGAAAGGGTTCCTAAAACCCCTAAGTATGTGTTAAAGAATCATTCAAAATATCAGATTATTGGAGACAAGAGGAAAGGTGTATTGACAAGAAGCAAAGTTGTTGAAGTTGAGGTAAATTATTGCTTACTTTCTAAAGTTGAGCCTAAGAAAATAAGTGGTCCATGAAAAGATGAACATTGGATGAAAGCAATGGAAGAGGAACTTATGCAAATTGAGAAAAATTAAACTTGGGAATTGGTTCCTAGACCAGCAGATAAGAACACAATTTGAAGTAAGTGGGTTTTCAAAAACAAACTGAATGAGAATGGAGAAGTGGTAAGAAACAAATCAAGACTTGTTTCTAAGGGCTACTCACAAGTGGAAGGCATAGATTTTCATGAGACTTTTACTCTGGTGGCTTCAATGGAAGCTATCATAATGTTTTTGGAATTTTCTACTTATAAGAATTTTAAAGTTTACAAAATGAATGTGAATTCTGCATTTCTAAATGGTGAGTTAGAAGAAGAAGTCTACATGAAACAACAGAGGGATTCTAGCTGTCATATCAATCGGATATCATGCATGTACTTTGTATTATGGCTAGATTTCAAGAGGATCCTAAAGAAACACATGTTGCAACTGCCAAGAGGATATTCAGATATTTAAAAGGCACTCTATATCCTTACTTATGGTATCATACAAACAGTAACTCTACAATAAATGCTTATACAAATGTAGACTAGGCAGGTTGTGTTGATGATAGAAAAAGTACAAGAGGTGGTGCATTCTTTCTTGGATGCAGATTGGTGTCATGGTTAAGCAACAAGCAAGATTCAATTTCCTTATCCACTATAAAGGATGAGTATATTGCTACAACATCTTGTTTCACACAAGTTTTGTGGATGAGACAAACATTGAAGGATATCAGAGTAATGTATAATGATCTCATCTCTATTTTTTGTGATAATACAAGTGCAATTAACATTTCAAAGAATCTAGTGATGCACTCAAGGATAAAGCATATATCTATCAGGTATCACTTTTTGAGAGAGAAGGTTATGGAGAATGAATTAAATTTTGAGTATGTACCTACAAAGGATCAAATTGCTAACATATTTACTAAGGCTCTTCCTAAATATACTTTTGAGTGTCTCCGAGAGAAGTTAGGGGTTATTTCCCCTCCTTTAACTAGATGCATATGGAGGTGCATTAGTCCTATGGATCTATGGATCTATCTTCCTTCTAGACTAATGTTTGGTGGCTACCTCTTAGGGGGAGTAGGTAGTGTCATGTGTTTTTATTATGGAGTTGATTGGGTATACTCCTAAGGGGGGGTATACAGTACTAGTAAAGTTCTTGGTGACAAAGGGGGAGAAAGTATCATGTGAAAAGGTAACGGGGGGAGAAATAATTCTAGAAAAAGGGAGATTTATGGTTCAAATTTGTTGTGTTGTCTTTGATGCTTTTTCACATCATGTGTTGCCATCTCTTCCATAGAAAAATGGCTCATTGACATTTTCATGATCATTTAGGTCATGCTTCCTTGGTATTTGATCTATTTTGCTTAATTTAATTATGTAATATGGCTTAAATGTTCACATTAAATTATAAATATTCAATTTATGGATGTCTTGTGATAGTGTTGTGAAGTGTTGTAAGACATTTCTACACTTTTCTAGACTCTATTTATCATAATTCATCATAAAATCACTTTTTTATTCATCATCAAGTCCTATTTTCAAGTGTTGTAAAGTGTTGTAACAAAGATTCACACTTTTTTTGGCTTATTTTCCTTATTTACACCTTTCTTATGTCTTTTATGACCCCTTTATACACTTATAGGTCACATTTAAGTGTATTTTTTAATGTAAACTTGACAAACAATATTAAATGCAAATTAAATTCTGACACCCTTTTACAAGCCTAAGGTGGGACCCATTTGCCATGGGTGGTGAATGAGTTCCCCTTGGCTCCAAATTCAAAATATTTCAAATTTTCTTTTGGGTTTTTATTCAAAATTACCTTATGTCGGCCTGTGATGTATTATTGAGTTACTAAGGCACAAGAGTGTATAAATAATTGATTTTCTCTCATTATTTCCCCCAACTCATCTCAATTCATTCAAGCATTCATTCATAATTACATTCAAGAATTTTACATCCTTTCATCAAGCATTTATCAAGTACTTTGGAGCTGCCATTGTAATATCTTCAGAATTCTTCAACAAAGGTTTGGTAAGTAATAATATTTCCATGTTATTTGTTAATCATTCTCTTTCATTCTATTATTTTATCAAGGATTTGATTACCAAAGTGGAATTTGACCAAGGAAAATCCATATAACCTAACCCTTAACCATTTTTCCCCTCTTGCATGTGTGTTTGTAGACTTGTGTATGCAGATTTATCAAGAAAAAAGGTGATAGAAAAGTGGTCAAAAATTCAACAAAGCATTTCAAGTCAGCATCAATCTATTTCAAGCTTAGAGAAGACCTATAGGTTGCTTTATGTAGATTTGACTTCAGCACTTTGATAGAAACATAATCTCAGATCTAGGCCCACAGTCCTAAGTCCTGAATTTACTGAAATCTGGGAGATGATTGATTCACCATCTGTGGCAAATGAGTCCCACCTTAGGGAAAAAATTTTGATTTTTCCAGAATCTAGTTCCTGACACTCAGAAACCAGATTCCAATCATTTTCACCAAGAGCAAGACTAATTCACCATCACTCGAGAATGAGTCCTACTGTTGATTTTCAGTGATTTTTATTAGTTTCTAGAATATTCCAGAATCTCCTTCAGGTCTCTAGGTGCACTCAAATTCAATATTTTACTCTCTATTTCTAAATTTGTTCATGTTTGCAATCACCACTGTGTTTTCCAAAATTACATATTTCTTAGGTTTTGCATTCATATCATTTCATTTAGCATTATACATATCTATTTGAGTCAGGCCTTCAATTTTTGGCAATGTTGTGGTGTGGCATAGAGGATTCTATCTCTCTCCTTTTAGGTGAAAGATCTTGAAAGTGTAAGAGGACAAAGAACCTTCCTCTCCCATCGCATCCACAAAATTAATGGTTTTTTTTGGTGAACCTGCATATTGAACATCTCTTTCTAATTTGAAATTTCATTTTGCATCCTAGGTCTAATTTGCATCAACATTGCATTAGGAAAAATTTTTATTTTTGCATCCTAGGGTTTCTTTAATTTTTATTAGTCAAAGCTACATTTAGATTTAATTTTTACATCATGTATATCATTGAAAAAACAAAAAATTTGCAAATGCATCCTGCATCAGCATCTGATTAGCATAAAATTCACTTTACATTTTCTGAAAAATAGAAAAAAATCTCTTAGTTGGACTCATTTGCCACCTAGGGCAAATCAATCCACCTGCACATTTTAGATTTCACCTTCGGACATTTTGTGGAAATTTCTTGCATTTATGTTCTCTGTTGTTATTTATCTATTTTAGTTTGTAGAATTTCTATTCTTTGCATTTTACACTCCTAGATTACATTGCATTTACATCCACCTAGTCCTTTGTGGTACTTGTATGAGTTTTTAGTGTCCCATTGATAATAATTTGGTGAGACAAAGTTCTAGACTCATGGCTTCCTGCAATAGCACTTTCATTATGGACCTTGGGATCTCAAGAGCTCCTACTCCGAGTATGGACAATGGTACATTAGGAATTGACAATACTACTTCTATTCCTTCACCTTTCCATCCAATGAATGTTGACACACAAAACAATTCCATCCCGCAAGAAAGTCATTAATATTCATGAGGATTTTTCACATCTACAACAAGATGTGTCACTTGAAAACATTTCCACTACTGCTATACCTGCCATAGAAAACCTCCATCGTTTGATTGAAAGTGATGAGGGATTACAAGTCATGAAAATAATTGTTAAGATATATAATAAACATGCTTCTTCCACATCCCAATCAACAAACATAGTTGTTAGGGTATGTGCAGGATCATGATGGGCCAAAAAGTGCCGAAATGATGGGTATGTGTAGGGTATGTGGCTGACGACCTTTTTTTTTTACCCAAAATTGACCAAATGAAAAGGGTTTTTAAAGGAGATTCTTAGCGTCCCACCAATATAAATTATGCTTTACTTTGAATTTAATAAATAATTATTATTCATTTTCTATTTGAATTATGACTAAAGTCCTGATTGATAGGCTGATTAAAAAACATCTATAGCTTTCAAATGGTATCACATTTTTTGAATTTGAAACATGTGTCACATTCTATGCTTTCCATACTATATGATTCAAAAACGAAAAATTGAATTTCATGAAGTTTTGACCAAGTTAAGGTGGCCAAACATATGATTTTTTATATTTTTTAAAAGTTGTAATAAAAAATTCATAATTAATTATTTAATACTTGGAAAAAAATTACAAAAAAATATGGATCGCATCGAGACATGAGTCCTCTTTTTATATCTAAAATCTTACAAAAAAATATTATCATTTCATTGTGGTTATTGTGGTTAGACGAACACCTACTTCTTATTTTTTCTTGAAATTTAAGTACTATTGCATTGAAATTTTAAATTTTCACCAAATATTTTTTTTATTTTTTTAAATAAACCTAGTAGTTTATAAACTAAATTCAATTTTCTATAGATTCTATTCTTACATATTTTTGAAATAATTTATACATAACTTATTCAATTTTTACATCAAGTTGCCTAACTCTGATTTTTCTAGGTTTTTTGCCACTTAAGGGCCTATTTTTTCCATGATGATCCTACACATACTTGTTAGTCAAAAAGGACATAATTTTCCTCCTCCTTCAAACATAGCATCTATACCTACTTACACTAATCCTCAGGTTACAACAACTATATCGTGGGTTAGTCAAGTGAATCCTCCCTTTGTTCTTTCAACTAGCACTCCTAGTTCCCTTGTGGCATCTAACATTCCATCTTCCACCACTTTCACTCCACTTAGTGTGCCTTTCACTTGTCCCACTACTAAATTAACTCCATCTCCATTTTCCCTTCCACCTCATACCACTTACACCAATCCCCTTATCACATAACTCTTTCACACTATGTTGTCCATGCAACAACAAATTTCAACCATAAACCAAAACAAAAATGCACCTCCTACTTACTACGTTTGTGGTAGTCCATTATCCCTTGAAATCTGAGAACCCCTATGCCACAGGAAATTGAGTTGCCTAGGTTTGAGAAGTATGGTGGTTGAGGATACCCTACTAATCGCGTTAATTCCTATACAGCTCTATGCAGTGATTGTGTTCTAGATGATAAACTTTTAGAAAAATTGTTTCCTAGGACCTTAAAGGATACTACTTTAGAGTGGTTTCCATCTCTCCAAAATCATTCCATCCATTCATTCAATGAACTTGTGGATGCTTTTATCAGTCACTTTCAAGTCCCTATAACACCTAAAAATGCTATGGCTAACCTAATGCAGTATAAACAAGATACAAATGAAAAGATCATAGATTTCATCTCATGTTATCAGTCCTTGTATGCTCAAGTTGATGTTAAAGTTCCTGATTCACATCCACAAAAGATGTTTATTGAGAACTTGCAGTCCAAAATCTAAGAAAAATTAACTATGATGAAATTCCCATCCTTCTTGCATTTATGCACTTCCTTGTGTGAATATAATAACTTGATTACTAGTCGTGATTCAAATTCCACTTCTAATCAAGCTGAGAAATCCGACCAAAACAACCAAAAAAATTCCCAAAACTTTCACAAAAAAAATAGAGGCTTTTTACTATTCAACCCTCCATCTCCACAACCAACCCCACCTATTAATGATCAGGTGGCAACCACTAAAGCAGCCATACCTTATACCCATGGGGACACAAAGAGATAGTTCACCCCTTTACCTGATGCCTAATGAGCCAACTACTCCAACAACAGATGATTGTGTTGCATATTGTTAAAACACTTGATTTAAGCAAGCCTTTGCCTCCTTCCTTTAAACATAATGATTATTGCCATTTTCATCATCAAAATGGATAGGATACTGAACATTGTAAGTGTCTAAAGCATGTAGTTCAAGACCTCATTGATTCAAGACACTTGTCTATTGTGAATGTTAATGATCAAGGTAATAAGTCTATGGCTCCCCCTAATCATAATTTACAAATCTTTACCAATCCCATGCCTAAACATGATATATCCTTTGTCAAAGCTAGTGAACCTTCACACACTGATTTGATGAACATTGATACCAACGATGAACAACATGATAGAATTTTTGATGTAGCCCATGTTTCTCCTATGACTGTAATGGTGGGAATGTTAGACATTGTCCCTCATAAGGGCCCAACCACTAAAACTCTTGATATTACTTTTTCTTCTAAAAATATACTAAAGAAACTTCCTGATGGTCCTCTCTACATAGCTGACAGAATCTAGGATAAACCTACCAATGGGGTATTGATAGATCCCGCTTGTGGTGAGAATGTGATCACAAAAATATTTTTAATATTACATGAACTATATCAAGATACTTATGATAAAGAAACTGCATGGATTAAAACACATAATTATTTTGCATGCCCTATGATCAGATTGATCGTGCTCCCCTTACAGGTAGGACCAAAAATGTTGGATGTTACATTTTCTATAATTTCACAATCAGATCAGTTTTGTTTGTGGCTGGGTCACCCTTGGCACCGCTCAATGATATTTGTTCCTTCTGTCGTTCATAAGTGTTTGAAGTTTCTGCATGAAAATGTGATATATACCATACACCATAGTGGTTTTAATCACTTGTCCTCTAATGGTAACTTTTCCTTGGAAGATTTTTGGCCCAAACCTATGGAACCCATTACTCTCCGTAAGGATTTATTTTTCATAGCATATCGAAAGTTTAAAGCCAAGAACATAGCCAAATTGTCTCTTCACGGTACATCCCCATCCAACCCTGATATTCCTATTTTAGATGAGACCACACTTCAACCTAATTCTGACCCTACCCAACCCTTACCAACTCCACCAAACCCAAACACTTCACCTTCTTTGTCTAAGAGACCAAGAGATGTTGAAACTAATCCCATCATGTAGCCCCACATTAAACAAGTATATAAAGCTAAGGAGAAAGTGATTGATCTGTCTCCTTCTGAGAAAAAGGAGCCTATAGTTGACCAATCTGCTCTTACATCTAAAAAATCAAAACAAGATTAAAAGAAATAATGTTGCTAGAGAGTGTCGCCATCATCGTCATTTTCTCACTTGACAAATGCAACATGAGAATGATAAAGAAAACCAACCCCCGCCCTTGACAAAAATTATTCCTGAAAATCCTCTTTACCCACCACAAGATAGTCCATCACCACCATCATAATAACATGCTCAAATACAACAACCTCCAATGTTGATACATCCTTCTTTGGAGATTACCCTTTTCCCTCTCGTTGTCATTAATTTGGATGATGATGAGGAGGAGATTTCTAAAATAGATGAAGAGGTGCATAATAATTTGAATGCTTTATTCTCCTCTTCCGTGAGCTTAGACAATAAATCTCTCATACCAAGTGCACAACTTGGTGATTCTCCTGGTTTGGCACTTGCAATTCCTCCATTGGATAGTCAATCAATTTCACAATACGATGACCATGATCGGGAGGTGGATGACCTATTAGATGGTTGATTTTCCTACGCCTTGCTAGCCTTTTTACATCTTTCTTTTATTCCTTTTTTTTATGTGTGTATCGTGTTCCCCCGTAATGTGCGTTTGATATTCTCTCTTTGTGCACTTCTTCTATTTGTCTCTCTATTCTTCTATATGTTGTACATTACTTATTGCCTTTACTTTTTGCTTTTGTTTTGTGTTTTGCTTTTGGAGATGATGCAAAGTGTAGAGATGCCCTAAGTCTCTTCCATGTTGACCCAAAAGGTCCCTTTTATTTCTTTTCATTGTTTTATGTTCTTCCTTTTGGGGATGACACAAAGCGTAGAGATGCCCTAAGTCTCTTCCATGTTGACCTAAAATGGACCTTTTTAATTTTCTTTTGTTTTTTATCTCTATGTGTCATTCTTCTCATTTTATTTTCTTTGGGGTCCAATGATGACAATTTCGAGCTCTTTAATCAAAATATTGTAGCAACGAGCATACTGAGCCCAAATCCATAGATCCCTCGTGTTTGGTTTCTTTCTCTTTGGGGGAAACCCCTTCTTTGTTTCTTTCTTTCACATGATGTAGCCTATTCGAGAACATATGAATTGGCATAGGGGCTTTTCAATTTGGCTCCATGTCTTTTCTTTGTTTGTATTTTTCTTTTGCTACTTTAAAGTAATTGCTCACAAAATAGTGTGTAGCAATTTCTTTAAAGTGGGGGCATACATTGGCATCATTTCCTTTGTTCTTAGTGTAGCATCGTCATTTCATTTGATGTGTTTGTTACTTTGTGGATGACATTGGGTATAGTGTCCTTCATAAGCATGATCTATCTTAGCATACTACATTCCTCTTAGCAGCCTGATGTGACTCACTGCATCCCCTAAGATGTGAATCTATTATTCTTTGATCGGTCCTCTCTTGGAGACATTAGACACAATTTTCCCTAAGTGATAGACCTTGCATGATCTTAATAAGACTCCTTTGAAAATTTTTAATTTTATTTTTGCTTGTTTTCCTTTTTACCATCTTGGATAATGTAGCTTGCATTCCTATGGTACTATCTTATCCAATCCATTTTCTTTGTAGCACCTTATTAAAGTTATCAGGAGGAATAAACTTGGTATGGTTGAGCGGGAATCCCACTCAGTAGCATGACTTTCCCCATAGCCATCTTTGTGTTTGTGAGTGCATACCAACTAGTGTATGTATCTCTATTTTGGGCCTTCTCAACCAATGGACAACCAAAATTTTTGTCACCCTAGAGTGAGTATGCATTTTATTTTTTAGACAAACAACCTAGATCTGATCTACAACTAGCTAGACAAACGATCAAAGCTTGATCTGACCTCTTTCTCTTTTCTTTCTCTTCTTTGTGTGCATTCCTTTGTTCTTTTGTTTAGTTAGACATGGGATCTTCATCTTGGGGGCTTGATCATCCTCTTGATTGTTGTTATTCCATCTTGCTAATCATGAGCATATTTGGAATTCTTTCTCCACATTCATGGTTACTTTAGTGTGAGTCTGAAGCAAGTTCTTCCTCTCACTAAAGTGGGGGCTAAATGTTCTGTAGAAAAATGGCTCATTGACATTTTCATGATCATTTTGGTCATGCTTCCTTGGTATTTGATCTATTTTGCTTGATTTAATGATGTAATCTGGCTTAAATGTTCACATTAAATTATAAATATTCAATTTATGGATGTCTTGTGATAGTGTTGTGAAGTGTTGTAAAACATTTCTACACTTTTATAGACTCTATTTATCATAATTCATCATAAAATCACCTGTTTATTCATCATCGAATCTTATTTTCAAGTGTTGTAAAGTCTTGTAACAAAGATTCACATTTTTCTAGGCCTATTTTCCTTATTTACACCTTTCTTATGTCTTTTATGAGCCCTTTATATACTTATAGGACACATTTAAGTGTATTTTTGAATGTAAACCCAACAAACAATATTAAATGCAAATTAAATCTTGACACCCATTTACAAGCCTAAGGTGGCACCCATTCACCATGGGTAGCAAATGAGTGCCCCTTGGCTCCAAATTCAAAATATTTCAAAAAAATAAATGGTTTTTTATTCAAAATTACCTTATGTTGGCCTGTGATGTATTATCCAATTACTAAGGAACAAGAGTATTAATAAGTGATTTTCTCTCATTATTCCCCCCAACTCATCTCAATTCATTCAAGCATTCATTCATCATTACATTCAAGAATTTTACATCCTTTCATCAAGCATTTATCAAGTACTTTGGAGCTGCCATTGCAATATCTTCAAAATTCTTCAACAAGGGTTTGGTAAGTAATAGAATTTGCATGTTATTTGTTTATCATTCTCTTTCATTCTATTATTTTATCAAGGGTTTGATTACCAAAGTGGGATTTGACTAAGGAAAATCCCTATAACCTAACCCTTAACCAATTTCCCCCTCTTGCATGTGTGTTTGTAGACTTGTGTATGCAGATTTATCAAGAAAAAAGGTAATAGAAAAGTAGTCAACAAGTCAACAAAGCATTTCAAGTCAACATCAATCTATTTCAAGCTTGGAGAAGACCTACAAGTTGCTTTCTACAGATTTGACTTTAGTATCCCAATAGGAGCAGAATCGCAGATCTAGGCCCATAGTCCTGAGTCCTAAATTTACAAAAATATGGGAGAGGATTGATTCGCCATCTATGGCAAATGAGTTCTACCTTAAGGTAGAAAATTTGATTTTTCCAGAATCCAATTCCTGACACCCAAAACCCAGATTCTAGTTGTTTTCACCAGGAGCAGGACTGATTCACCATCAATGGCGAATGAGTCCCACTGTTGATTTTTAGTGATTTTTATCAGTGTCTAGAACATTCCAAAATCTCCTTCAGGCCTCTAGGTGCTCTCAGATTCAATATTTTACTCTTTTGTTTCTACATTTGTTCATGTTTGTAATCATCACTGTGCTTTCTAAAATTGCATAGTTATTAGGTTTTGCATTCGTAGTCATTCAAAAATATTACTTAGTTGTATCCATATCATTTCGTTTAGCATTATACATATCTATGTGAGTGAGGCATTCAATTTTGGTAGAGTTATGGTGTGCCCTAGAGGATTCTATCTCTCTCCATTTAGGTGAAAGATCTTGAAAGTGTAAGAGAAGGACATAGAACCTTCCTCTCCCATCACACCATCAATTAAAAAGGGGGAGATTGTTGCAAGTATGAAGGAGTTGTCATTGATTTCAATTGGTTGTTGTTGTTCTTGTTGTTTCTCAACATTCATGGTTACTTTAGTGTGAGTCTGAAGCAAGTTCTTCCTCTCACTAAAGTGGGGGCTAAATGTTCCATAAAAAAATGGCTCATTGACATTTTCATGATCATTTAGGTCCTGCTTCCTTGGTATTTGATCTATTTTTCTTGATTTTGTAGAAACGTGAAATTAGCATTGTGCACTTAAATAGCATCACATTCATAAATCAAATTCACACTCGTCCATTCATTAGGTATATCAGGCTCATTTAATTCAATCTCCTAAGGTCATTCACTTAAATTGAATAAATTAACTTTATTTAATTTAAGCCTATCATTCCCTCTTTGATTAAATAAATCAAACCTTTATTTAATTATATCTCAAATCATCATTCATCTCCCTTAGATTTAGCTTAAATCCCTAAATCTAAGTCAAATGGGTCAAAGCATCTAATGTCATCTTAATTAATCTAAACCATGATTAAATGTTAATCCTAATCACTTGTATTCTCTAGAGTTTTTCACTTGCAATGTATGAAAATGCATTTAATTGATTTATCAAAATCTTTATTTACTTTCAACTTGGCATAAAAGGGGAATATTTCCTCAAATTTGAATTCAAAAACAAGTTGACATGTACATCCAACAAGGCATTTATGAGCTCTTACATGTCTCTTGCATAAGTCAAACTTAGCATTTAACTCATCTTGTCATCAAATTCAAATTTGAATCTCCCCCTCTTTGACACATTGACCAAAATGTGCTCATTCCTCAACCTCTCACAAGGTGACAAGTGGCTTCATCTCATTGGTCAGAACATTATCCCACATTACTCTATTTTTAGCACTCTTAGCATTTGACATTTTATAAATGGAAGCTTGATTCTTCAAACAAATCCTCCACAATCTCATGCAAAGTCACTCTCTTCAATTAAGAACTAATTTTTCCCACCTCATATCATCTTCTTTGTATAGCTTTCATATCAACATATCATGGAGTTTACTGCTACTGAAAGGGATTCTTCCATATGGTACACCAAACCACTATGACAAGGTTTGGTCACAGATCTCTAAGTAATTTCAATTGTCTTCATGGCTCCCAATAGCATGCATATTTTAGTATGATCAAATTTATTCACAATGCATGCCTCCTATTTACCTACTTGGATTCCAACCCTACATTTTTTATTTTTGCTAAAGTTTTAATTTTAAAGTCTCCAATATTACTTAATAATCAATTATGTAGTATGCATTTAAATGTTCACAGCTGTAAATTACAAATATTCAATTCTATGGATGTCTTGTGATATTTTTGTGAAGTGTTGTAAAACATTTAAGACTTTTTTTTCAAACTCCCCATTTATATGAATTCATCATAAAATCACACAAGTTTATGCCCATCATCATCCATTCCTGACTGATTTTATTTACAATCTTATGTCTTTTATGACCCCTTTATACATTATAGGACACATTTAAGTGTATTTTTTAATGTAAACTTGACAAACAATATTAAATGAAAATTAAATCCCAACACCCTTTTACAAGCCTAGGGTGGGAACCATTCGCCATGGGTGGTGAATGAGTCCCCCTTGGCTCCAAATTCAAAATATTTCAAATTTTCTTTTGGTTTTTTATTCAAAATTACTTTATGTTGGCCTGTGATGTTGTATTATCGGGTTACTAAGGCACAAGAGTATAAATATGTGGTTATATCTCATTATTCCCCCCAACTCATCCCAATTCATTCAAGCATTCATTCATCATTACATTCAAGCATTTTACATCCTTTCATCAAGCATTTATCAAGTACTTTGGAGCTGCCATTGCAATATCTTCAAAATTCTTCAACAAGGGTTTGGTAAGTAATAGCATTTGCATGTTATTTGATTATCATTCTCTTTCATTCTATTATTTTATCAAGGGTTTGATTATCAAAGTGGGATTTGAAAAAGGAAAATCCCTATTACCTAACCCTTAACCATTTTTCCCCTCTTGCATGTGTGTTTGCAGACTTGTGTATGCAGATTTATCAAGCAAAAAGGTGATAGAAAAGTGGTCAAAAAGTTAACAAAGCATTTTAGGTCAACATCAATCTATTTCAAGCTTGGAGAAGACCTACAGGTTGCTTTCTATAGATTTGACTTCAACACCCTGATAGGAATAGAATCTCATATCTGGGCCCGTAGTCTTGATTCCTGAATTTACAAAAATTTGGGAGAGGACTGAGTCGCCATCTATGGTGAATGAGTCCCACCTTAGGGCAAAAAAGTTGATTTTTTCATAATCCAATTCCTGACACTCAAAAACCAAATTCCAACTATTTTCACCAGGAGTAGGACTGATTCACCATTAGTGGTGAATGAGTCCCACTATTAATTTTTAGTGATTTTTATCAGTGTCTAAAATATTCCAAAATCTCCTTCAGGCCTCCAGGTGCTCTCAGATTTAACCTTTTACTCTTTTGTTTCTACATTTGGTCATGTTTGCAATCATCACTATGTTTTCTAAAATTGCATAGTTCTTATGTTTTTTATTCATATTTATTCAAAATGATTACTTAGTTGCATTCATATCATTTCATTTAGCATTATACATATCTATATGAGTGAGGCCTTCAATTTTGGTAGTGTTGTGTTGTGGCCTAAAGAACTATATCTCTCTCCTTTTAGGTGAAAGATCTTGAAAGTGTAAGAGAAGGACATAGAACCTTCCTCTCCCATCGCATCCACAAAATTGATGGTTCACCATCAATGAAAAAGGGGGATATTGTTGCAAGTATGAAAGATTTTTCATTGATTTCAACTGGTTGTTATTGTCATTGATGTCAAGGTAGTTGGTTATTGGCTATATATGTTGAGAATATTGAGAAAATTATAATAAAGAAGGATTTCAAGTATTCAGTGTATGCTCCATATGTGCTTCAAGATGTGCTTCATATTGCTTCTATGCTTGTCTGATCTTGACATATTGTTCATGGTTATTGGTAGTTTCTATATCCAAAATTTTGGCTTTTGTGTCGTCATATAGTGCAACATATTTTCACTTGTATGTGAACTATGCATTTTGTGTGTCTAGCTATGGTTTGGGAGAAATGTATTTACTCTGAATTTCTCTGAATTTTGGTTACATGGCTTGCGGTTCTAAAAAATAAACTGATAAGTTTATGTTCAAGTGAAATTTTTTGTCTAAAAATATCGGATTGGGTTAAGGATGTCTGTGCTTAATTGTTTTATGTGTTTTACACGGAGGTTGGATGAGCTTGTGTTAAACACTACTTGCAAATTTATGGAAGCATGTTGAGGCATGTTGGGACTCATTTAAGTCCTCATTAAATATGTGTTTGGGTCACCCTCATTCTAATTCCATCGTAGAATGTTTTGGCACCAACCTAATTTGTATTTGTAAATAAAAATTGTATATGGGCGACCTTGGAATGGTTTCAAAGTTGAAGACAAAATAAG
>VDFB02353493.1:382092805-382117593 GCA_007258455.2 Sequoia sempervirens | reverse complement strand
TTTGAATCTAATCTCTTTCTAATCCTAGTGTTTGGGGAACACTTTCCAAGGACTTAGGAGATACATGAAATAATGTTTAGGATTGCAATTAAATGGCATCCTATTCCCAACATTCCCATGGATTTTTCTTGGTATATTTTTACTAAGTTTTTCACGTAAGTCTATGGTCTTTTGTGCTTATTGATTTTCTCTGTTTATTCTACACTATAAATTTTTCAACAAGTTCAACACCCTATCCTAATTAAGTGAACTTAATAAGCATACTAAAATATCTTAGGATAAAATATATATCCAAAGAATAAATTTTTACACTAACATCTTCAATGTGATGGCACAACCCGTTTCAAGCTTTAAGTGATCTAAAAAACAATCTCCTCTCCAAAGTTTTATTTGAAACTCTTATTTCTCAAGGAATATGAACTAGCTAAAAATTCCAACAAAGTTTTGATAGCATGTAGATTTATTATTAAGGTGATTATAGAATATTACAAAAGCTAAATGAAAACTTGTAGATAGTGCAGTATACAAATATCAATTAAAACCCAATATTGAGAATATAGAGAGATTAATATGAAAATTGTTTATTCTTTGAAAGGAAAGAGCTACAATATATAGCCTCAAAATAATAAATTCATTGAGGATGAGGTAGAGGCAAAAAATAAAAAAATAAGGGACAACTTTAACTATGTTTTCAAATCTAAGAGAATAAAAATAAATAAAATCTTGTAAAAGAAAAAAATTACAACTCATTATCCTGGACTACCTAAGTAATAAAAATAAATTACCTAAATAAACTTAATATATTAAGAAGCAAATAAATAATTACACCAATAATAGATGCTAAAATTCTCTCATAAAAGTGCTTAAAATGCTATGTAAAATTTGCCATTGTACAAATAATAAAAAGCTATGCTTGGAAGAATAATTAAATTTGAATTTATACAAGTTTGGAAGAAAATCTACATTGTAAATCTAAACTACATGACAATTGTAAATATTAAAAATAAGCTTTCCACGGGGGAACATTTTTTTATCTATAGTTTGTGGGATTCAAGTTGTGAAACGCATATTTCTCGCTTCACATGTGTGTTACTCCTCTTGTCAGATGCCTTCAAAAAAAATTATGAAGACTTAAACATAATTATTTTCCACTTTTATGGTCTAGTTGGAATGATGATGTTGGTTTAAAATCAACTTCATGGCTTCATTTTATTCAATCTAAATCCAAAGGTGGATTGGGTATGCTAGATCCAGAACTCAAGTATTTTTTGTTAGCTAAATGGATAATTAGAGTTGTTAATGGCAAAGAGACATGGAAAAATTTAGTTCATTATCGAATCATACCCAGGCTACTATCAAAGGGAAATGGAGATCTATTCAATGGTTAGACAATGTTTTGTTGGCTCTTTTATTTCATTTGAAAGCATCATTTCTTCTTCTTTCCATATGGAAGGCATGGCAACAAGTTTGCAAATTTCTAAATTGGAAAAGTTCTTCATATCAACAAGGTTTCAATTTCAAATCTTCATCTATTTGGTGGAATAGAATGGTGCAATATTAAGGCCAACCTCCTGCTGTCTCCTTTCCAAGGTATACTTATTATCTTTTCAATAAAAGGACTTGATAGTTTGGGGATTTGTGGGATTTTAATTCTTTGGATTGGGCTATTTGACAAAACATTAAGAATATTTTTGTCTAAGCAATAAGTCTAAAGGGTTTATTATTTTTGTTAAAGCGTTGGTTCATAACGACCTTGTTATGAAGCTTTGCACTCCCTTGAAATGTAATTTTCTCAAAGATTGGTGGTGGTTATCTAGGTATTAGATTGTTTTATTTCCTTTAAAAAAGGTTTATCTAAGTCTTCGGCCAAGTCTTTATCCCTAAATTGAAGGTTAAACCAAAAATGGAAATGTAGGCTCAGAGAAAAACATGGAGAAAATTGAGTGCTCAACTTTGGAGATCTAAAGTTAAGGCTAATGCACAAATTTTGGCTTGGAAAGTCTCACATTTCAAAATGATCGTGGGTGATAGGTTGATATGTACAATGGTTTAATAGGTTAAATGGCTTTTCTACCAACACAATGAAAATTTGAAGTGCATCTTTTGAGACTATTCGTGGGCTAAAAGAAAATGGAATATTATTTTAAAAATTATTGGACTGTTATTTTTTACCATTTTTTATGTTGGAAATAAGTTGTTTTAGTCTTTAGCTTTTAGAACAATGTTGTTGTAGATTCTATGAGACATACTATTTTGCTTAATACATGGAAAAGTAGATGCTTGTTAGTGTTTTCCAAGCATAATATTCACAAGAAAGCTGAAATGTTAAAAAATTTACTCTGATATCATTTTCCAAATTGTCTCTTTGTGTTCTCAACTGCAAGGGGTTCTCAAAGAGCATGTGAAGATCAACAACCACCTAGACAAAGATAATTTCAAATTTTATAGCTCCATAAAAATGATACTTTGTGTTCTAAATAGTTGCAATGTATGTTATGTTGCAAGTATGAGTAAGTTTGGTGGTGTTGTCATTAATGTTGCCATTGATGTTAACATAGTACAGGTTGTTGCAGAGAAAGGAATCAAGTGGTTGCAGATTGTGCATGTATAGTTGAGATGTTGTGAGTACATGGAGTTATCCTTATGGTGTTGCAAGGGTGCTGATATGATGAGTTACCAAGTGCCTTTAAGAAATAGTGAAGTCAGAATTGTGTGTGTGTTTAGAATGTGCTCTGTTTTGTGCTCCACATTTCTTCTGTGTTGATCCTATGCTTGTGCGGATCTGAAGTATTGTTTATGGGAATGCTTGGGTGATATATCCTAGATTGTAGATTTTGGTTTGATGAAGTGTGAAAGTTGTGTTCACTGGTCAGTGTGTGAACTAGCTAATAGAGTTGTTTGTTTGTGAACTGGGAGAAATATTTATGCTCTATAGTCCTCCGCTAGTTCATTTCAGATCTTGCAAATCTGGAAGCTGTCTTGTAATAGTGTTATTTGTGTTTTGTAAAAGGTGTTTGTGGTTTGGTGCTCTGGAGGATGAGTTTCAGAGTTGCTATGTGTGTCTATCTAGTCTGGATGGACTAATGGAAAGTGTTCAGTGTATGAAGGTTGTTGCAATTGTTGTGGATGAATCTGAAGGCATCTGAGATGTGTTCTAGTGTTTGGTGAAGCATTTTATGTGGTTTGCATGTTATCTTCTCATTGTGGAAGCGTGTACTTCAAAGTTCATTTGTGTTTTCATTAGGTTTGGTCGACCTAGTGTCTACACATCATGCGAAGCATAAGTATCAATTAAGGAAGTGTGTGATTGATCCAAGATGTTTTGGGTCTTGATTAAGTGTTGGTTTGGTCCGCTCTCATTCTCTTCCACCACGGGAATGTTGAGTTGCTGATGAATTTGTAAAATGAAGTGTGTGTAGCTGACCTTTGAGAAATTTTCTAAAGTTGAAGATGGTATAAATACAAGTCGAGATGTTATGGATTTGAAGGATAAAGAATGCCATGAGTTTGAGAAGCAAGAGTGTGCGAAAGTGAATTAAGGTAGCAGTATTTTAATGTGTTAGACTCCTAAAAGTAGTGAGCTAATGGTGTCTACAATCTTCTGATTAAGGTTGTGGATGTGTGTAATTTGTTGTGGTGGATTTTTCTGTTGTCTTTTGTATTTGTAGGCAATGAGCCTCTTTTCTGGACAGTGAGTCCTATATGTAGGCAATGAGCCTTGTAACCGGACAGTGAGTCCTTCTTGGGTAGTGAGCCTCTTTGTAATCGATTTTGGAATTAATTTATAGTGAGTTAATTCTCACCGTGGTTTTTCCCTTATAGGGTTTTCCACGTAAATCTAGTGTCCCTTGTGTTGATATTGCTTTATGTTATTTGTATTTCATGTTCATACTTAATAACAGAATAAAGTGGATGTGAAGTTGATAATTGTTTGAGATTTGTGATTGTGCTTGATGACAAATGATTCACCCCATGGCCCCCCGCCCCCCGTCTCATTTGTCTTGTGCCTTTCAACATGTTATAGTTCAGTGTGTAAGACAATGCTTTTGTAATAAGGTTTTTTATTTATATGGTGGCTTTGGGATGATATTATTCTTGCCTCAGGCTTGTTATAGGTTGTATTAGGTTGTTTGTAGTACTATAGCCTCTTTTATTTTCTTTGAAGTCTCTTGATGACCTAATCCTATAACTTTCTTACATTGTTTTAATAAATAATAATACTAAGTACCTATGCAAATCAGATCTAAAATCTTTATATATATAAAAAAAATTAAAAATTATTGTTTAACTTATATTCAAAACCATTATATATAAAATAACTAAACCAAAATAAACTTAAATAAATCAATAAAATACTAAATATGGTTTATCACCCTTACATATATAACATATAATTTAATAAAATAATATAAAATCCCCATTACCTTGAGTCACTGAATAGTTCCAATGTATATACGGATTTGTTGGCCACTTGAATTTGTGGAGTGCTTTTGATGTCATATTTTAAGCAAAATGGCCTTATGATTAATTAATTAATTAATTAATGAAGCGTAAATCAATAAAGCAAATGGGCATCATGATTACGTGTAAATTAATAAAGCAAACGAACCTTATGATTAATCAAGGGAAAACGTAAATTATTGATCTTGTGATCAATTAAATTTACTTTATATTGATAATGGGATTCTTCACTTTTAAAAGACAAATATTTTACAGTGGCCGTTCTTTTTGGTTGTAGCACCCAAATATCTAACGTGCTTTGTTACGTCGCCTTTCGTGGGTGGGGGACATCCCATAAGTAAATAATTGAGCCCAACCGAATCTGACTCAACAGCTGTCGCTTTTAAAGGTAAGGTGGGCCCACAAAGCGGATTCTCTCCGATCTGTCGAATATTCTCATCTCATCGTGGTGTGGTGGGAAAGCTCTAGTCGCTCACTTTCATTATCGCTGAAATTATTACCAAGGAAGAAAAGGCAATAGAGAGTGCCGTCCACGTTGAAAGAGAGGGTTTCACTGGCGCCCTTGACGTTAATGCACTTGCACTGTAAGCTGTGCTGCTCGCAGGCGGAGTGTTTAGCTTTTGACTGCACACAAGTGAAATGCTCTTTAGAATTCCAACCACAGATATTTTTCTAAAACGTTCTAACTATATCAATAGTTTTAACATAATGTTTTGGATCGCACTTCATGTTTACTCTTCTTAATATCTTGACATAGTTAAATTTAAAAACATTCTAAACAATATTTTAGACGATGGAAATATCATGACTCTTAGGGACATTAATATCAAGATGTTTATCTTAATTTTGTCATGTAAGTGAGGTGGAAATGCCAAACATCTTAGTTTAGTTTTGTCGTGTAAGTGAGGTGGAAATGCCAAAATAGGTGGATTGAAGATATTTGTATAGTTTATTAATTTTATAATTTTGATCACATAACGATTAAACATAAATTAATAATCACTCATGGGTACCTACTCTCTCTATTAGAACCTCTGTGATATAATACACAACAAAATTTCACAATCCATAAAGATGATTTGTATTAGATAATATGATCTAAAATAATGATTAAAAACTCACACAATTCAATCCAAAAGCATTCATTTAACCTCTACAACATTAGTTGCTATTAATATTCTACGATTTATATAGTATTCAAGAGATTGTTTCAAGAATCATTCATAGGGGAAAGGAACAATAGCCGCCTACCCTAACTTTGCACACCTTAAGCTTCTACATGATACATCGGATTTCCATGATTTTTTTTGGGTTTCTTTGTATGTCACTTAAGAGCTTAAAGCTATTGTTTCAACTTTTGGGATAGTTACGACAAATGCAAGAGAACTTGTTATGTGCACAAAGGTAAAAAAGTGGTCATTTAAAAATAATGTTTGATACCTATTTATAGATACCCCAATAACCGTGCACTACAACCACTAAAAAAATTGTACAACTAATCCAATACATATTCCTCTAATAAATGTTTTGACCAATACCTATACACAAATACCCGAGTAATCGTGCTCTACAAGCACTGTAAAGTTGCACAACTCCACTTAACTACCTGATGTACAAATGGGTGGCTATTAGTACATAAGAACTTTTTTAGTAGACTTTTAATTATCATGTATTAATGAAAGGCTATTGGTATGTGGTCGGCTACTTGAATTCTTTCCCTTGTATGTTTTTGAATCGACATTTAGATCACACTCTCCTCATCTCATGATGAATCACTGTATATGATCCAAAGTATCAATTTAAAAACATAAACAGTTTGTCTCTCGAACCAATCTGTCGAATACTGTATGACATTCTAATTACTGTACTGTAACTGCGAGTCTAATCACAACCCATTACCCAATTAAAAAACGATATATATTTGTTTGTAATGGATACCTGGCCATGGCGACGGTGGGACAGAAGGTGACAGCATAGTCGGCGCCGGTGCAGGTAAAGGTACTAGTCTTATCGTCGAAGGCGTAGCTGTAGGCACGAGGGCAGGCGGCCTTGAAGACCTGCGAATAGGTAGACGGCTTACACGTGTTAGGATTAGCATAAACTCCACTGCAGCAATACTCTGGCCTGTCGAACGCCCCGCAGGCGCTCTTGCAGGCCAAAACATTGCTGTCGCCCGTACCCACGCGGCTGACCCCGTCGTCAAGCTGAAGCTCCGTAGGGCAGTTACGGTTAATGTCAGTGATACAGCCCGTGGAAAGGCAGGGACCGGTCCCGCCGTTGGCGACCACTAAGATGGGGAGATTGTAGCCGTCCACTAGACTGACATCATAGAAGTCCTGGGTAACCGGGTCGACGGCAAACTCCGCTAGCGTCGCGGGTGGATCTGCGCCGGCGCCACTGCACTGCAGCTGCCCGCCGCAGTCACCAGTGGCGCACTTCCCTTTGCCCTGCAAGTCGAAAGTGCAGCCCGTGCGGCCCCACATTCGACCCGACCACTTCGCTGGCGTCTCCACGACCCGGCTCGTACCCGCTGGTAGCTCAAAACCGGTTGTTCCCAGTGCCGCTACGCCACCGTTTGATAGGAACCCTGGCCATACTGTATACTCGCAGTTGTTCACCAGTGTAAACGAAACAGCCCACGCTCCTGCACTAACAGACGCATTAGAATTGTACAAAACAAGGTGATTCACAGAAAAAAATGTGTCGTTTTTCGCATTGTAGTGCTTACCGTTTATGAGAGCCAGTAACATAATCCCCAGAATAGACATGGCTCCAGGATTCTCTGTACGAGATCAGATTTTATCGTTTCACTGGAATTTAGGCAGGGGAGGAGGTGGGGACTGAGAGAAACGGAGTTTATGAAGTCTCCCCAGTAGTACTTATAGCAAATCAGTCAATTGAACATCCTAGAAGATGCGGAAAAAAAGCAAATGAGCCAGGAAAAGAATGCCAAAATGATAAGCCTTCTGTTAGGATAGGAGGATGACGAACACTTAGAGACACTCATTTCTTGCAGGGCCTTTACTTTATGAAATATGCTCAAGATTTAAAGTCCGTTCAGATCTGTTGCCGGGGCCCCATCTGACGCAGAGCCAGCGCAAGCAGACCGTAAACCATTAAATTATTCATTACGTACCCACTAATAATGTCCTTTAAATCCTTCTAAAGCAATAGTAAAATGGTGAATGATTTTTTATTTGGGCGGGGAAACCATTAACGCCCAGGGATTCTCTCGATTGGTACTTAAATGTGGTAAAATTTCCCGTATTTATAAACTTTCTATTTCAATCTTTGAAACATGGGGAGCCTATTATTTAGGTATACCTACTTTTGAAATCACAACTAATCCATTATTAGTTCCTACTCGTCAACTAGTTTATCATTCGCCCCTTGGAAAAGTTTCTTCTCTTCTGTGTAAAGATGTTTATTTTTAATTAAAAATTTATTTAAAAATAATGAATAAATTGTTAGTGGTTAATGATTTCAACTTGTTATTTTTACGTTAAAAGTATGTAACATAATTGAAATGTTTAAAATTAATCTTTATCAATCTAATTTAAATAGTATTCATTTCATCTTTTTTTAAAATATGTAGAGTAAAAAATGTCATTAAATTTTCAAATATGTGACACATCATTTTTATGAGTCAAACAGCCCACTACCTTGTCAATTCTACCGCATTGACAAGCTAGTGAGCTAGTGATCTCATTGGCTTGTCTATGCTACCACATTTTGCATGCATGTCTACGAAAACATTTTTGTCAAACAATTCATATGCCTTGTCCATGCTTCCATTTTGTGTCTATCTTGCAATTGCGGCATGCCACAAGACCACATTTCTTTAAGGCATTCCATCAAAAAGTTCATGTGAGTTTTGACAAGTTAGTGAGCTAGTGAGCTAGTGAGCTCACTAGCTTGTCTATGCTACCACATTTTGCATACATGTCTACCAAAACATTTTGGTCAAACAATTTGCATGCCTTGTCCATGCTTCCATTTTGTGCCTATCTTGCAATCATGGCATGCCACAAGACCACATTTATTTAAGGCATTCCATCAAAAAATTCATATGAGCTTTGACAAGCTAGTGAGCTCACTAGCTTGTCAATGCGGTAGAATTGACAAGGTAGTGGGTTGTTTGAAAAAATGCCTCATAGAAATGGGGGCTCACAATGATGTACCCATGAGCACCCATTTCTATGAGGCATCTTTCCAAATAGCCCACTACCTTGTCAATTCTACCACATTGACAAGCTAGTGAGCTCACTAACTTGTTTATGCTACCACATTTTGCATACATGTCTACCAAAACATTTTTGTCAAACAATTCACATGCCTTGTCCATGCTTCCATTTTGTGCCTATCCTGCAATCATGGCATGCCACGAGACCACATGTCTTTAAGGCATTCCATCAAAAAATTCATGTGAACTTTGACAAGCTATCCCTTATCCCTTATCCCTTCATCCTAATCTATTCCCTCTATTATCTCTAAGTCCTAGCCTAAGATAAATAATTTAATTCAATTATTTATCTAAATCTATCCTACCTTATCCCTTTCCTCAAAAAATTAAATAAATAAGCTATTTGTTTAATTTACCCTTGTAGACACTTGAATTTGACCACTCCCATATGGTCAAATTTTCCCTTGCATTCTCCTATTCCTCCTTCCTAAACCATATTAATTAAATAAGTTATTATTTAGTTAATATATCATCCTAGCCGAATGTCTCCTAAGGTGTTTAATTAATTAATTGAATACCTTACCGTTTTCCTCTCTAAATTAAATAAATAGTTCAATTTATTTAATTTAGTCACTTTATCCTCATGAATTAAATCAATTTTTAATTCATCTTTTCTCTCTCCTCATGTCAACATCGTCCTACATTTTTCTTAATCCAGGTTAGTCTAACTTAATTTGTGATTAGGGTGTGCACATCCCTAATCATCATTATGGTCACATCCTCCATAATTTGCCACTTGCCTCTAATTCCCCCATTAGCCTATCTAATCCTTTATTTGCACAACCTTAATCACTAATTTATCCTAACCTAATCCTCATGCCATTTATGGCATATGTCCTTAGTCAACTTTCATTAAATGTTTTTTTCATTTGGAGAAGTCATCTCCACCTTCTAAGGAATTTAAAATTCCTTTTTATTCCAACTATGCATCCTAGGTGGAATTTTTAATTCTCCTTTATTTCTCCAACACCTTGGGAGGAATAAAGAACCAATTTAAAATTCCTCCTCAATCCCAAGGTCAAGTCTCCAAAATCAAGGGAGATTTTAGAAGAATTTTTAATTCTTCTATTGTCACATCATCCCATAATGTGGGTAGATGAGACAAGACTCCCCTTTTCCATGTCATATCCACATCACCTCTCCTCTTTCATGTCACTCACCACATGTCCAATTGTGATGGCTTGTGAGTTCTACACTCACCTTAGCCATTGATCTCGCAACCCAGGATCAATCCTGGCCATCCATTCATTTAGAGGTATTTTCCCTAAAAATGGTGGATTTGGTCCCATTTTACATCAAACACTCAATCAAGCAATCAAGCACACTTAGCCTTTTTTGCATCCAAGCTTTGAACCTCCATTGTTGCAACCACTTAGAGCACTCATTTTGTATCAAATCCATTACCCACTTCCACCATTGCATTCCTCATCTCATCGCCTTCATCATGCACTAAATTTTATGTCATTTTGCTAGCAAAAGGAATACACATTTTCAACAAATCAAGGGCCAACCAACTCATCAACTTGGAAAAGGTAAACTACTTTTTTTTATCTCTTGTCTTGTTCAAGTTTAACGAGGCTAATTGTTGAGGTGTTGTTTGTGTTTTTCTTGTTTGCATTTCTTGTTTGTTTTGCATTTTTAGGCTAGAAATTCACCTGCAAACATTTATGGCATGCCTGGTGTGACCCATGTCACAGGTCTCTTTCATTGTTTTTTGTTTAAAATTTTGCATGTTTGGATTCAAAATTACAGAGGCGAATCCCCCCAATGTGAAAATCTACCTGACACAGGGGCGATCCTACATCAACACGAGCGAACGCACTCTCACCACTTTGAAGGAAAGGCGAATATGCAATCAGTTCCCAAGGACCATAATCTCAGAGGCGAATGTGTTTGAGTAACCTGAATAGGTGAACCTATTGAAGGAAGTTGATCCTACTCAAATCATAGAGGCGAATCCACTTCTACCTCTTATGTTGATAGGCAATATCACATATGGCCATACCCTGGAAAGGTGATCCTAAATCTTAGAGAAGGGCGAATTTTCTCTACATAGGGCCAAGCCTAGGGTAATCCAGAACACTAACTTTTTCAATTTACGCTCTCATTTGACTTCGGATTTGGGTACTAATCAGCTGACTTGTTTATCGATGTTTGTAAGCTTTTACTGACATTTGTGCAGCTCATCACTTGTCCAAGATTGGAGGTTAAACTACTAATTCGTGTGTTGTAGGACAATCGGTCGAAGACCCTTAGATTAGTTTTCTTGTGTGTCTTTTTCATACTAATCTAGGAACATTTGGATTTCTTAAAGGGTCAATTAACTTTTTGTGTCATGTTTGGAGTTTGCTATTGACGTATGCTCTCCCCTTGCATCATACGGTGATCCTGGGGATCAAAAATCGTAGCAAGCTCAAGTCCATTTATGAGTCCACCTAGGAGTACTAGTACGCATATGTTATCCCCTTGCACTACATTCGAGCCTAGGGATCAAGAACGTCTAGTATTTCCTGCCATTTAGGAGACCTACTTGGGGATTTCATCACCACAAGGGATGATCTCAACCACGCATATTGGCAAGGTATATAAAGGGGGGACAACCAAAGTTTTACCCCAATCTAGTCATGTCATGTCTGGCAAAGCACCAATACTCTAGGGTGATTCCTAATTAAGGTGTGAAGGGTTGGTCCGAGTTTCCAGTACCTCGTTAGGGCTCTTGATCCAAGCTTGTGATAGGCTGGTGCTCATGGTTGTGCCTCACGCACTCTCCTGGTGTATCAAGGACTCCCTAGGGAGCCTGTTTAGCCTAGATAAGACTCGTGTTTAACTGTGGCTTGGTGTAGTGTAGGGATTGCAGGTAGCACCCCAAAGTTACTCACCACGTACTCCCTTAGGTTGAGATAGAAATCTTCATGGTGAACTACGATAGTTTCTAAGTGAGAAAGTGAAGGTGAGCCTATGGCATCTGTTGATGACCTTGTGCCACTGAATCTTTAGTTATCTTCCTTCGTGAGAAAGGGTGATCTAGAGAACCACCCTAGTATCACAAAGTATTAACCTTGAGGTGTCCCCTCAAGGTGGTGGGCCTACATCAAGTTTATATTTTTTTATTACTAATTTTAGGCTTGTGTTGTCTAGCGTCTCCCTATGTGATACACGTGCTTGTTGTCAATCTGAGTCTATCATTTCCCATTGTTGGTTGTTTGTTGTGTTTTCAGTCCTTTGCTATAGTTTGTTCCTGCCCTTTGTGGTGAGTTTTCTTTTTATGGGGGTGAATTTGCATTATGGACAGGTGATCTTTCCCTACAAAGGGAAAATTTGGGTCAAAGTCTAGTCAAGTTATCTAATAAGAGAACTTGCTTCAAATGGTCAGGGGCGAATCCGCTAGTGGGTCCCTTAGATAGGCAACCCCACATTTGCCTATTCCTTAAATAGGCGAACCCGTCCACAGTATAGGCGATTTCGTGTTTGTGTCTCCCAGTCATCCATCTATACATCTCGTAGAATAAGTGAACATATTGTACATAGGGGTGATCCTGCATCAATTCCATACCATCCCCGTTCATACACCCGAGCAAATAGGCGATCTTGCTCACCCTCTAGGAGTTTCCACGTTTTGTCCATACAACTATACAGAGAGGCGATCCTAAAACTTAGAGAGGTGAACTTGTGTTTTCAAGAGGCGATCTCATACCTACCTATTCATACAATCCAAGAGTTAGGCAAACTTGCTATTTTTTTTGGTGATCGTGTCAGTCCAGACCATACAACTAAAGAGATAGTCGAACCTATGAACCTTATAGGGGAAAACCTACTACACACAAGGGAAAATCTATGATCTTTTGGATAGGCGATCCCAAGATCTGAACAAGCGGATCCACTACCCACAAAGGTGAATCTGCCTCCCATACAAAATCCAGAGAGTGAATCCTCCTAACCACTAAAATCCTGTTGTTTCCTAAGTCTGTTCCTGTGATCAAATAATTTTTATCACCATCCATCTACCTGTAATCGTCATTTTCATGCATCTGCATTTTTCAAAAGTCATTGAATCTTCAATCCAAGCATATAGGTTCATCTTAGGACATTCTTAGACTGCATATCCATCATCAATTTGAGTCCCTTAGGTATCATTTTAGGGACCTTTTATCCAATTGCATAGGTAACTGAACCTAATCACTATCAACCATGCTTACTTAGGATTGCCATCCATCTTGAGTCAGTAATCCTTTGCAGCTTTATCAATCTACTTCCATCTCGAGGTAGATTTTATGTCGTAATCATCTTTTTATCATTCAATCCAATTCATCATCCTATCGATCCAATCCAATTGATCAATCACATTGTTCCAATCCAATCAATCATCTAATCCAACTGATCAACCCCATTGATCCAATCCAATCCAACTTGATTCAATCCAATCATCAATCCATCATTATCCTAGCAATCATCCAATTAATTGATCTATTACCCTAGCCATCCTTTAAGTCATCATCTAGGACACCACTTAAGTGCATCTTAGGGCTTAGTGTCATCCTAGTCATCTAGTCGCTCACATTTTCATGCCCGTTACCACACGATCACAAGAAAAGAAACTCAAGGAAGAACAATAGTCCCAAGGTGGTCAACCTTAGTATCCTCCTCAGAACCCACCCACAAATGATGGTCTTCCCAATCCAACATAGAGGTTCACACATAGTCAACCCTAGAAGAAAGCATGGTTAACCAACCTGAGCTCACTATCGACGAATATCTTAGCAACCCCAACAATGTGCAAATGATCAATCGTCTTCTTGATGAGCATGGGGATGAAATTATTGCCTCGCTACTCATGAAGGGTATTAAGCCACCACCAAGATCTAATATGTCATAGTATCTTAACATCACAGTCCCTCAATCACAAGAACCACAAAGTTCTCAGATCAATCTAGGATCATCAATCCCTCAAGTCCCTCAAGCTACTCCACAAGACACGTGGTATCAACCCGAGTTCAAAAATGACATTTGTTATCAAGTTTCACCCTATCCTATTCGAATTTCAGTCATGGGTGTAGCGCCTAATCCCAACAACCCCCAAGGGCCTATTCTTAATAGTCCCCAAGGCTTTACCAGTCATCAAAATCCAAACAATCCTCAAGGTCCCGGTCTTGTTAATATGGAAGGTATGAACATTCCCCAAGGTTCGACCCCCATACCATCGGCACTGCCTCTTTCATTGAATCAACGGGTCAATCATCAGGGAATACTAGGGACAATGCATATAATCTTTTTGCTAACACACCATCTCATATTCCTTTTGTCCACACGCACACATCGAACTTACCACCCCCTCCATTTACATCTCAACATCAGCCTCAAGGCAATTTTCCACCTTTGCATCAAGTTCAAGGTAATTCATCACAACCACCACATCAACCTCAAGGTAATCCACAAAAAACACCGTCACAACCACCCTACCATCACAACCTCCACATCAAACTTAAGTCCCATCACAACGTCCAGCTCAACCCCAAGTCCCATCATAGCCTCCACATCAAACCCAAATCCCATCACAGCCTCCGCATCAAACTCAAATCCAATCACAATCTCAACAACCACCACACCAACCTCAAGGAAATCCATCACAACCTCCTCATCAGTTGCAAGTCACCCCACAACAACAACAAACGTCTTATCAACAACCTCTGCACCAAACCCAAATCTTGTCACAGCCACAACAATCCTCTCAAAAAATCCTAGGTAACCTTGCCTCCCAATATCTATATCATCCCCAAATGACTTATCATTAGCAACCCGCCACATCTAACCCCAACACCAATTATTATTACTATAATCCACAACAATCCTAGCAACATACATCTTACACTAACCCCCAACAGTCACAACACAATACCTACTATTAACAATCCAACCCACAATAGCCTCCATATGATTCCCAACAACAACCTACATATAACTACCAATCCAACCCATTTTATTCTCAGAAACCACCATAATATTAGCAGGTGCCTCTTCATCATACTACCAAGCTCTGCCATCATACAAACAAATCCCTTCAAATCCAACTCCACCATCATATGATCAATCCATTCCGCCTGTACCGCTACCCTATCAACAATATGTCCCTTATGATCAGTCCAATCCAGCAGGTCCTTCCTCATCAATACCAATAAATAAGGATTGGGAAGACATGAAAGCCACTCTAAGATACTTGCAAGCTAGTACATCAAAGAAATCATTCAATTTTGAGGACATTTTTCCTTATTCGTTTGACTTGTCCATCTCACTTATCCCCTTCCCTAAACATTTTGAAATGCAAAATTCGATAAATATAAGGGAACGGGTGATCCAAGAAACCACTTGTAGGAGTTTTACACACATTTCCAGGAAATCCTACATAATGATAACTATCTCCTTAGGTTGTTTCCTCGAAGCTTAATGGGACAAGCTCTAGATTGGTTCATGGGTTTTCCGAGGGGGTCAATTTCTTCCTATTCCAATTTGTCAGAAAAGTTTGTTACACACTTCTCTTTCAACCTTGAGAAATACATAGATACCTTAGACCTCCTAAAAGATAAGAAACACGAGGGAGGGACATTTGAAAGCTACCTACAAAGGTGGCAAGCCCTTGCCATTCGATTCAAGACTAGTCTTCCAAAGAAGGAGGTAGTGACCATCTTTGTCTCAAACTCCCATCTTGAATTGGCCCACAATTTGCATCTCCATTGCATTACCACCTTCACAGAGGTAATTGAGAAAGGCACCACTATTGAAAAGGCCCTCATTGCAAAGGGCCTCATCAAAATCCTTAGCCAGGATAAAGACAAACAATCTAGAGACAAATCACGCTATTGGAACAAGAATAAGAATGTTGTCAATGATGGTGTCATCGATACCAAGCATATCCAAGTAGCTAGCACCTCACAGAGATCACAATACACCCCTTATCAACCATTGGTTAGCAATGTCATATCTATGCCCCAAGGTGCACCCTGTCCTCCTCCATAGTCCAATCAAAACAATCAAGGAAATAATAAGCATACATTCACTCCTTTGGGAGAGTCCTTAGATGTCGTGTTCAAAAGATTACTTCAAGCGAACTATGCGGTTACTTCAAGCGAACTATGTAGTTACTTATCTCATGACAAAGACATTTGATGATTCAAAGCAAAATCCATCATGGTATAGAGAGAACGAGTATTGTGATTACCACAAGATCAAAGTTCACTCCACTAAAAAATGTCAAGGGCTTAAGGGTTACATCCAAGATCTCATAGATCAAGGAGACATCATAGTGGATGTAAACCAGGCTGCTTCATCCAATGCTCAATTACAAATATATCAAAACACCTTTCCCAAACACAACAAGGGTCCAAGCACCTCAAACAAAAATAATGGGTCCAACAATAATAGCTAAAATAACAACACAAATAATATCAACTATAAGAATGTACCCTATAAGTATGAAAACATTATTACATGCATCATCGAGGGAGAGCCTCGTGTATCTATGATTTGTGTCAAAGGAAAAGACCATCAATGTGTTGTTACCACTCGCTACACCTGTATATTAGTTCCTAGGCCTTCCACTTCATCTCAACCAGCTCTTATAAACTCACAATACAATATCCTTGATCATCTTGGTAAGATCCCCACAAAAATATCCATCTTATATTTGCTAAGGTCTTCCCCAGTCCACCAAGAGATCCTTACAAAAGCTCTGCAGGATACACACATTCCAAATGACATTGATCCTACCCAGTTCCAAGCTTTAGTAGGACACTTTTCATCCACTTATCAGTTGGGATTCAACCAAAATAATATGCCTCTGATTGATCTACCTCATAACCGTGCCTCACACATCAAGTTCCTTGTCACCCGCCATAAGGTAAAAAGGGTCTTAGTAGATAATGGCTCTGCCCTCAATCTATGTACCTTGAAGTTCATAAAATCGGTAGGGTATACACATGCTGATCTAGAAAAACAAACCATTACAATCAAGGCATATGATAATGCAGAAAGGGACTCAGAGGGTATCATTTGTCTTCCTATCTCGGTTGGTCTGTTGTGCAATACACCACCTTCCATGTCCTTGATTTGGATTTTCCATACAACCTTCTCCTCGGTTGACCATGGATTCACGCCATACAGTCCATTCCATCCACATATCATCAATTCTTGAAGTTTCCATATAAGGGGTCGAAGTAACTATCCATGCAGACCCTAAGGATTTTGAGTATTGTCATTCTCTAGAAGCTTCTTTCCCACATTCTCGGTATTGTCTAGGAGTGGAGGTGGGAGCTCCTTGGGCATCACCATCCATTTCACCATCCAATCCATCCTCCAATCCATCATCCAATGCATCATCCACACCATCCACTACATCAGAATCCACCATCACCAAGGTCTAGATCATTGAAAAAGGTTGTGGAGAATATGAGATGTGTATAACTCTTAATGTGGCAATAATGCCTCCATCTCCCTGCACCTATGGCCAACCTTCTTAGTCCACACAAACGGAAGAAGTGAAGACCAAAACTATCAACTCTAAAAACATGGGTTCTACCACTTTCCAGTCTCCAAGAACACTACAAGATCAGGCAAATGAAGTCATCAATCAATGGGTCTATAGAGAAGAACCCAAGCCGTTGCCTCCCCTTATTTAATACTTCCAAGAGGTTTATCCATGTTCTTCTAAGCTAGCGGAAAAATATAACTATCAAGGGGGAGGGCTTGGTGTAGAAGAGCATGGAAGATTACAACTCGTTGAGACACCAGTGCAACCTAAACATTTGGGCCTAGGCTATGACAAGAAGCAAAAGGGTTCTGCATCATCCACTAGCACTTCAAATAATGTTAACTTGGATAATGATTTCCTTGAAGACATACTTGAGGAAGAGGCAATCAAACTCTCATATGATGGCGTGGCTCTACCTTCCCTTTTTGATTCCACATCAATCTTTTCCATTAGCCTTTCACTCTGTCACCCTGACCTCATTGATTGGGACCTACAAGGGAGTGCACCAATTAACCTTTTTCCATTAGAGGAAGCATATGTACATCTTATGGGATTGGGGAAAGATGAACACCCTAATTGCAAAAGCAAAAAGAAACAAAACAAAAAATATTCATGTAGTGAAAACCTCCCTGAGGCACTTCTTGACTCATCAAAAGTAAAAATAAAGGGTGTATCTACTAGTGAAAATCTCAATGAGGCACTAGAGGATGGGGATGTTCATCTTCCCCTCATGGGAACTCACTTATTTGAACGGTCTTCAATCCTAATCAAAGAAACACAAGAAGTCAACTTAGGCACAAAAGAACCCAAGATCACTTACGTGTAAAAGTCATTGTCTAAGGAAGAGTATCATGTCATTGTCAACCTACTTAAAGAAGGAATTATCAATTTTGCATGATATTATTTGAATATGCTAGGATTGGATCCCACATTGGTTGTACACAATCTTGATGTCTATCCAGATGCAAAACCAGTTAAAAAAAGATCAAAAAGATGCATCCACAATTAGCTCTACTTGTTAAGAAAGAACTAGTGAAATTGTTAGCAGCTAGATTTATCAGGCCTATTGATTGATTTGATTTGATATCTAATATAGTACCTATGGATAAACCTAATGGGAGCATTAGAATCTGTATAGAATTTTGGGATCTTAATAAAGTTTGCTTGAAAGATGATTTCCTACTTCCTAATATTGACATGTTGGTAGATCTCACACTAGGACACACCATGCTATCCCTCATGGATGGCTTCTTAGGCTATAATCAAATTAGAATTGCACCTGAAGACCAACACAAGACTTCTTTCACCACTCCCTGGGAACTTTCTATTACAATGCCATGCCCTTTGGCCTCAAGAACACGGGGGAAACTTATCAACATGCAATGACATTCGTCTTCCATGACCTCATCCACATTATAATGGAAGATTATGTTGATGATTTACTAGGGAAGTCAAAAACAAGAGAAGATCATCCCAAGATCCTAAGGAAAATCTTTGAGCGATTAGAACAATATAAGCTACACTTAAATCCAAAGAAGTGTGTTTCTGGCATCACATCAGCAAACTATTAGGCTTCATTGTATCAAGAAGGGGTATTGAAGTGGATCCAACAAAATTGAAGGCCATAATAGAAATGCCCCCACCTTGAAATCTAAAACAGTTGAGAAGCCTACAAGGAAAATTACAATCTATTAGACATTTTATAGCCCAACTTGTCAATAAGTGCCAGTCATTCACTCACCTTTTGCACAAGGATATAACTTTCAAATGGGACCCATAGTGTCAGCAAGGCTTCAACAAGATCAAGGAGTATCTAGCCAGCCCGCTAATCTTAATGCCTCCTATTCCTGATAAACCATTACTACTATATATTTCAGCCACTATAGTTGCATTGGGGGAATTGCTAGCCCAGCATGACAAGGTTTCCAAAGAATGAGCCATCTACTACATCATTCATACACTTGTGGGCTATGAGCTTAATTATTCCCCCATGGAAAAGGCTTTCTTATCATTTTTTTTCAGTTCATAGAAGTTGTGTGACTATATGCTCAGTCATCTTATCAAACTAATATCAAAAGTTGACCGACTCAAATACATGTTATCAAGAATGTCATTAATTGGCCACATGGCCAAGTGGGTTTTGCTCATAAGCGAGTTTGATATAGAATATGTGGAATGCAAGGAAATCAAAGGGAAAATAATATTAGATCAATTGGTTGATGCTCCTCTTGTAGATGCATATCCATTAGTAGTAGAGTTTCCTAATGAATCAGTTCTCACAGTCTCAAAATTAGATACATGGACATTGTATTTTGACAAATCATACACTCACAATGGAGCTAGTGTAGGTATTCTTTTTGTCATCCCACAAGGTGACTACATCCCGAATTCATTCAGGTTGGCCTTCCCATGCACAAGCAACATAGTTTAATATGAAGCCTTAATCACATGCCTTAGAATTGTAGTTCGAAGGAATATCACCCATCTTTGTATTTTTGGTGATTCACAACTCATAATCAAATAGGTCAACGATGAATTTCAGATAAAGGATGATAAGATTCTTCCTTATAAATGCATGGTGGATGATTTCAAGAAATACTTCACCCATATCCAGTTTGAGCAGATTCATAGAGTACATAATAAAGTCGTTGATTCCATAGCTACAATTGGTTCTCGCATTGACTTGCTTAAAGACCAAATGAATTGTGAGTTCCTAGAAGAAAAACTGTTAATCCCAATGTACAATATTCTAAACAATGAAATGGTGTGCAACATCATGGGTCCCCAATCACCTTGGTATCATGACATTTATGCTTATTTACATGACAACATCCTACCATATGACCTCACCCATAACCAACACAAATATTTCATTCAACGCACCTCCCATTACACAATCATAGGAGATACACTTTATCATAGAGGGTATGATGGAATACTCCTTTGATGCCTCAATGAATCAAAATCCCATGTGGTGTTAAATGAAGTGCATAGTGGAATTTCTGGGTCCCATTCTAATGGGATGGCCTTGGCGAAGAAAATTCTCAGAGCAGGATATTATTGGCCAACTATGGAGCATGACAGTTGTGAATTGGTTAAGAAATGTATCCCTTATCAACAACACACAAATATAATTCATGCTCCAGCACATGATTTACAACCCATCACACATCGTGGGCACATCTACTCAACATGAGGCTTTGTATACTGGTTTGAACTCCTCATCACCCTATCTTGAGTGTTGTTCTGGTTTTTAGTATTTCGCTTGATTTTCTTGCATTTTTAGTAGATTAAAAACACTACACACAACCCTCTCACACGTCTCATCCTCCATATTCTCCTACTTACACTAATCCTAATCCTAATCCCAACCTAATCTCCACTTAAGCAGTTGCACACACTTAATCCATGATTAAGTGGGTCAACCCTCCCATCACATCAATCACATGGGCCTTGTACCCCAACATTATAATCTCCCACTCAAGCCCTCTCCTTGTGCCACTACATAATCTTGTGGCTTGAGAGATCACATTCATCCTCAACCCTTGATCTTCATCAAGCAATCTTATCCCTTCATCCAAAATCCCAAAATCTATATATCCAACTTTTAACCATTTTATAAAAAATCTCATTCATTTTTATTGGAGCGCTATTATGCTGCCAAAATTTCTAGTGAGAACACATCCAAATTGACAATTGTGGGAAAATCTACACAATAGGAAGCTCACTATGTCAATTTGAGATTTCTACGCCTTATCTAAGTGTTGTTTTGATACTTATGTTTATTTGATTTTCTTGCTTTAAATCATTCACATTTGAAACATTTTCACTGCACACACATAGGATTACAATTAAATATCACACTATCCTAACATGGTGAAATACAAAGTCAAATAAGAAGGAAAATTATATACCTCTCAATAAACATAAGGTAAATTGTTGTAATTTTGGCAAGAGAGGTCACATAAAGGAGTACTAGTCAAAGAAGAAGGATGATTCATTTAATAGATCATCTAAAATAAATATGTTAGTGATGTTTTTTTATATTTTCTAACATTATCAGTGATGATTCTTGTTTGGTTGATTCAAGTGTACATCATACCACATGATACCTTATAGCGAGTGGTATTTTGGTTACAAGAAGTGTGATGGAGGATAGGCTTTCCTTGCTAATAACAAATCTCTTTGAATAGCTAGTCCAAAGAAGGTGAAAGTTCCTTTCATGGATGGGAGAGGACACTCTTTGTTGTTTTAATATATACTAGGTTTAGCTAGAAATCTTATTACTATCTCTAAGATGATTGACTCTAAAGTGTATGTTACCTTTGGTGAAAAGGATTGTAGGTTGGATAGAGGAAATTCAGTGTTGGCCCTAAAGGAGTAAGTCATGAGATTCCTTTTAGGCTAGAATCATCAATATTGTATAGCTAAGGGTGCTATCATAATAGTGGTTTACAATTCCTGAGAGGAACAAATTTTAGCTGAAATCACATATTTTTAGAAAATATAATGATTTAAGCCTTAAAAAGTTCCATTTTAAGGATTCCAATTGAAGAGGGTTTGATCAAATCACCTTAGATCAAACCCCTTGGATAGAACCTCGCTAGTTTTAAACATACCTATAAATGCGTCTCCTTTACACCTATCAAAATGATAAAAATCACTTTTGATTTATATTTGGGATAAAATGAATTCATTTAAAATTTATTTCAAATGATTATGGTATTCCTCAAAACAAGCTATCCAATGAATATAATTTTAATATGTTTTGGTTTTATTATGTATTTGTTTTTTAAGTTTTATTAAACATAGGTTTTTCATCGAAAATGAATTTCTTTGTTCTTCACATGTGGAAAAATAGAAGATTATCAAAAAAAAAATTGAAAAATATGAGTGCACCAGATATTGTAGTCCTTGATCCAACAAAATAAATAAATAAATTTTGACATATACAAAAAAAGTTATGTTATAATAGCCAAGGCTGCGGTTTGAATTGTAATTCATTTGACTTTTAGAACTTGATTAAGAAAAATATTCAACTAATAAAAAACCACTTAACCAAGTGGAAATACCCAGGATATCAAAGTTACAAATCTAAATTTGAAAGAATTATAATTTTATCCTTTCATGGAAAAAAAGTTATGCCTTATACAAGAAGGCCACTTTTAAAAACAAGAGCCAAAAAATCAATGTTCGTGGGAGATGGAAAAGAGGTGACAATTTGGATTCCAAAATCTAAAAAAAATATTTTAGAATCTACAGACAAAATTTGATGAGATTCCTAGTTTGCACCATCTTCAAATTCCTCATAGTTTAGCTGCTATAGGTGCCCATCGTGAAGATTTAGTTAAAAATAAAATTTCAAAGGTCTAGTTGGCTAAAATTGTAAACCACTATTATGGATCACCCCAAGTTAATTTTTCAAGCCGAATTTGGACTTTTGTGGCACCAATTAGTTGGTTACATAAGAGATAAAAGACTTAAAAATTTGCTAAGTAAGAATATGGTGGAATGCCTTTCAAATTGTGTTGTTGGTTTTCAGATTTGTTAACATTGTGTGTCTTGAAAGCAGTATACAACATGGTTTGATTCAAGATGTACTAAAGAAAGGGAAATGTTGGAAGTGAGTCATAACACTAGTAGAATTTGGTGCAAATAAATGACTATCATGGACTAAAAGTTTTAGTCAATGGACTAACACTAGTAGTATTTGGAAAATAAACGAATTAATTTTAATATTAGGTAAAATCACAACTAAATGACTAATATCAGACAAATAAAAATGACTAATATTAGATAAACAAAAATGACTAAATAAATGTGCTCATTATTAAAATTTTGGCCATAATTTTCATTTTATTAAACATACTCTAAAACCTTTATCAAGACCTTATTTTCAATCAGAGTCTCTACTATAATTAATAATGGGGATACTACAAATAAAATTACTACTAAATATTTTTTTGTGGAATAAATATTTTAGTTTGCAACACCATGAATACCAAAGCTCTTCTAAATTGATGAAAACCACCAAATTATAAAAATTAACTAAAACCATAAGAGAACCTAAAAACTAAAAAACCCAAAACCTTGAAAATTAAAAAATAAGCAAAAGGAAGAGAAAAAAACAAAAAATAAGAATAAGCAACCAAATAATCTAAGAGGGAAAAGGACCAAATTTTTTTTTATAAGCATAATTTCATTTTAATAAACATACTCTAAAACCTCTATGAAGACCTTATTTTCAATGTAGCCTGCCAAAATGGAGCAGTGAGTCGAAACCTGTAGCCCGCCAAAATGGAGCAATGAGTCAAAACCTTATTTTCAAGGTAGCCCGCCAAAATGGAGAAGTAAAGCACGCCTGATTTTGGATTGCAACATCTACCCGTTTTTCTGCATTTGACACGATTTGTGCAAAATCTTGTGGTAAGTCACTTTCCATGGTTTTAGTTAATTTTACTTTTCAAATCTGTACATGGTCAGGCCATATGATCCATATGATCCATTCTTTTTAATAATTTTACTAGCTACTTGTTGACTAACAGTGATTATCTTCCTTTTTAGGCTAATTATGGAAAAGCAGATCCATTTTGAGTTGCAGAAGTTAAGGATTTATATAGAGAACTTGGAATTGAGGTATGTTTATTCTTTTCTTTTCCGTTATGAGATGTTAAAAGTGATATTTTATTTTCAAAGTTTCCACTATCAAATTGCATAGTTCACAGGAGAACTTACTTTTATCTATAAAAATGATATTAAGGGACATGTAGATTGAGTTGTCTATACAAATTTCAGAATTTGAACTCTTAAAATTAGCTTCCACTTTTTGAGGGGGCATGCAAATCACTTTTGAAGTTGAGTGTAAAAAATAGAGTAGCACGTAAAGAAAAATGATGAACAATAATAAAGTGAAAAGTGGCTCTTCTTATATCAACCATGTAGAGTAATGAAAGGAATGCAGGGATGGTAGGGGTTTAACGTTTACAGTGCAGTAGAATAGTAGTTTAGTTGTATAGTAGATGTCATCCTACTTTTTTTGAGAACTCTTATTGAATTCCCAAAAATAGGAGTTCCCAAATGACCCCAACAACAAGAGCTGATTCATAGGCCCTATGAAAATCTCTAACTTTTTGGCTCTCCTTTGATACTTTTCTGCATACTTACAGATTACATCTCCATGATTAATATGGACTGGAAGGGTTGAAAGGGCACATGTTAGTCTTTTCCATTTATTGGGCAGTAAATAGTTTGAAGTGACTGTAAGAATAAAATGTAGCTCTTTACTCTATCTATGCTTTATTCTCATTTGATTATTAATATATCCAGATATAAACCATGATGACTTAAATCAAAACTAGAAGAAATCTAATGAAAACTACAAGAAGAGATCAGTGATTAGATGAGTCATGGAAATGAAACCAACTCCATAAGCCACAATAAACAAAATATGCAATGCAAATAATAATACAAGCCTTCAAAGGAGTTGTCATGGATAAAGAATCATCCTCCCTTAGATCTCTTGTGAGAATGTCTGAAAGGTCTTTAGTTATCCACAATATCCACATG
>VDFB02353493.1:382026209-382092705 GCA_007258455.2 Sequoia sempervirens | reverse complement strand
TTATGTGCATGAAGAAAACTTAGGAGGTCTTCTAGAATATTCTTGGACCACTCATCTATGGTATCTTTTATTTGACTAACCTCAGTTCCAAAGTAAGCGTTAAGGCAACCAAACCAATCTTCATCATTTGTCATCATAAATCTAAAACTCAACCTAGGTAAATTGACACTTTTTAGGTCCCCTCTCTTGACAAGCCAACCCTCACTAGTAGTTAATTTGTGCAGATGGGTTTCAACATCTTTGTAACTTGCCAGAGATGTAACTATGGCTTCTAGGCATTTACCAACCTTAACTCTCTCATGCAGATCTACAAATCCATCAACTATTATTTGTTTCATCCTACTAAAAAATAGGCTTTCAAAAAGTTCATCGCACACACTCTTTGAGTGCTTCAAAACAATCTCACACATGCATTGGCATGAAAACTCAACATTTGAACCAAAAACCATTTTTAGCCACTCCAAGCTCCCTTCAAATGCATCTAGACTGTCCAATGTTTCTCTGATCAATGTCTCATTCTCTACAAGTTCCTTGCCACTTTTCACAAGATCAAGCAAATACTTTCCCCCAAGCCTATATGCAGAGAGAATATCATTTACACATGTCTTAAGCCACACTAAGCAAGACTCTGATATAAATTTGCTCAAAAAAATAATCATGGTAGCTTGTAGCTTCTCTCTATGAGATTTCCACAACTGCACCTCATTGTTTGGGTTTGGAATCCCACCAAACAATTGTGATTCAGGTGGCACTACCAAAAGAGGCGAATCGTTTAGAATCTCCAAGAAGAGTTCTCCAGCCTGACATAGCGTTTACCTGTATGACTCTTACCACATTACAAAAAGTGGAACTGACTGCCCCCACCTTATCAATCTATTGGTCAAACGTGTCTTCTGGTTCCAACGATGTGTCGATGGTTCTATTTTTTCATCGGCATGAGGATCTTCTATCGGTGGGATGAGGTCTCATGTTCCCACGATGGTCTAATGGGGATGTCATACGACATCCCCATTAGACCATCGCGGGAACAAGAGACCTCATCCCGCCGATAGAAGATCCTCATGCTAATGAAAAAACATAACTGTTCGACATCCCCATTAGACCATCGCGGGAACAAGAGACCTCGTCCTGCCGATAGAAGATCCTCATGCTAATGAAAAAACATAACCGTTCCACCAACAACATCCCCACTGGACCATCGCGGGAACAAGAGACCTTATCCTTTCAATAGAAGATCCTCACGTCGATGAAAAAATAGAACCATTCCACCGACGACATCCCCATCGGACCATTGCGGGAATAGGAGACCTCGTCTCACTGATAGAAGATCCTCACGCCGATGAAAAAACAAAATTGTCGATGCATCGCTAGAACCAAAAGACACGTCCGACCGATAGAAGCCTTGGTGTGTGAAGTATTCTAGCCATTTCTATCATAATGAAGCAGATGGAGTTCAAGGGTTTTGTTTCAGATGATATGGAAAATTTTGTTTGGAACCAAATAGAGTTGAATGGGTGTTTCAAACTTAATCAAATCTTGTTTAAAATAGCCCAACATGAAGACAAGTGTACTTAGAAGATTGGTATTGCTTTTCTGATCATCATGATTTGGTTTAGAGCCAAGAAATTGAAGCAAAATGGTGATAAAGAACAACAATGCATGGGTAGAAAATGTGTCAGGCTGTTTTGGGCAAAACATGCCTTAAACATTAGAGATCTTCAAATTTGGGCAAAGATTTTGAGAGGTTCCTTGTAAAATCATTTTGTGCACAATCTACAATCAATCATTTCATTCCATGAGATGACATCTCTTTGAAGCATTCTATCAAACAATTTAGGTGTTTTGTCTATGATTCTACATCTTGCATACATTGTCTACCAGAGCATATCCAACTATAACATCCAGGTATCTTTTTAATTCCTTTATCTTTCATCAATCTCTTTACTATTTGAACCTCGCACAGATGTTTTAGAGAAGAACATAAGTTGAAAATTTTTTAGAATCCAACTAAAAATATGAATGGTTGATCAACCATGCACACCTAATGATCAACTATATATGTAAATTGTAATGCAATAAGGATTACTGACATGCGAAGTATGTGCAACCCTCATTCACTAAACCTACATGACTGCATGCACCTAGAACCCAAGCAAAGCTTACAATGTTAGGATGTGTTCTAGAGTGCTTCATTAATTCAAAGATTTTGAGAGGTTCCTTGCAAAATCCATTTTGTGCACATTCTGCAATCAATCATTTCATTCCATGAGATGACATCTCTTTGAGGCATTCTATCAAACAATTCAAGTGTTTTGTCTATGATTCCACATCTTGCATATATTGTCTACCAGAGCATATCCAACTATAACATCCAAGTATCTTTTTAATTCCTCTATCTTTCATCAATCTCTTTACTATTTGAACCTCATACAAATATTTTAGAGAACATAAGTTGTAACATTTTTAGGATCCAACTAAAAATATGAATGGTTGATCAACCATGCACACCTAATGATCAACTATATATGTAAATTGTAATGCAATAAGGGTTACTAATGTGTGAAGTATGTGCAACCCTCATCCACTAAACCTGCATGACTGCATGCACCTAGAACCCAAACAAAGCTTACAATGTTAGGATGTGTTCCACAGTGCTTCATTAATTCAAAGATTTTGAGAGGTTCCTTGCAAAATCCATTTTATGCACATTCTACAATCAATCATTTCATTCCATGAGATGACATCTCTTTGAGGCATTCTATCAAACAATTCAGGTGTTTTGTCTACGATTCCACATCTTGCATATATTGTCTACTTAAGCTAGTTTTTCTTATAGTTGTTGTTATTTGGTGTTTTCAATGTTGTAGAGTTAGATTTTCCTGTATGCCTAAATGTCTTTTTTTGTAAAATCACGTTTATAATATGCTCCCCCAAGTTTCGGGGATGGGGACAATAGGGGATGGTGGGACATTTTTTTGGTACGGGGGTACTTTTGGGTCATTTTTTAGGGGATGGTAGGGGATGGCTATAAAAAATAGGGTAATTTTTAAAAATATAGAGAAATTTCAAATATTCATATCAGAACATTGATAAAGCATTCATCATAGGCATTGTAGAAGATTAATACATAACATTAGACTTGAATTGAGATTTCACATAAGAATTGACAAACAAAGTAACAAAATTCAAATTATTTTATTGTCAATGTGCATACAAATTAAATAAGAATTATAACAAAACGCCCAAAGGAATCAAGTTTCAACTATAAAATGACAAAAACATAGGAAATATATGGTTGTCCCTAATCAGTAGATGCAATTGGTAGGTCTGTATCAAAATTGGAGCTCAATTTTGTGTCACTGTCAGATGCAAAGGCAGGGGGAGGTTTCTAGGTCCCCCAAGTCCCTGAAACATTTCTGGGATGGGGACGAGGGTACCAAGGTAGGGGATAGGTCCCCATGGAGTATTGAGTTTATATGGTTTGGGGTTTCAAGGTGGGGTTTTACCTGACCATAGAAAACCTATGTGGTTGGGACAGAGGTATACACCCCTCTTGCTGATTACACCTTATCATCTACTAGAGACCTCTAGGTGACTCCTAGAAATAGTACTGTGATGGATTGAGGGGGTAAACAATAACAAAGGTCGTTGTGACAGTAAAGTGGAGGTTGGTATGTACACTATTTAACTCTTGCAAGGTTCTAACCTAGAATCTAGAGGCACTAATTAGGCAAACCCTAGTTTGAGCCTTCACAAAAGAGTTTGCAATACCAATACATAAATGTAAAAATGTATTTGATTTTGACTTGTATATTTGAATAGCTCTATTTCTTCTTGAATTAAACATTTAAAAATTGGTGAGGAGCACCGAGGTATTTGTGAAATGTTGATTCATGGAGGTCTTAGGTCAGTTTGAGTTTTGAGTCTAGAAGTCATTAATAAGGTCATGATTGACCAATTCATATTGTAAGCATGTGCATGCATAATGAAGAGTGTTGGAGGTGGTGGCAGAGTTGTGAGAGGTTGGTAATGTCATTTTTCAATAAACCCTACCCCAAGCTAGTGTAAAGTGAGAGTTTTTAGTTACAAAGGCTAGATGAGAGTTTTCCCATCTAAAAATCGTTGATTGATTATTGAGTGGTTCATTGTGAGATAAAGTCAAAAACTTGGGTCTACAGACCTACTAGATGAGTTGAAGAGTTTTTGCAAAGGAGTGATTTGGAAGAGTTTTGTGAATCAATTGGTTGTTTGAATTAGCTTGTTTTGTGATGCTTTGTTGAAATCCAAATTGCTTTGCATCAAAAACTTTCCATCATATTGAAGCTTGATGGGAAGAAGGTTCCATTGAGAGAACTCAAGGGGTGTTACTTGCTAGGAGGAGAGAGGTTGTGAAGTACTTGTTGGCTTGAACAAGTGACTGAGCTCACCTTCCTTGTATTAAAGAGGATGTACCGAGTATGTATTTCCTCAATCAGGATTAAATTATAACTGATGGTTTTGTGATGAGATGGTGTTGATGACAAATCATATAATTGTGATAGTTGAAATTATTTTGGTGGTCATATGACATTCTTTTTTAGAACATTTATAAAGAAAGTATAGATTAAATTTTGTTGTGCAGAAGTAGTACTGAGTAGGCTACATTCCTCCGCTTGCCTCAAATCTTGATTTGGGTGATGAGGATAGAGGTATAATGCCTTTTGTTACCTCACACTTGTTCCTTCTGTTACCTCACACTTGTTCCAGTCATGTAATCACCTTGATGATTGTTACCTCACCCATGTTCCAGTCATGTATTTACCTTGATGACTGACTGACTTGTTTTTAGGGCTTACAACTTACAAGAAAAATGAAGGCCCTTTGACCTTTTAAATCATCTGTGATAATTTAATTACATCAACAAAAAACCATGGAAGGATTTAAGTACTTAGGGTTTTGTTGAAGATATCACTGTACTATTTGAATATTTTGGTCAATACCTATTTTAAGCCAGATGTTATGCTTTTGGCCTTGAGATTGAGTGGGACTCTCAAAACTTACATTTTTTGGTCCTGACAATAGACTTTTAGTATGATATGGTTAAGATGGTTTGATTGAGAATTTGAGAACAACAAAGGATAAGCCTCAATCTTTTATGTCATTTAAAGATTGGAATAAAGATAATTGGGTAGGACAACTTAAGACCTTAGATTTGCACCAATTATATATGAGCTAGAGACCTAACCTATACCTCATGTAACTCTCCATGACTATAAATATGATCTTCAAATTAAAAATATATACATTCTATGCAAGATTTATTGGTTTAGTAGATACTTAGGGAATGTGTAAACATGATAGTGAATACCTTGAACTAGTTAGCTTTATCTACTAGTTACTTCTGATCAACTAAGGACATTTATATTTCAATTTTAAATAAAATTTCAATATTGAACTTCAAAATTTAGACAATTTCCACTTGCACTGTATATAAATGGAGGCACCCTTTTAAGACATTTCTTTGATTATGCTTTCATCTCCTTTCACATTTGAGTATACTAACTTGTTTTGAAAAACAAATTGATTTCAGTGTTCTATCCCATGGCTCAGTTCTTGTTTTTGTGTTGAACAAAAATCAAACACTAAGCTTCAGTGTCATGTTGGATTTTCAAAAAGCTACATTGTGAAAATAGCTTCTTTAGAGTCTTCATTCTATTCTATCTTTGCAACTCTATTCTTTCCAAATTTATTTCTAGATACTAACAGTGACCATAAAAAAAAATATTGCAGGAGTGGGAGGTTATTGTTACCTATATTAGCCACTTTGGTGGGCAGGCATGATTACGAGTAAGTGCTTATTACTTATTAAATCAGGTTTAGGTGACAACTGGAGAATATTAATGTTTGACAATTGACATAGATTACTTACATTCAAACTATTAATTTCCTTATTTACAATATTTTTTGAGATTATAGTTGTATGGCTAGAGAGTTTATATATTCATTATTTTCAAAATTCATAGTTTATTTATAGTGACTTCATTGCCAGTCCTTAACAACTATTTTAGAATCAAAATTTTCACTAAAAATTACATTCACCGTCTTTTACGAATAACTACTAACTACCTTGCAAACCAAAAACTCCTTTTCGTTGCCCACAGTTTTGTAAAACCCCCCAAAACTAACTATAGATAGCCAAAAAACTTAAATTCATGGCAGAGGATTATGTTAACTGTAGAGCTGCAGATGAGCTACTCACCATAGTTTCCATAGAGGTCTCGTTCTTCTTCCTCTTCCTCTAAGGTCACTGCTCCAACTTCTCCATTTGCTCCAACTTTAGCCACTTCGCTTCAACCTTTTCCTTCTTTACAACTACCTCAACCTCTATTAATTCCACAATCAATTTTAGAGCCTCCCACCCGCGTGTTGCTCCCTCTCTCCATCTAGAATTATGTTTTCCTTCTGGCCATTTCACAAAGGGTACACATTTGAATGTTTCTTCATACTCTTTGCTTTCAACTCCCTCATCGATATCCATCCCAATTCCCGGAATCGTCCATTCCAATAGTGATTCCAAGTTGTTTAGATAATCCTTATGCACTAGTGTCTTCATGACCTTTTTCACAACTTCAATCCGCTCTTCCAAATCTAAGCCGCAAGCCATTATGAGTGAATAAATGTCCAAATTAGTTTTGTACCTGTGCGTGAGCTGGCCGAATCCTCTTCCCAGAATTAGTTGCACTGACTGCACTAATCATTCATCATTGTATAGGAAACACCCCATCAGTCTCTTTACCGATGGTTCTCCATAAAAGTGTGAGAGTTGCTTCTTCATTTTAAGTGTGAAACCAATCTCCATCACCTCTACAACGACAAAGCCACCACTCCTGTACACCATTTTCACACCTATTGTTTGCCACAGTAGAGGAGCATCGAGTAAGTAATGCCTCGAGAATATAATGAAATAATGAAATGAAATAATTTAATAACTTCATTCACATTCCTTTCCATAAATGCTCGGCATACATCAGTGATCACCTCCACCTGACTCCACACACTTCTCTCATTCACTTCAAGAATTAAAACCTGCAAGTACTCCATTTTAGAGCTCCCTAAATGCACCACCCATTTCAATCTTGTCATCAGGGGAGAACATTAATTTCAAATATCTTGACGATGCCTTAGGATGTCACATCAGTTAGAATAATCATTACCGCCGTATTAGTGAGACTGATTCTTATTCCACAGATAGCCACCTTCTCTACCGATGAACAACTTTCCTTAGGTCTATAGGCGAGACGCCAAATAACATCACCCTAATGCACCCCAACTCCACCGATATACATTATGCACTTGATAATCCATGCTTATATCGAGCCATTGGGGGAATGCAAACATTTGTTCCACCGTTGTTCATGTGTCACAACGATGTGCTTACTTTTGTTGGCTTTGTCGGTCTATCAGGGAGAGTGCCTTAGGAGTCAACCCGATAGGGTATTGTTACATCGATACTAGGTTATGAGCTGCTTTCATCAAGCCATCGACGAGGCTATAATGGGGGTTCCGCTGATGAGGCATTGTTAGGCTGATAGTGCTAATTTTTATTTAGATATAGGGAAAGATTTATGGAGCCTCATACTATTATGGTCTCATGCTTACTATTATGCTTTTGATAGATTTTTTTCAAGGCAGTGAACTGTTTGACAAAATGCTTTGGTAGACATGTATGGAAAATGTGCTAGCATAGACAAGGCAGTGAACTATTTGAAAAAATGTCTCAAAGAAATGTGGTATCATAGAATGCCATGACAAGCAAATGCAATTGGCAGCTGCTCCTAGTTATTAGTTATGCAATGTGAAGTAATGATTTGAGTTTGAAAGGTGTGCAATGCAATGTAATCAAAGATATGAATATAAAATACATAAATCTATTTTTTACAATTCATTAGTTAAACGCTTTATAATTTTATTTGCTCTCTATATCTCTAGGCTATGGAAATGCCTTTCAATTTCAAAAAAAATAGTTTTTATCTCTTGTTCTACAATCTTTTACCTTTTTTTTTTAAATCCAATTTTTTTTTTCTGATTTTTGAATGCATGGGGTTCTGTTAGTAGTGCTCTCATATTGCCTGCATGGTAATGTAGTGTTTATATTTGTGGTCCTTGTATTTGATCAACATGAAGCTAATAGTAACATTGTAATGGTTTTTTAGTAAATTAGATTGATCATTGCAATTATTTTTAAAAATTTCCTTTTGCAATTATTTTAACACACACATGCAAGTACTATTTAAGTAAGTAATGGTTGTTTTATTATGCAAACAAGGGTAATCATTACCTATGTAATATAATGTGCTATTTTTTTTTCTTTTTTGCAGAAATGTATTGATAAACTCAAAGAAGAGGATCATAAAGTTAGGGAGTCAACTTGAAGAAAAAATAGATGGAGTTGTTCATATGAAAGAGAAAGAGGGAACCTTCACATGATGGCCACTAAAATATTTGTAGAAAATGACATAGTTGAACATGTTTATCATGTACTAGTTAATGTTAGACATTTTGGCTCATTGTTTTATGCAGTATTTTGAATGTGTTGTTCAGGAATCTTAATTATCATGGTGTATTTGAAAGAGTTGGAAACTCTTAGACAACTTTGAAATCTTGTAACAAGTGAGATATATATATTTGCATTAAATTTTTTATTGCACATTACCTTTATTTATCATGATGTTGAATCAATCTTTTAATTCTAGCATGTTGTAGCTTATTCATATATGCAATATTTTTATTTGCTTTTATGTTTTAGTTCAAGTTTAATATTATGTTAGTTTGGTATTATAAAATTTATGGTACTTAATAAATTATTCATTTCATGACTATATTTACTATTAATTAATGAAAACAGTAAATAAAAATGACTAAATATATGACTAAAGTAATGACTAAATTAATGACTAAATATATGACTAAATATATGACTAAATTAATGACTAAATATATGACTAGATTAATGACTAAATAAATGACGAGTTAACAACAATCAATGACTAAATTTATGACTAAATAAATGACTAAATTAATGACTAAATCAATGACCAAATCAATGACTAAATAAATGACTAAAATAGTTTAGTCATAAATTTAGTGGTGTTATAAATGACTACAAATAAACCACTAAAATAGTCACGTGACTAAAATTAATGACTAAAAAATATGACTAAATAAATGACTAAATCAATGACCAAATTAATGACTAAAATCAATGACTAAATAAATGACTAAAATTGTTTAGTCATAAATTTAGTGGTGTTATAAATGACTACAAATAAACCACTAATAGTCATATGACTAAAGTTAGTCATTTATATACAATTTTTAGTAATTTATTTAGTCATATATTGTTGTTTGTGCACTAGTGTAAGGATGTCTTTCATCCTATGGATGTACACTCAATTTACAATTCTTGTTACCATGTATTTTTATTGATAATTATTCTACACATGCTTGGATGTATTTATATATTAAAAAGTCTAAGGTTTTTCACAAATTTAAGGAATTTAAAACACTTGTATAAAATTAGATTGCTATGAAGATCAACGTGTTAAGGTTAGATAATGGTTGGGTTTTTATATAAGTATTTTGAGACATTTTCTAAGCACACTAGTATTATTAGGGAAATGATATCAAGAGTGGTTGAAAGGTTAAACATAACCTTGTTGGATTTCTAGAAGTTTGTCAAGTAGTGCTAGTTTAGGACATTAATTTTTTCATTGAACTTAATATTAAAGTTGTAATCTAAAAAATAGGTCTTCAATTTTGTCCTTGAAGAGAAGACATCATATGAGATGTGGATAAGAACCCTATTGTAACACACCTAAGATTATTTGGCTATGAGGCATTTGTTTATGTGCTAAAGAAGAAATGATGTTGGTTGGACTTCAAGGGTGAAAAGTGCATTTTTATTAGGTATAGTGAGAATGTGAATGAATATAAGCTTTAGAACCTAGTAACACTGAATATTTTATGTTCACGAGATGCCATATTTAGCCCGAATTTAAATTTTTATCAAAGGGAAAAACCAAATATAAATGGGAGGTGATAGGATGCATTTTGAAAATAAACTAGAACATTAATATGCATTTGCAAATATAATAACTAAGTTGACATGATAATGTGGATGGCGAGGATGTAAGCATATTTGATGCCATTTTTGAAGTAGAAAATAATGCAAATATAATAGGATATGCACTGGTTGAGCTATGATAAGTTGTACACGATATAAAAAGGTTCCTAAAAGGTGTAGTCCACTAGATTTTTGGTGTATTTTTCCTCTAACTTGTATTAATGATAAATCAAAGTTTATAAGAGAATATCTTGATTGTAAGGAGAACAAGTCCTAAATAAAATACGATAAAGAGGTGATGTTTCCATTTTAACAATATAAGACTTAGTACTTTTTTATCTACTTGATAGTAGTAATACCATTGGCTTCAAGTGGGTGTTTAAGAAGGAAGTTAGAGCATGCAGTACATTGGAAATGTACAACAAATAGTTGATGGAAAAGGTGTATTCCCAAGTTAAGAGAATATATTTTGATGAGATTTTCTTCAATAGTTAAGTTGAATTTCGTTGGGATGATTTTATCTATAACTATGACCTTTGATTTTGATATAAAGGAAATGGATGTGAAAATTGCATTCTTCAATAAATATTTAGAGGAAGAAATCTATGAGTTGGCCTAAAGAATTCAAGGTGAATGGAACAAAACATCTAATCTTTAAAATAAAGGTCTTTGTATGCGTTGAAGCAGTCACTGCATATGTGGCATCAAAAATTTGATGTGTATGTATTAGGATTTGGTTTTGCAAGGAGTAATGCATTTCAATATGTTTATCACAAGTATGTTGGCAATCATGATTTAATAATTATTTTGTATGTTGATGATATGATTATCATTGAGAATAATAATCATTGATAAGGAAACTCAATGCTTGGATGATTGGTAGATCTAATATGAAATATCTAGGTGTGGCAATGTTCATACTTGGTATGGAGATCGATAGAGATATGGATAGAAATCATTTGTGTTTGAACCAAAGCAAATAGGTTGATGCTATTTTTTGGTAGCTTAGTATGCATGATAGTAATCTTGTAAGTGCTCCTTTATTGATAGGTATTATTGATATTGTAATAGTATCCTATTGATGGAAATGTACAATGTTCCATATGCAAGCATGATAGGAAGCCTTAAGTATGCAATGATTCGTACAAGGTGAGACACTGTCTAAGTAATGGTAATTCTAAGTAGGTTCAAGGTTCAAGTGAAAAATTTATGTTTCTAAGTGCATTTAATATTATCATAAAATTCCCTTCAATTGTGATGTGTTTTATGTTTTCCTGAAGGGCCATTTATAGTCCCAATAGAAGACCTAAGCATTGGTGTTGATGTTGCTCCATGACTATAGCTTTTTTGTGGCCACTTTAACGATGCAAAGCATAGAATCTTTGATAATCTATCTAATCCCCAAATAAAACTAGGTTGCCTCTTAAGGCTCCATCAAAATTGGTTTTGAGTCCTTAAATAGATGAATCCATCTTATTTCTTCCTGTTTCCCCCAAAATAGTCAACTCTGTTAATAGAATAAATGAGAGATTTTTTTACATATTAATCATACATATAAAATTTGAAAAATTCAATATTTATTAAGTATTATTAATATTAAATAATAGCAATTTTAATATTTTTATAAAAAAAATTACTAGTTAAATGTGGCCTTGGGGGCCATACTCATATATTAAAAATGAGAAAATATACAAAATAAAGGTTTCTCCTTCATGGAGGGCCAACTAACAAAAAATCCTAGTGGGACGATGAGTTCAAACTTCACCAAGAAAGTGTTTTAGATTCTAACAGTCTAAAATATCAATTTATATTCTTACATAACATTACTACCCTTTGCGCCTACAAAATGAATTGCTATATAATTTTAATTATCCTTGTTGTACATGGGCATTCTCCTCTTCACTATTATTTGAATACTCATCCACCACAAAAATTCTACTTGATGCTTGGTGAAGGAAAAACACCCATAATAAATATGATGAATTTAATTCCCCACTTCACCTAATGTTTGTGGAGGTTGTCATTGTGACCTATTGCAATGATAACAAACATGATTCATTGTATTGTTGAAGCAATGGTTGAACATCCTGGAATTCAAACAAATATCTATCCGGCCCAACCCCACCCAAACCCCACCGACCCACCATTATAGTTGCCTGCCTTACGGCGCCGACCATATTGGCCTTAGGTCCCGAAGGGCTGGGTGGGAGGCCCCCCTCTATTCCCCCCCACCCACCCTAAGACCAATATGGTCGGCTGCCGAAGGCTGAACCTACATGAAGATGAAAGCCCACACTAAATATGACATTTTCCAAAATAGAATTGAGTCCCCACTGCCATTAGTTCCTTATCAAATCCTTAGACATGGACCTAATGACATATTTATTTCTCCATTATCAAAAAAACTACTACAAACATAGAATAAATGCCTATATTGAATCAATTTATTTGTGAGAAATTGAGAGAAACAAGGCTCCCAATCTCACCTTGATCACATTGTCCAAATTATCATTGCACTCATTTTGAAGATCATTTTCAAAAGGTAAATCAAATATTCCCATGAATAAGAAATTTTCCTTTTCTTAACAATCAACTTGACAATGTGGTATTCATGGCCTCCCATGAGAAAAGCTAGTGAAAATAGGTAAGAGCTTAATATAATTGTGTAGATTCCATATCTTCCCATGATTTTCTACCTACTAGTATTTTAGCTATGAAGGGGAATTATTTATTAACTATGTATGATTGGACAAATTTCCTCACTATCATTGTGTGATGATACAAGATTATTGTTGAGTAGATTTGGCATTCAAATTTTCTAAATATCTATTTTCTTGCTAGCAATGCACCTCATGCCATAGAACATATGAAAAAGTTGGCCAAGAAGTTAATCTCTCTATAAATGTATTTAAATGTGAATTCATTTAATTTCTATAACAACAACCAAATTTTATTTAATATCCTAGATTAATCTTTCAACTTTGTGCTCCATATTCCTAATGGAATCAACAATAACCATAGTACCACCCTTAACTTGAACTCTTCTTATCCTAAGATGAACACATATTTGTAGACCTAAGAGAAGTGCTTGAGTCTCAACTTCAATATTTGTTTAATGTCTTAGGCCTTTCAAGGTCCCTCTAATTAGATAACTATCATACTCTCTTTAAATACAACTTACTATAGAGATTCTAGGATTGCCCCTTGATGCACCATTGCAATGGAACTTGCACCATCTAATGAGAGAAACTATCAATCTTATGGGCACCTTTCCTTAGTTTTGAAGGTGAATTTAATTGTAATTTGGAATTAAACAATGTGCATTAATATATTCTTTAAAATATTTTAAAAAATAAATCTAGGATAAATATTTGTAACTTATGATAAGTACTCCTATGAAATATGTGGTTCTAAAAATTTACTATAAGCACCTCTCTTCAATTTGAACCATAAAATACAATCAAAATGAGAGAAAATGGGTAATGAATACAAATATTTTGGGCTTGATTTCCATAGCAACCTAAGTTGGGAGACTTATAGGACAAAAATTATACAAAGGGATGGAAAGATCTATACATGCTTCAAACATATGCAAAAGAACTAAGCTATAAGATTGTAAAATAAATAAGACATTATTTGGGTATCTTCTTATGCTAGTGGTGTTGTATGGGTGTGTAGTTTGGGACAACATATAAACATTGAAATGGAGGCAAATAGAAAGGTTAAACAAAGATATTTAATTACAAGTAGTTTCAAAATAAAATTCATGGTACCATACACGATCATCTTAGATGATCATGAAGCTTTTCCAATTGAAATGACAATAGTGATTCCATTGGTCTAGAATATTTGAAGAAAACAAAGAACATGGAAGGACATCATTGACCTAAAATAATAATAGAGAAAAAGTTAAATAAAAGAAAGAACATGTGGATGAAACAAAATACCAAATAGATGAGTAAAGTGGGAATTAACATGCAAGAGTGCCCAAATGCAAATATGCAATCCAAAAGGTGCATGAGAGTGAAATTCAAATTAGTCATGTGGACAAAACAACTCAAACAAAAAAAAAGCATATTATGTTAAGCAATTCAATCCCACATGTGATCATGATCAAAAGCACTATAGAGTAGTGGAAATAAAGTGGAAAGCTAAAATACTAATAACTAACTCATACCAGATGTCTTAGATGAAAAATAGAGAGGTGGAAAATACTTAAAGAAGAATGGGTTGACAAGGTTTGTTGTCTTTACACGTCACAATCAATAGAAATGGAATAATATCATATCATGAAGTGATAGTGTATGAATCATTTATACTAATACTCTAAAAGTAAAATATTTAACAACTTTGTTTGAAAATGATAGAATAACAAAAACAATATATTACTCAATCAAAATTGATAAAAAGTCTATGATCAACAAAGAAACTCAAAGATCAAGTTATGCAATTTCAGCTTCAAAGTAAACTCAGTCTTAATAAATATGTTGTACAACTTATGTAAGAATTTGTATTGTCGCCTTATGACATGTATATTGGTCATTTTCTTCTTGTATCTCTATTCTCTCAAGCTACTTTTGTAACCGAATTCTTGTATTTTAAATTGCTTCGTTCAATATTTTTTTAAAAAAGAGAATCAAAAAATTGAAACTCTTAATTCTCAGTAAGAATTCAACTTTCAATTTTCAAACTGGGGCAACATGGGGGAACATTGATGGCCCAAAATTGTGGTGGAAGAAAACTTAACTAGAAGGAAGAGCACGTGGATGAGACAAAATGTCAAGTGGATGGAAAAATAGGGGATAAGCATGCAAGAGTGTCCAAACACAAATGTAGAAATTAAATGGTATATAAAAGAGAAAGTTAAACATATCTGTGGTCAAAACAACTTGGTCGAAAAAGAAAACACTATGTTTTGCATTTTAACCCCACTTGTGATCACGAGCAAAAATATTACGCGGGGGTAGATATAAAGTGTAAGGCTAAAATGTTGATAGCCCAGTTGAGAACTAGCTCTCACCGTTTGAGGTGAAACGGGGAGATGAAAAATACCTAAGGAGGCATGGGCAAATAGAATTTTTTGTTTCTGCCCTTCGGGTATAGTGGAAATAGAGTGCCACTACGTCATGCAATGTAAGGCTTACAAGGACATTGCATGTAGTTACTCGGATCTGTTTAAAGTCAAATCGTTAGAGGCTTTGTTTGAAGAGAAGAAGATTGCTGAAACAAGTTACGTGATCAAAATACAAAGCAGAAGAAACAAAATCAACAAAGAGTTAGAGGGCAGCAAGGAGTAGTTGGTGGGGTTGGTGGCTGTTCTGTTTGTTGTAAAAAAACAGTGTCAGTTCTGTTTATTGGATCCCATAGACCAGCTGGTCTTATGGACGTAATTAAAAACATTCATTCATTTAAACCTCACAGACGATTGAATCTCATGGATATCATTTATAACCTTCATTTAATTTCATTACCGTTAATTTTCAGGTCTGCTGCATCCGAGACAAAACCACGGGGAAAAAGTGAGTGTTCTCTCTTCTTAATGGCTCTGAATAAAGGACTGATAGAATTGATGTTAAATGGTGCACCGGAGGAACAGGATAAGGATTCCCCATGTGGAACGACGTGACTCCTGCGGAGTAGGGCAGATTTTAAAAGACGACACTATCCAAAAAGATGAAAGCTGTACGAATGGTATTGAAAGTTGGGCGCACCTCCACATATAATAAAAGGCCACAATGTGCTTGGCACTACGTAAGCGAATACTTTGTGAGAGATACAGACAAACTCAGCTTCCATGTGAAGAAATAGATTCGTTTACGTTTGTATTTCATACACAGTTACGTATTTGATTGAATGAGCTAAGTACTTGTTACTTTTCTATAGTGCTTTCTGTCGTTTCACGTTCGGCATGTGAGGAACTTTTAGTTTGGCGCACGTACCATTTCTAGCTATTGTGGCGCAATCTGCGTTGAAACGAAATTATAGAGTTTGCTGTTCCACCTGCTACCCGTAAAATCAGATTTGACGCCCGATTCCCTTCCCTTATTGTGTGAAGAGATAAATTAGGTGTCGGCATAGTTTAATGCTGGGCGGTCCAAGCAGATTTAAGGTTTCTGGTACATTCCCTAATAAGTTTTAACTACCAGGAACACCTGTCACGTCCTCTTGGCAAGTCATGTGACAAAAATAAAAGAGAAAGGACATTAAAAACATTTTCTTGCTGGCTGTCACTTTAAGAACCTTCAAGCCGAGGGAAATGGAGGATGCATTTGCACCGGCTACAACTTTTTCTACTTTGAAAATGATTAGTGTGAGTTGTTTAATCAATGTTTTGGATTACATCAAGTAATTTATCATAAGGACGAAGAATTATTCAATGAGGGTCTCAAGGTTTATACTCCCCGGCTGGCCACCTCTGTCGTGTCGGGCCCCACTTGATCTAGTCAGGCATTCGAAGTGGTGCTGATGGTTTATTCAGTGCCCATTCCTCGACTTACGGGGTGTGCGTGGGGGTTTGCCGCGAAGTACATTTCTTCGGATAAAAGAATTATTCAATGATCCAAAGAATTTATTATATATCTATATATAATGACTATTTTAACAAATTTGAAGTAATATGTAAATCAAATGCAGCAAAAAAATTATTAGGTGGTCACACTTCTTTCAAGGTTTAGGTGAAATTTGATATTCTAAGTTATGAAGTTTCAATTTGAGAATAAGATGTACAACTCATGTAATTTAGTTTATTTTGTTGTTCATCTCTTGTAATTTTGTCTATTGTGTTGTTTTGATGGTTGGATTCTTGGTTGCGGTTGTTGTCCTTATGACTGGTTGCTATGTTCTTCAGCTACTTCTCGTAACTTCATTCATGTAATTTTTTATTGCTTTGTTCAATAAAAATAAAATAAAATTTGATATTATAATTTTTGAAGGAAAAATTAATGTAGATGTTATTGATGTTGGTTGTCAAAATTGAAAAGCATAATTTTTCTATGAATCATTTGTCAAATGTCGAGAAAATGACATTTGTCTTCTTCAAAGTTGAGTGCCATGTGAAACAATTTAGGAAGCTAAGTTGTCATCCAAAGAAATCCCTAATGGTTAGGAATTCGATGTAGAGTTGGAGGATAATCCCACATGGGAGGAATTTGTGGAATACATCAAAAAGTACTTTTCTAAGGATACATATGGAGAAAAATATATGTAGTGACAACAACTTCGATAGAAAAAAGGACCAATCTATCCAATACTACACCTACACCTTTTATGCATTATCCACAAAGCTTGGCATCCAAGTTACATAAAAATGTCAAGTCCTGAAGTGTGTGGACTTCATCGATATATTCAAATTGAGATGAATTTTTTAATATTAAGACATTAGCACATGACATTTCTAGATTTAACTATGTAAGATTTGTTTTACATCAACATTTTGAATCACACTCTGTGATCCATCATCGGGATAAAGAGTTGGAGGAGAAAAATGGTTGCTTGTAGACTAAGAAACATTCAAAAGAGATGGGTGGGGGCAGTGGGAGTGGACAAGGGCAGAAGGTTGCAAACAGTTCAAGGCATAAGGAAACATTTGAAATATATATATGACAATAGAAAGAAAAAACCATAATAAAAGGGAGGGAAGAAACAAATAAAAAATCTAAACGTAAAATTAGTAGAAACATAAGACTAGATAAAGTTGAAAAAATACCACATTATGAGTAGAAGAAATTGCTTATAGATATTGAAAAAGGAGGAAAATGATTGAAAAACATCTAAAGGTATGAATATAACATACCAACTGAATTTTTAGTTAAAAATTAAAGATGAATTAAATTTATATTTAATATATACCTATCTATAAATAAAAACATTTTTTATATGAATATAGAGATTAACATAGATATTGTAGACACATAAATATGACCACTTATGTTTGGTCAAATTTATCATTTTTTCTTCTAAATATCCTCTTATCCATATTAATTAAATAATATTGCTATTATTAAATTAATACCCCTAAAGTACTCTAAATCCTTAAGTTATTTAATTAATCAATTAAATACTTTATCCGCTTTATCACCTCTCCTCTCTAAATTAAATTAATGGACTAATTTATTTAATTTAGTGACAAATCCTATAGGAATTAAATTTAAATATTTAATTCCCTCTCCCCTTTGTCTCTCATCTTGTCACATCCTCCATAATTTTCTTCTAATCCTAATTAACTTGCATAATCCTATCATTAAGATGTGCACACCCTTAATTGAGTTTAATCTCCATTACCCACCTAATCATCCTTCTAATCCCTCACTTGCACAACCTAAACCCTTCATTAGCCTAATCTAACTCATGGTCAACCCCCTAATAAAGGCTAGCCCACACCAACAAGGAATTTTTAATTCCTTTTTATTTCTCCCACACCCCCAAATGGGATTTTAAATTCCATTTTATTTTCCAACGTCTTTTTTGAGGATTTTTTAATTCCTCCTCAATCCCTATGAGGATTATAAGGGAATTTTGAATTCCCTTTTCTCCTCTTTTTTCCATCCCTATAGTACACCAAGTACCCCCATCTTGTCTCATGCATCCACATGATGAAAAATGTCATCTCCTTGTGGCATCAACCCTTGATCTTCAATTCTTTATCCTAGCCCTCCATCCAAAATCCTCCAATCCAAACAATTAGCCATTTTTCATCTCTTGAACCCATTTTTCATTTGAGTGTCATTATGTTGTCAAATTTTTGAGTGAGCGTGCAACCAATCACACATCATGGGAAAATCTATAAAACAGGAGGCTTCCTATGCTAGTTTGAGCTTCTTACCACCTAATCTGAGTGTTTGTTTTGTTTTTAATGTTTTTCTTAGGGTTTTATGAATTTTCTTGCATTTTAGGAGCACAAATCTAGAGATTCAATCCTCCCAATCATAGTTAGCCCTTATCTTTCCGAGTCTAAAATCATAATCCAATCATTTTCCTATTCATATCCAATTCAAAATGACCACTTTCATCTTGTCGACTACCATCAATCTATCCAACACATCCTCCCCTTTGAACATAAAGTCAGCTAAACCCATCCTAATCAACATCCAAATCATCCACAATACAAAATCCAATCTCAAACACTTAATTGAGATCCTTGATCCTAAATCAATCATCCATCATAATGCCTTCTTGGGAACTTAAACTATCCTCAGTCAATAATCCCTCGTCCAAACTATTTCACCTCGAGCCAGAGGTATAATTTGTGTCAATATCTCTTCTTGCTTGATAACTTAGCCTGTCTCAAGTAGGAAACCCATCTAATTGAGCTTTGACATACAATCTCAATTATAGTTGAGAGGATACTATCCTCCATCCATCCAACAATCACTTCATTAGTTTAGTTGTATCCTTGAACTTAGGAGTCTCTCCCATCATATATTTCCAATCAAATCCTAAATTGAGTTTAAATCCAATCCTAATATGAGCTTCATCTAGATCCCAATTTGAGCTTTTGTACATCCACATCCAAGATCTTCTAATATCAAAACAAATCTTAAGATCCCCTCTTCCATATTATTCTAATCCATTTCATTTATCTTTTCATCATTTTTTCTTTTCTTCTAATCATCTATTCCACTCTTTTTCATCCATTTCCATATAATCCATCATCATGAATCCTTATCCTCCTTTAACACCACCAAAAATACTAGTCAAGGGAGATCTCGATTACATGGAAGATGTCATTGAAAGTCTTGTTGATCAAGATGAATATGAAATAGATTCCCTTGATGCTATCATTTCTAGCAAGCTTTCCCCAAGAATCAAACTCCAATAGCTCCTCCAAGCTATCCCATCAAGCCTCCATCCACATCCACTAGTGATCCTTATGCTACCTTTGACAAGGGAAATCCATTATCTCTACCATCACCTTTTCCATCCTATTCCTTGTCCACATCTCCCTCTTATCTATTCCCTAAATATCCCTCTCATCCAATATCCACATCTCTATCTTCTCCCACTTATCAAACATATCAACCTCCATATTCATGTAACAACACTATCACCTCCATCCCTAGTCCAAATCCACCATCTCATTATCCTCTAAACCATATCCACATCCATAATTTCCTACTCCTCCTATCCATCATCACAATCCACCATCTTCTTCTTCTTATTTTGATCCCCCATCCATGTCCTATCTTACTCCACCACTCACGTCTTCCTATCTCACTCCACCTTCCACTCCCTCATATCTTAGTCCTTCCTCCAATCCATCATACGTTTGTCCTCCATCTAATCTTGATTCCCCCACCAATCTTAATCCTCTAGACCTACTCTTAATCCTTCATCTTGTCCCATTCCTCCATCTAATCCTAATCCACCCATCCATAATCCTAGTCCACCACCCATCCATAATCTTAGTCCTCCACCCATTCATAATCCTTGATCTATTCCCATCACCTCATCTAAGCCTAAAATATACAAGTATCTCATTCCAGATGTCATCTAAGGACTCATGAAAAAGAAGACATCCCCAAATCCACATCTTGAAGTCGTGGAGCCATGCCACCCCACTCCACCATGTACAATCACTAGTGATGAGGCCCTTCTCCATCCCACACCTATTATTCTTCTTACCACTCCTAACACTAGATCTAAACTATTGAGACCATCAAACCCACCAAATCCATTGAATCCCCTTCTTCTACTCCTAGAGCCACACAACCCATCAAAGGAACCCAAATCCAATCCAATTCTCCTACTCCTAGCATTAACCAAATTCACTCCCATGAACACAATGACTCCTCTATCCTTCCATCCACCCCATCTGTGGAGTCCATCCAACCCTCCTCCACAATCATCATACCACCCACACACATTAAATCATACCAAGAGCTTGTTCCAAAGAATACCAATACATCCCCTCATCCAAATCATGATTCTACCATCCTATCCACTCCATCTCAAGATCCTAGTAGCTATTCTACTCCATCCCATGATCCCATATCATCCCTTCCAAATCAAGATCCTACCACCCCATCATCTCCATCTCATGATCCTTTATCATCACCTACCAAAACCATCCCAACACCACTTCTATATCCTCTTGGTCCTTGTATATTCATCCATGGTGGTTCTCTTGCAGCATAAGAACAAATAATATACACCACCCATCCTCCACCTAATAATGGACTTGCATCATGTTTCAAGAATAATAAGCATCCTACTACAAATCGAATGCTCAAAACCATGAAATATCAAGAAAAAGGCCTAGGCCTTCATGAGCAAGGTATATTGGAGTCCATCCATGTCAAAGAAAATCCACATGCGGGTGTGTGCAAGAAGTTGAGTCCACTTTTTGGCCAAAAAGTGGAAGTGTTTTCCCTGATTTTTAGAATTAACTACATTTGACCTTAAAATTTGAAGCACTTAGAGATGGAATCTTAAAAAAAGTCACTAATCATTACTTGTAGTACTCAGAGTCTACTTTCCAAATATGTAATTTATTTCAATACCCATATGATACAAATTAATTTTCAATAGGCATTTCTAAAAACCAATGTTTAAAAGTCACTTTTTTAACCATACCATGCACATGTACGTCATCCATATTTTGACCTAAATAATCATATTTTTCTAAATCCTTTTGGGAAAAGATTTGTAACTCACCGAAGCACGTTTTCAATATTTTTTTGTAATTTTTTATTGATTTTTTTTTGTTAATTTTTTATTGGCCATATTTGTTGTTTTGAAAAATTGTGTACGTCACGCATAAGATGACCTAAACTTATTATTTTTTGAATTTTTTTCAAATTGAAAAGAATTGTCTAAAGTACAATCTCATATAATTCATTTTTCAAAAAATTATTTTAATCAAAAGTTATTAAAATATTAAAAACCCTAATATTTCAAGTTTATGGATTAGTTTCATTAGAAATTAATTGAAAAATAGAAAAACTAATCCAAATGAAAAAAAAAATTACATATTTGGAATCTACACTATCTCATCTATAATGGGTTTTAATTTTGTCAAAAAAATTTACTAAAAAGGTCTTCAGACATATGTCCAAAGTCACTATTTTCTTGTGACATTAACATGACCTTCAAGTTGCAAGTTAAACTAGATCCAAAGCTTAGGTTCAGGTCCCAAAGCCTTTTCTTGAATCGAAGAATAAAGAAAAAACCCGACCAAAAATTCAAATTTTAAAAAACGGGATCCCATTTCATAATTTTTTTTTATGCTTTTAAGAAGCGGGATCTGTTTTTAAAAGCATAACAAAATAATTTTTTATGTTTTTTCAAAATGGGATCATGATCCCCTTTCAAAAACATAAAAATATTTTTTTTATGAAACAGGATCCCGTTTTTGGCTCGGGGCCCCAAACCTAAATGAGATCCCGTTTATTAAAAAATGGGATCCTATTTTATTGAAGCCGATTTCGGGTTTTTTGCTAAGGAAAAAACTTCCACGTTTCTTGGACTCATCTTCTTGCATTTACCCATGCACAAGGTCTTGGATATATATCTCAAGGCTCCCAATCCAAAAATGTTGGTACAACCTTTGTACATCTTAAACTTGTGTCTCTTCCAAAAGAACAATAAGATTTTCCCATCACTCCACCAAACCATTTATCGCCATCCCCCCTCCTCCATCATATCACCTCAAAACAATCATCCATATTCCTCCTTCATCCTCCAAATCCATTTTGGGTCCTTATGTCCCTCCATCCACCATCACCCATCCTCCATCTACTAAGTCCATTTTGGGTCCTTATGTCTCAAAATACAACACCACACATCATCCATCTCCTAAGTCCATTTTGGGCCCTTATATCCCAAAATCCAATCCTCCATCTCATATTCTTCCTCCCCTCATTCAACAATCACCTATCCCTATCACCTATCATATACATCCCACTCTCATAATTCCTAATCAAGATCAACAAAGGCATATCTCCATGAACATCATCCAACATCCTCCATATATGCATTATATCCAACATCCTACCTTCATCACTCCATTCATTTTCCCTCCACCTCATGCATATATTCACAACCATCCCATTGCTATTGGAAGCACTTTGGATGCTAAAGTAACAATGCATAAATCCAAACATCCATATGAATCTAAAGATCTCCATGTATCTTCAAAAAGACATGTTGAAGGAAATAAAAATCCAAATCAATCCTAAATGCTACAAAGGCCCACTAAAGCAAAAAATAAACTCATGTGGATCCCAAAACAAAAAGATGCAATGCACTCAAATGAAAAATCTATAATGACATTCAAAGTTGCTAATCCAAAAGCTACGCATCCCCATATTCCATCTCCTAAATCTATTTTGGGTCCCTATGTCCCAAAATTCACTATCCCAATTCCTCCATCATCTCCACATTATCCATCTATCAATCCTCCTATCATTCCACATCCACCACCATATGTGCCAATGTTGGTCTTGAAAAAATTCCCCCATCACACATCCACTCCATCATTCCATCCATACACTTTCCAATATCCCATCCATTATCGCACATATCTCCCCCATCCAATACCTGTAATCCATTCCCTTGCATTATCCATCTATCCTGATAAGGTTGTACCAACATCTAGTGATCACTTCAAACATGGGTTCTTATTACCTCGATATGGAACTTGATGCTTGAGTCCTTCCATTTCCTTATCTTTTATCTTCCAATTCCACTTATCCAAATCCTTATCCACATCTCTATCCTCATCCATCTCCATCCACACACTTTCCAAAAAATCTGAAAAATAGAAAAATCCAAAAATCTTAAAAATCCAAAAAAATAAAAAAAATAAAAAAATAATGTCCAATGGTGAAAACTTGGCAAAAAAGAACCTTGAAAAAGTACCATGATGAAAACCTAACAAAAAAGTGTCATGTGTAAAACCCCCATCCATTTTCTTTCCACGCTTGGGGGAAACTTCCTTTTAGGCATCCCCTTCCTTCATATCCTCCATCCAAACTATCACACATATCCTACCTACCATATCCCATTTATCTTAATCCCCCCTCTATGTGATCGTTATAGATAGGGGCCAATATATATACATTCTTTGGACACCTCTTGGCATACATTCCTTCTATCCACACACTATCATATCCCTAATCCACCCACACATCCTATCCACACCCATCTCCCTTCCTTACCTACCCATTTTCCTATCTTCCATCCCTCTTGCCTCATCACACATGACATATCTAAAGTGGGGCATCTTCTTCTTTGTGGCATAGTTGTTGGACACATCATTTTGCTTTAGTTCCTTCATCTTCAATTCTGCTTCTAGCTCCTACTGCGAGCATAAGCGATCCTCACCCAAAGAGGGTGTAGGTGTTTATTTCTCCTTTGGTTGAGCCATCCCTTCTGATGTCCCTCTCAGAAATTTTGTCATTCTTCAAACCTGTGGACATGCCGAATACCTCAGTGGTGTCTATCGTGGTTTTCTCCTCTTCCTCTGTGCCTTCTACTTCATCTGTGGGGATATTGCATCCTCTGATGAAGCGAAAGATGGAAGACAACCCTACTAGCAATGGGGGTAAGAAGAAGGGTTCACATTCTTCAGAGGGTGGTTATGTGTTGGCTTATACCTTCCTAGTGACGGAAGAAGCCTAGCATCCCAAGAGTTTGTCACTACTCTCAAGTCATTCAGTGAGCCTAGTAGTGAATCTCAGGCACTTCCTCCCTCGCTCGTTGAGTTAACACATGGCACTCTCATGAGGTGCATGTTCAACTCTATGGATGAAGTCCTAACCCTATCAACAATCTTTGTGAAGTTGCTGACTTTCACCCCACAAGAACTGAATGAGAAGACCTTGAGGGGCCTTCTTCCTTGGCTCTTGTTGCGGGAGGGTCGAAGGGTTCCCCCCTTGATATTCCACCCTTACAAGCTCGTCTTCCCTCCCCATACAATGATCTAGATTGGGAGAACAATGACCTCTTTATTGATGAGGACTAGGGGGTGCCTCTTATTTATCTATAGATTAGATTGTGTGTGTTTGTGTTCCATCATACTTGTGTTATGTGTTCCTGGATGACCCTTGTCACCCTTATAGGTGCTTGGATACAAGAGTTTTTTTGTGTCGTAAAACTTCGTCTATTTGTCACATCATTCTTCCTTTGTTGTGTATTGATTTTCAACAATTGGGGATGGTGCAAAGTGTTGGGGGCATTTAGGCTCCCCTTCCATGTTGACCCAATTTTTATTTTTATTTTTGTCTTCACGTGCCTTTCTTCATATGGTTTGATATAGTAGGGGGTTGATGACAGTTCATTTATATACTATTATATCTATTTATCTATATTTATGAGCAACAATATTAGATAGCTCTATCCCTTGCTCGTAATTTTATTATCTCTTCTTTCTTTGCTCTTATCTTCCATGTTTGCTTTGTGATGTTGTGGTGCTCATGAGTTGTCCCTCATGTGTGCGACAACATTACCATGATTACATCTCGTTATGTTCCGTGGGCCACAACATCACTTTTTCATTCTTTATTTTTTCTCCTTAGGATGTTGTGCACCTTTGTGTTCGACACACACCATCCTAAGGGGGGGCTATCATGTCACTTTGATTTTTAGAAAATGCATTCGGTGGCCAATGAATCTTTTCTTGAAAATCCTTTCAAAATATTTTTCAAAAATTGCATTTCTCAACAAGGACCCCTAGCGGAATATTTTTCCTTCATCATGGGTTTGTAAAGAAAGAATTTGGAAAAATTTCCTCCAAGGAGGGAGTACCTTCTCCTACAAGCGAAGTTCTGACCTTCCCCTTGCAAGGGGACCTTCTTCCTTTCAAATTCCTTGATGAAGTGAACATCTTTCAAAAGGATTCCTTGATGTTGAATTGATTTCCAAAAAATACTCTTACACTTTCAAACTGAGCATCTCTTAAGTGAACCCTTTTTCTTTTAAAGGGTTCCTAAGGGACCCTTTTGAAAGCTTTTCCTTCAATTTTCAAATGTTGCACATGATTGTCTGCTTGTCTACCTATGTGGCTGCTTTTTTTTTTTTCTAACATGTTTTGTCTGTGGATTCACATGTTGCTTTGTAGGTGCGCCTGTGAAGCTGCTTTCATATCCGACTCTGCGGAGTTCCCTCACATTGGGATTCCTTCAGAAGAGAATACTTGGGGGCGCCTTCTTTGCAGGTCCAAGGACTTGTGAAGCGCTTGCATCCTGCAATATTTTTTCATAGTTGGTCTATGGGCCTTCAATGCACTTTGTTCAAACCTCCTCAGGAGAGAGTACTTATGGAGTTATTTTCCTGTTCTATGTTTTTGAGTTTTCTAGATTGCAGTTTTCTTCCTTGACGATTCAGGTATACATTTCTAAACTCTTTCACTCTACTTTACCGAACACTCATTGACACTTATGTTCGCTAAAGTGGGGGAAAAATGTATAGGAGTGAATTTTCACCCCTCTTGCAAATTACCCTTTTACACCCTCCACCTTAGAAAAATAAAATCTAACAAAGTAATTCCTTGTCCTCATTTCATACCCCATCCACTTGGCACTTGTTTTTAGTGTCGGTGGGAAATTTTCTATCGGGGAAGCATGCATGACGTGTAGCCGTTTATGCAGTGCAGTACAGTCCTGGCAGGATTCCTTCCTCTAGAATCTACAGAGGTATTACATTCTCCATTAGCGATGAAACATAACACCCCTGCGCCTTCCTATCGACCTTTGAATGACTCTTTCCCTCCCAAACCTTCTTCAAATGGCTATCTTTCACACTTATTCCATCTTCTTCACACATTCAGAGATCTTCTTGGCAATTCTTTCACTCTAGCTTCACGTTTTTCTCCATACTCTTGACTACTTGTTGCACTATTGGCTTCACGATTCCAACAATAACAACATTCTTCACATCTACCACAGAAGTTGCAACTTGGTGTCTTGCGAGACTGCTTTCGGTGTTGTTGCGACTATGTTGACTCTGTAATAGCTGTGGACTTGCACTCCTCTCTCATTGGCCTTGAGTGCCTTTGGTTGAGGGTGGTAATGCTTTTGTATTACTACTTTGTTGTTAGATTTGAGTAGTTTAGTGCCTCTCGTAGTGTTTGGTTTCATTTTCATTCTAGTATTGTTTTCTTTATCATATTTCTACACATCTATTTATCTGGTTGTCCATGGAGGTGGAAGCACCAAAGTGGGGGTTTGACTATGACAAACCCCTATACAACCCCAACATTTTTCCCCTCCCTGCTTTGTGTAGGTACACATTCATGTGGAGCTTGTTGGAAAACTAGACCCTTCGTGAGTTCATTTCCACCACGTTTTTTCTATCACTTCTATATCATCTTTCTAGTTATTTTGCTTATTCTGTCAGTTATCATTTTAGTTAGCATTTCAAACCTCAACTGCTAAGTTGTTAGTAGGTTTTTGACACTCTTCACTATCCTTATACAGTTTATGTCTGTACGGATGCCAGCACACCTGTGAGATGCGAATGCGCTACGTTGTCGTCTGTGTTCTTCGTTGTCCTCTAGCAAAGAGTTGTTCGAGATACAGTTGGGATTCCATAAACCTTCTCACTTAGTCCTAACTTAACTCTTGGGCCAATAGAGTGATAGAGGAACTGAGAGTGCTCTTCATTCTCTATCCTTGACGAGGTAGATTAGGGCAGCCTTCTGCTCTCGGCTCTCCGTGACTTGGAGCTTTGGTGTGGTTGGTCCCCCTCCTCTATAGTATCCACTCTTGCAGCATTCTTTACAACTCATCAAACTTATTTTTGGGCCTATTTTCTTCATTAATTGTCAAGATCTACCTTCTCAAAATTTTGGTTAGTTTTCCATTATTTTCTAATCTTATGCCTACTAAGATTCCACCACAATCATGGTGATGATTTAATGACTTTATTAGTGTCTCTAGCATTTAAATTGTCGTATGACTGATCCCATATTTTTGCTTTTATAATAAAAAACCTAGCTTCTACAAACTTTCCAAGTTTTTCCAGTGGGCCATTCAAATTATTTATAAAAATATCCCCCCCCTTCCATAAAAAGAGATCTATTGAAATTTATTTGAAGTTTTCTTTTTTTAGCTTCTTCAAACTCTTCCTAATAGTACTCTTTACTAATCTTATTATCTTATTGCTTGTTACAATTTTATTTAATCTTTAGATTTTATTTATAGTCTTGAAATTTTTATCGTGCTTCCCTTCCACCTCTTTGCAGTATAGTATTTTCATTTTCCCAAATCCCTCTCATACAACACTACACACATTATACAAGCTTCTCAGCTTCTTTAATCACATTTGCAACAAGTATTAACACACTGTGATAGACACACACATTGAATTTTTTTGAATAGTAGTAGAGTTGAAACATACTAAATATAGCCCTAATTAAGGTAGGCTTCCAAGTAGTCTCAACAATTTTGCATGTTCTAGATGCATAGGTTTGAGAAATTTTATGCAAAACAAAAGCATTAGATTCTAGATCTTCAAAGAAAACAAGAACTTGTAGACTAGTGAAAATTTTCATAAAATATGAAGGCTATATGAATCAAGATGACAATCACAACTAGATAAATTTTACCATGTTTATGGAGGTGTCATCTATACATATTTCTAATAGAACTTGCTCCATATTATTTTTAAGTATGTGATTGTTATTTAGTATCTAATCATTCACCATTGAAATTATAGATGTTTTTCTTATCTCTTTTATCTCTTTCTAGAATTTACTTTTATTAATCTAATTTCCTTTTTAAAACACATTTTTTTAATAAAATAAAACATAATATTTATGTTCTAGAAAATAATATATTTTATATTAAGTAAAATACATTTAAATAAGACCAAATACTTTGATTGTTATATATTTACATTTATATAGTAGAAATATCCCTTGTTTATCCCTCTTAGATTCATGAGTTCATACTTTATTCCTTTCTAATATGAATATTTATATTATTGTGAAGCAAAATCAAGTCTTTTACTTGCTCAAAATTACAACACATTTTTTACAAATGCATGTACTATTATCATTTATAAATGATAATGTTGACATCTATTCATCAAAATAAACTAAAATTAAAAAATATTAAAGATTCAAAATAATAAGAAAGTAAAGGTGAATACTACAAGGAAGAATATATAGAAGAGAAAAGGGAGATATATAAAAAAATAATATGTGGACTTTGGTTCTTATGAATGAAAATGATGATATTTTACCTATGTAAAAGTGTAGTTGGAACATGTTGAAAAGTCAAAAGGAGGACATAAGACTATTATAGAAGGTTATAGCCTATTAACATCCACATCCACATCATCATGAGAAGAAAAAACCATAAAGACATGGTGATAACATCAAAACAAAATACATTATATTTATGATTAGAGTCATAGAAGAAACTCCCATAAAAATAGAAAATATAGAAAAATTATGGATACATAATAATTTTGATTATTACATTAGACACATGGAATTATCAAGAACCCACACCAACAAGATCACAAACATATTAATGAACAATTCCACATGGAACCAAGTATTATGAATTTTGGTTATGTGGTTTAGTCATATGTTTTGGGAGATAGTCAAATGTTGGGGTGAAATATTATATGCTTGAATCCAAAGTATTATGATTTTAAATAATAATGTTAAATTTTTAGGTAATTTGTTGTATTGGACTAAATAAACTATAAAGGGAATATACAATTACAGAGGTTGTAAATAGAAATGCAATACCACTAAACATATTATAGAGAAATTATTGTAAAAATTAAAGATTTATGGTCAATAAAAATAATAATATTCAATTAATAGAATAGATTTTGAATTATGATAATTGTAGTGCTTAATGGATCTCTTTTATCAAATATATCTAGGCATGTAGGCCCTCATTTAGGGATTTGTGATTTGAATCAATGACTTTACAATTATAGATTTTGATTTGTGGTGACATTTTTCAATAAAAATGATTACTTGATCCTTATATTTAAAGAACATAATAAATAAACATCTAACATTGTACGTAATTATAATGTATCTAGCTTACACATCCTTTATGTTCTTTAATCTTTATATTTATTATATCAGATCTTAAGATTCTATTATGCATAACATACAATGCAAACATAAAAAGTTAAAGAGGTTTATTATATTTGTCATTTTCAATACTAATTATTCATATAGTGGCAACTTGATAGGTTTTTTTAATATTTGTCATAGAACATGCATTTTTGTGAATATAGGTTTTCTCTAAATAATTCTACTCAAAATTTATGTAGAAATATATTTTCTAAGTCAAATCCTCTTTTATATTATTATCACACACTATGTCTATATAGAAATTGTGCTCTCTTTCCACCTATTTATTAGGAGTATTGTTAAAAAAAAAAAATATTAGTCAAAATTAAATTTTAGGTATGAGCTCTGCTAGGGTTTTCTTGTGTATGTAGTCATCCTTGGCCCCTCTTATGTCATACTGTGCTATTGGAACAAGATTTTTATCTTTTCTTGTGTGTATGACTGGATTTACTACAGTTTTTTTGTTTCAATATGCCTTCAATTGGCTCTAACCCAACAATTCTTGATGGTGTTGGCGATTCAACGACTCTACTCAATGGCTCCTCCTCCAAACAAATGACCCCAAAACATTGTTTTGAAATTGTTTCATGAGGTAAGTCTTTTGACTCCCCAGCTAATGTGGTTTTACCTTTGCCTAATTTTGATTCTGCTTGTCAATGGTTTGAACAACATATTCTCTTGTTGGGTACTTTGTTCGGAGGACTCCCCCTGAAAGTGTGCTTAAAGAATGGGTCCACAAGGCCTGGGTCCCTCATGGTGTCTACATTGATATGGTCCAAAATTTAACCAAAGGTTTTTTCCTTTTCCAATTTGCAGAGGTCAGTCATGTTCAAGCAGTCCAGAATCATGGTCCCTGGTATGTCAAGTATTCTCCATAGGTTTTCCATTCGTGGACCCAAGACTTTGCTATCTCGAATGACACCAAGTTCCGAGTCCCAGTCTGGATTGAGTTTCCAAGGTTGTCTTTGCCTTATGTGCCTTTTTTGAGCCATATTGTGTCCTCTCTGCGGAAGGTCATTTGTATTGAGCCAGATAGGTTTTTCTAGGCCCAACCCTAGAAACGGGTCTGTGTTGAAGTGAACCTTTCACAAGATTTAAAGGACTCCATTGACATTCAAATTGGAGCTCTTTAGCATACCTAGAAGGTCACTTATTTTATTCTATCGAGCATGTGTTATAGATGTCATTCCACAAACCACAAGATCAAGGAATTCCTTTTGGTAGTGCCTCGTACTCCTTCTCTGCCGCGGGAATCTGAAAAGCCCCATCAGGTGGATAATTTTGTTTCCAAACTTGATGAGAAATGGACCATGGTTATTAACCATAAACACAATTCTAGTGGATTTGGGATAGTTTCCAAAGTTCCTGAGCTAGCTAAAGATGTTTCAAACCCTTCGATGAAGGGGAAAGAGGCCCCGGTCAGGGCTGACAATATTCTGGCATGGCCCAGGTTGAAGGCTACACCTTAGCTTGATGTCGTTGTGATAGCACAACCAAATGTATCTCCTCCCATGATGAGAGCTCAACTACGGTTTCATAGTCCTTCTCCGTCATTAGAAGAAGGAGAATGTGTAGGAGAAATGAAGACTTTCTTCTCCGAAAATTCAAATTGGGTCAATTTCGCAAGAATTTTTATAGAATCGCTTCTCTACTTTGAATGAGGAGCCAAACTTCGACGATAAGGAGGAGTTTCATTCAGAATTTCCTCTCATGGGTAAAAGCACAATCATGTGTCACATTATAAAGGAATCGACCAATAACAAAAAAAATTCTGAACTTTGACCACATAAAAGTGGTCTTTATGTTTTGAATTTCAAAATGATGTAAACTAATGAAATGTAGAACTTTTGATAAATTTTATTCCTGTAATTTTTCAAATTTTTAAAAAATTGTTTTCATTGCATTTTTATCAATTTAAGAACAAATTTTGGAATGCTAATTTTTTTTTAAAAAAGTGACTTCACGGGCTGTCAAAAATACTTCATTTCTCCCTATTTTTTTTCTCCAAATAGATAACTTCAATATCTTGTCCATGGAAAAAAAAATCAAATTTTGATGTATATTTTTCTCGTAATAACGTTTTAAAGTCAAACTTGTCAGAATTTGACAATTTTCATAGGTCGTCAATTATTGTCTATTTTTTTAATCATTTTCAAAAAACAAATTATACCCTTTGAAGAAGACTCTCCTCTTGTGCCCCATATAATTAAAAAAAAAATTAATATGTTTTACTTTAAAAAAAAATAATAATCAACCTCTTTTTTAACTTTAACAACCTACTTGCATTATTTTAAAAATAAAATATATTAAAACTAATCAAAATATTAAAAAAATTACATATTCTGAATCACCACTCCGAGCTCTACAAAAGGGTATTTTTCTTCTTTTTTTTGAAAACGTCATTCTGACTAAAGAAATACTTAGCTAAAGTTGAAAGTTTTAGAAAATTTTGAAAAAAGTTGAGTTGGCTGCCAACTAGGATGCCACATAGACAGTTTCGGTAGAAACAATTTCTATAGAAAGGGTTTTGGCCAAAACCCTTTCTATAGAAACCGTTTCTACCAAAACCCTTTCTATTGAAACCTCGCACATTAAAAAAGCCAATTTCAAAGCAGGAAAATGAAAAAAATATTTTTTTGGGATTCAGGCGAAACTTATTTGGCCGAAACCTATGTGCCACGTAATAGGCCATGTGGTTTCAGTCAAAACCTATTCGGCCGAATCCTTTTCGACCAAAAATATTTCGCCTAGAACTATTTATTTGGCCGAAAGTGTAACACAACTTTGTGCTTTTACCCTCATGGAATGTTCAAAGTTTGACAAACCTCTCCAAGAAGTATTCTATTAGGGATACTTTACAGAAGTATGCTGGTATTGAAGGGCTTTGTCTCCAAGAAGTTAAAATTTCTAATTTTTTGCTTGTGTCGGCTTGTCGTTCTATTTGGCCAGCCAGTCATATGTTTTATACTGCTCATGATGTTGGACATGGCGAAGCTATCACCCTTTTGTCCCCATGGTGGCACGCTTGTGTGGTTGACCATGAGTCTGTTCCCACACATTGGCTCGTTTGGATCCTCCTTAACATTGATAATCACTCTTTTGGGATTATTAATGTTTATGCCTCTAATGATGTTGTGGAACGCTCTTTCCTTTGGTGTTGGATTGTTGATTCATTTCTAGTTGCTGCTTGGCTATTGTGTAGGGATTTCAATATGGTTGAGTTGGCATATGATAAAGATGGAACTCGGCCATTCAGATGGGTAGAAGGCAAATGGGAGGTGTGGTTTTACATGCGTAATAAATTGGGGCTCTTTGAGCCCAATATTGGTCGCCACCATTCTCATTCCCTTTGGCACACTTGGTGTAACTTCAGGGGTGGCTTTGATAGGATATTTAAGTGCCTTGATCGTATCATGATGTTGGCTAAATATTTCTTCTCTTTTGACAGCTCTTTCCTCCCGATTAAGCTGTTAGTGGATGTGACATTGTTAGATCATTTCCCCATTTCTTTTCGCATTGAATGGGAGACAAGACAGCCTTGGGCCTACAAAACATAGTTTTTTTTAAACATGTCTCTACTTTGTCATTAGCCCACGTTGGCCCACATTCGTAGGGTCTAGAATTTGGAGTGTAGGCCACCTCATATTATAGGCTGGATTAATTGGTGGAATGATGCTACCACTCGCACGACTACGTTTTTGCATATTTATGGGCGTTAGTTGGCCTTTTTTCATCGGCGATATTATGAGGCTACCACAGTTGACCTGCACTTAGCTACCAAGGCTTTGGTGGCTAGCCCCTTCTCCCCATCATTGCAAGTCAAGGTGGCAGAATAAGATAAAAAAGCAAGCTATAGAAAATTATGCTACCAGAGGTGCACAAATCAAATCTAGATTGCACTAGTTAATGATTGGCGACTGTGCCTCCAAGGAGTTTTTGTTGGCCCTACGTGCCAGACACTCTTCTCCTGGCATCAAAAAAATTAAAGAAGGGACCCAGGTGTTTTTTGAGCTACTTGACATTCTCCAAGCCTTTGTTTCGCATTATGAACAAGTTTTCACTGCTCAAGAGTATACGCTGGAGTGACAACAAGCCTTTCAGGATTGTCTTGTTGTTGTGCCAAATAGGCTATCTTCAGCCCAAAAAGATTTTTGTGATCAATTACTCACTGTTGAAGACTTGAAGGAAGCCATTCATACCATGGCTGATGACAAGGCCCTAGGGGTTGATGGTTTCCCTTGTGAATTTTACAAGGCCCTTTGGGACTGTGTTGGGAAAGACTTGCATAAAGTCTATCTCGAGGCTTTTCATTCCAAAACCCTGGGTAATATAATTAATAAAGGAAATATTAAATTCATACCTAAGCCTGGAGATCCTGAGGATATCTGCAACTGGTGGCCTATCATGCTCCTTAATGTCTCTTACAAAATCATCGCTAAATCTTTGGCTTTGAAGATCAACCATCTTTTGCCTCAGATTGTGCACCCAGAGAAAAATGGTTTTATTAAGTCCAGATTTATTCTGGATAACATTATTATTGTGTGGGAAGGTATGGAGTGGGCCAGGCATTCAGACCAGAAAACTATTTTTTTGAAAATTGACTTTGCTAAAGCCTATGACCGCATTGAGTGGCCTTTCATTCTGGCCATGTTGAAAGCCTTGGGGTTTGGGCCTAATTTCATTCAGGTTGTCCAAATGTTTTTCTCAGATGCCTCTGCTTGTATCACTATTAATAGCCGCTAATCCTTTAACTTTGGTTTATTTTGCTCCATTTGGCAAGGATGTCCACTTGCTTCTTCTCCTTAGTGCTTGTTGCCGAAGGATTTGGCTATCTGCTGGCCAATGCGGTTTCTCAATAACTTGTTAAAGGCATTTCCCTACCTAAATTCCAGGCTCAAATTTTTAATGGCCATTTTGTTGATGACTCTTTCCTCACCCTTCTTGAGGAAGATAATAATATTAATGCAGCTCATGAATGTCTTAACATTTTTTTTCTTGTGTCTGGCATTGCCATTCAATGGCATAAAACTTTGTGCTACAGGAAATCTATTTTTCCCACTCCTCACGGGTTTTAGCAGTACAGTTGGAAATGGATTGGACCAGTGGAAATCTTTTAGTTTCTGGGCATTCCCTTCGCCTTCCAAGCTTCTCCAACTGAGTTGTGGCAAGTTGTTCTTTCCAGGATTGAGCAAAATCTAGCCTATTAGATTACCATGCCTCTTTCTCTAGCTAGGAAATTCCAAGTGTGCTCTAAGATTTTGGTGTCTACACATGTTTGTTACTCCTCTTGTTGGGCTCCTTCGAAATTTGCCTATGCCAAGCTTGAAAAGCTACTTAGAGACTTTATTTGGGCCTCTACGAAATCCCATAGAGGGTTTCACCACGTTGCCTGGGAGTTCTACTTCCTTCCCAAATACTCTGGAGTACTTGGTCTGCTCTCCACTCATCAACAAGGGACTGCCTTGTGTGCGAAATGGATAATTAGAGCCCTTATTAGAGATGAAGCTTGGAAAATTCTCCTCAAGCATTGCATCCAATCCAACTTTCTTATTCACAGACCCGCCTAGAAGGGGATTAAATTTTAAACCCTTCTAGTCATGAAGGAACCAGTTCAAATTGTGGGAACTTTTGTGGCCAAGAGCATTTGGAGAGCCCGGGAAGTGGTTAAGCCTTGGCTCTGCTAGTCCAACTCTAGTTTCCGTGATGGGATTTCTCTCAATCAACATAATGTTTGGTGGTTTCCTCTCTTTTCCAGTAACGGTCAGTCATTGGCCAAGTCACCTTAGCTTAAGGCGCTAAGGTTCCACAAGAAAGGCATTCAAACTTTACAACATGTGTTTCACAGACCCACAATGCACATTATGCCATGGGAAGATTTCCATGCTCTCTACAGTCTTCAAAACTAGGACCATGATACTTATGATGGTTTGGTGAATGCTATTCCTGCAGATATGCTTCATAAGGTGGGAATTCATGGGTCCAAGCCCTGGTGGAAGCACTGGAAGTGGTACCCAAACACCCCTTTCAGGAATTACAAGCCTAGGCTTGGTTATATGTGGCTTTCACCGCATTTTCTAATGATTGAAAGTCTAAACCAGAGGTGGCTTCTTCAATCTTCTGCTCATGTTTGGTGAAAAATATTCTTTGCCACTTGGTCTGCAAGTGTTGAGAAGAAACTTGCCCACTTTGCTTGGTGTATTATTTTCCAAGGATTGTCTGTGGGGTCTTGGCTTGTTCACTTGGGGGTCCAGGACCCTTGGTGCCTTTTTTGTGGGCAAGCTGAGTCTTTTAAGCATCTATTTTGGTTTTGTACCAGAGCTTTGCAGTTTTGGAATTGGATTCATGTCTTCTTTTAGCCTTTTAGACCGAAGCCCTTCTCCTAGCATATGGTTCTACTGGGAGATTTTCCCAGACTTCTTGCTAAATATACCCAACTTTGGCACACTTTGAAGGTGGAAATCCTCTTCAATATCTGGAAAGATAGAAATTCCTACATATTTGCTAACATCCAAATGGATAAAAATGTTTCTTTGTATTCTAAAGCTATTATTTTCTCTAATGTGCTCTTGCATATTCAAGTTCAAGCTAACAAGGTTGCACTTGAGGTGGCACACCTTCAGGTGTTTTGGATCATTGGGGCAATGCCTCGTGTACTGTGGCTCAGGTGCTCACTTCGCCCACTTCCTCTTGTGGTCAATCACCCTCTCACGGCTAGTCACCCTCTCACGGCCAGCAGCAGAGTGGCTCTGCTTGCCCGCGCTCTTAGCCTTCTCTTCGGCATGGTTCCCTCCCTCCTCGACAGTCTCGTTCTCCTCCTCCGCAAGCTAGCCAGGGGTGGCCCTTTGAAGGAGCGGTGGGGAGTAGCGATGGTGGTTTCAGGTGGCCCTTTGATAACACTCCTACTAGTGGCTCTAGTTGGCCAAACTCTGTTAAATGTTTTCCACGTCTGGCATTTGCAATCTCACCCCAACATGAGGACAAAAAAGAAAAAGAAAAAGATGTTGATGATGGATGGGGTCCTCCTCCTGACATCACTCTAGACCTCGTTGATGTATGGGGGAAGAATTTGGATGACAAAGACCCTCTTGTCTCTACTGGTATTGTGTTGGCCGCTTAATGACCTTTTTATGTTTGTAATCTTGGACTTCTAGGCTAGGCCCATGTGACTGTTAAGTTTTTTGCTTTTCTGGACGTTGCCCATATGACTCTCAGGGTGTGCCTTCTTACCACCCACCTTTTTTTGTGAATATGTATTTTAATCTTTATAATTAATATAGATAAGTATCTTTTCATCAAAAAATAAATAAATTTTAACCAAGAAAAATAAAATACATATTTACCATTTTCTAATATAAATGAGGTGCATAATTTTTATTTATTGTTTGACCATTAAACTAAATAATATTTAAATAGAGCAATACATTCAACCATATTCTTTATTATCATATATTATTTATTAAAATTACTTATAATCTCTCTTATTTCAAACCATTATTACTCATTATACCTTATAATAATTTTATCTTTACCCTAATTTTTTTCTTTAAATATTATTTTACATTCTTAAATACCACCCAAGAGCACATAATTCTTATTCAATAAAAACATACCATATTCTTCCACCAGTAGCAATTATATTAAGGTTGTTGCCAAGCATAACCACTATTTAGATATGCATTGATCCAGGAGGATCTAGAAACCTCAAAACATATCACAGTCTCATAATCTTTCAAAACTGGCATCATTGGATAGAGCTTGCTGACATGATCTTGATGCAACTTGAACATGCCCAAAAGGAGTCTGTATGCAGAAGTTATGTTCAGTCAAAGGTTCGGTCAAACAGGCAAATCAGGTGTCCAAAAAGGTGAAAATTTGATTGTCTCAAATCCAAGCAAAAATGACACCAAGTCGTAGTGCTCGTCGTGTTGATTCCAGAACTATCTTCGATTTCAAAAATGGAGTTCGTATGAGCAAAATAGAGCTAGTCAAAGTTTTAGTCAAAATGATGATGTTAGCATGTGACATGGCAATTGACTAGATGGTGACGTGGAATTGCAGGTGATGTCGCAAAAATCTCACAAAAATTCACGTACCATGCTTTATTTTTGAAAATAACGTGTGGAGGCTTATTTTATCTCACAAAAAATCCATCGGATTTTGTGGGATCCCAACCGGATTTGGTGGGATCCAAATCTCCTAGAAATCAAAGAAATTAACTCATTAAAAAAAAAAAAAACCTCCTAAAATAACATTAAACTATTATTTTAATTTTAAACTAAACCCCCAAACTAAAATAGCCCGTGAATATAATAAGACAAGGGCTTGAAAAACAAATTTCAAATGTTTTATTAAGGGGTTGTTTAATGTTTTATTTTTAAAATGGGGAAGTTATTGTTTTTTTATAAACCGGTTAGTGTGTTTTTTGTAAGGCTTATAATTATAAAAGCCAAAGGAGGGGGTTAATTTGTTATTTTATTTATTATGGTGGTTTTTAACCCCATTTGCAAAATTTATGTATAAAAGGAGGTGATGTGATAGAGTCTTTATGCATTTTGTGGAGAGATAATTCAGATGTTTTGAGATAATTTTATGCTCTTTTGAGTAATTTTTGGAGAACTTTACAAGGTGATATTACACCAAGAATTGTAAAGAGTTGTGAGTGATATTGTGAGGAGACTATTGTAAGCTTGGAGAATTCTAAGAAGGAATTTTTAGGTGCTTGGAAATCTTAATAAAGCGATCCAACATTGAGAAGCGGACCCCGAGACGTAGTCCTCAAGGACGAGCTCCATTATCAAACTATTTATGTCTCTCTTCCATCTCTTTCTTGTTCTCTCATTTATTTCGGTGTTATGTTCTCTCATGAATGTTATTATAGATCACTAATTAAAAGTGTTTGAAAGCATAACTTAGTTTCGTAATCTCAACAGTTTATTGCATAATCATGCATTACTATTGCGATCAGGAATTAAATCTGTAATTGGATTAATTTTTGGGAAACTTTAACATCCTTGTTTACAGATCAAGTTGGTATTAGAGCAGTTTAACAGGAAAATTGCAAGTGGTGAATGTTAACCAGGTTGAAACTGAAGCAAGGAGAAGGTGCACTTACAAAGTTCAACCCAGAGTTGGAAAACGAAGGACTTTTCCATGATTAGAGATGGAAACTAAACAAAGTTCTATAGAGCTCAATGAGAAAGCTTTCGAGAAAGATTTTCTGGAAATGAAGTCAATGGTGGAAGTTCTTTTCCAAGAGAGGTAAGAACAACAGAAGAGAAAGGAAGACAAGAACAGAAAGAAGGAAGTTGAATCCTCGATGAAAGATGACAAAGGTAAAGGAGTAGGAGGTGGTGGCCATGACCCTCCTGAACCTCCATCCCCATCCTCTTCATCTTCTTCGTCTTCTTCTTCATCTAACTCTTCTAAAAAGAAACAAGTTGTGCAAACACCTTTGTTTAAACTGGATGTTAAATTTGAGTTGCCTATATATAATGATGAATTGGATGTAGAAAAACTAGATAACTAGCTTAAGCAGATCAAAGTGTATTGTAGGGTTCAACAGATCTTGGATGATTCTTCCAAAATCCAGCTAGCTACCCTTAGAATGGGAGGCACCGCATTGGTTTGGTGGGAGAGTAAGATTCAAGATGATCTTGCTATGCATGGTAAAATCATTTCATCTTGGTATGAATTTACTTTGGATTTAAAGAAACAATTTTATCCTTTGGGTTATATGCAACAAGCTGTTATGGACTGGAAAAATTTGAGGCAGAGTAAAGGAAAAACAGTGCAAGAGTATACACAGGTGTTTAGGAAGAAAGCACTCACTCTTGGAATTCCTCTTTATACACAAGAAACTTTATTAACATAGATAGGTGGTTTGCATTCACATTTGAAACATACAATCTTGATGTTTAATGCATCTAACTTTGATGAAGTGTGTGTACAAGCAACCCATATTGAAGCAGGTGGAAGGAACATAAGTTTTAGTTCAAAGAAGGAATGTGTTCCTCCAACTGAAGGTAGCAAGAAGGGTAAAGAGAGGAAAGCAGCTACTATGAAGAAAGAGGAAGGTGAAAAGCCTACTTGTTCACATTGTCAGAAGAAAGGGCATGAAGATGCGAAGTGTTGGAAACTGCATCTGGAATTGAAACCAAAGTGGTTTAAGGATTGTAAAGGAAAGCAAAAGGCCACAACTGTCATTCAGGGTTAAAGGATTGTAAAGGAAAGAAAAAGGCCGCAGCTGTCATTCAGGATCTTGGATCAGATTCTAATGATGAAACAAAGATAACAGTTGTTGGTTTGAAAGGTAAAGCTTTTGTTGGTACTGATTCTGCCACTAATGTTTCATGTGCTTCTACTTCTAAAAGTTGTGCTATTCTTGAAGATAGCAAAAGATGTGAATTGTTTCATGTAAGGGTGATTTCTAAGAACACTAAGATTGATGCACTGATAGATAGTGGGTTCCAAGTTAATCTAATTTTAAAAGAAGTTGTTAAACAGTTGGGATTAAAAACAAAGCCACATAAGAAACCTTATCCATTAGGTTGGGTGTGCAATGATAATAGATTGCGAGTAACAATGTAATGCAATTTAAGATTTGCAATAACATCTAAGTTTATAGATGAGGTTGAATTTGATGTGGTTCCACTTGATATCTGTGGGATTGTATTGGGTAACCCGTACTTATATGATAGAAAAGCAATCTTGTACAGGGAACATAATCAATATCATTTATTTAAGGAATGAATTTAATACATTGTGCATTGTCATCCAATTAAGACTGATAAATCTTTTGTGACAATGGGACAATTGAAAAAGGGTAGTTAATGCAAGCAATAATTTGGCACTTATGTATGTACCACGAGAAGTTTCATTGCATAAAAACATATCTAATCCTAAGGTTGTTCTAGTTATGAAAGACAAGCATGATGTTGGCACATTCTTTTTTTCGTCTGCAAATTTAGTTTTGTTATTCAACCTTCTACATTTTAGCAGTGTATGGTTGGTAGCATCAACACTGAATGTGGATGTGTATATGGCTAATGTACTTTAAAATATCAGTGCAGTTTTGATTGTTGTTGTGATGAGTCAGATGCACAGGTTCCAAGAAGGAAGGACATATGATACTGGGCAAGTGAGGAAAAAATTCCCTCAATTAAATTATAAATAAACAGACCTTTTGGAGGTCCAAAAGCCTCATAATGGGGAGGAATGATCCAGGAGGATCCAAAAACCTCAAAAAATATCACAGTCTCAGAATCTTTTAGAACTGGCATCATTGGATAGAGTTCGCTGACACAATCCTGACACAACTTGAATAGGCCCAAAAGGAGTCTGTATGCAGAAGTTATGTTCAGTCAAAGGTTCAGTCAAATAGGCAAATAAGGTGTCCAAAAAGGTGAAAAATTGATTGTCTCAAATCCAAGAAAAAATGACACCAAGTCGTAGTGCTTGTTGTGTTGATTCCAGAACTATCTTCGGTTTCAAAAATGGAGTCTGTATGAGCAAAATAGAGCTAGTACTCATCACAATAATCTAGACTCAGCTATTGAATCTATTATTTTCCATCTTAATTTAGATCTAAGAGCATATTTGATCAAGGTCATTTTTGTCTCTATAGATTTGAACCTTGTACTTTTAAATTGGGCTATGTTTTCCCCAATTACTAATTATTACGAGTTAATTAAAGTGCAAATTATTCCAAATTACATGTTAGGATGGTGTATTCAAAGATACAACATTATTCATTTACACATCATCCAAAAATCTAAAAGTCCATTGAATACATCTAGAAATCAAATAAAAAACATAAAAAAATGTTACATTTGTATTGCATCAACACCTTAGAAGCACATTACATGACTATATCCTATGTTCAATCTTTGTTTGTTTGTTATTGAATCATCTTGCCTATGAGTTTAACCAAGGGAGAATCCCCTTGTTTAGGAAAATCCTCACATGCATAAACGAAAATATGTTATAGTGACCAGATTAGAAATGTTTAGATATATGAACCCAAGTTTATTTACATGCATATGCTTAGTTCCACACTCATGTAGGTCATATAACTAGATAGTTGTCTAATTATTTAACTATTTTGCAACAATCATTTAGAAGGCCTTGGGTTTCTAATACATTAGTGACTTAGTTTACATGACACCTATCACAATCAAAATTTACATCAAATCTATAGCTAGAAATCTTTATTTTGATTGATTTTCTTATAATATTAAGCTTAGTATTTATTACAATTTTAGTATCAATCCTAACTTAAAACCCTAAAGTTGTTTATTTATCATTATTATTTAATTAATCAATTGTAACATATTTATGTAATTTGTTATTTTCTCTTACACACATCTCAAGGTTAAAATTCAAGGTTAAAATTTAATGGTGATTAAAGATAATTTATATACACTTTTAATAAGTCACATTATTGACTACCCCATAAACTTGACGCTAGCAGATGGTAGCAATTGTATTATTCAAATAAAATAAATTACACAACATAAATAAACATAGACTAATTAAATAAATGTCATCACTAAACACAAATTAATCTACATTAAATTTAATTAAGTTTTTTAATAATTAGAATTAATAGTCAAAAACAAAATCCAAAGGATTAGGGTACTTAGCTATGGACTTGATGATGTGTATAATTTTGGTTTGATATCTCAAAAAATAATAATTAAACCCTTAGGATAATGGTGTTAGAATTAGGTTTGACATAGAAATCACTATAGTTCAATTTTAAGCATTATGGATTTGGTAATGAATTACTACGAATTTCAACTTTTACTTGTCAATCTAAATTGGTAAAGAAAAAACTTCTAAAGGTTATTCACTCTAATATTTGATGTTTGATAAGCTTTTGAGGATTGCAATGCCTGCATACATCTTTAGGGAATCTATTGGATTACCAGAGTCAAGTTCTCCTAGATTAAATTCCTAGATGAGTCAACTTTATGGCTTGGAGTAAATTCTCAAAGATAACATTCAACAACATACAAGTGGTCTATATGTAGATGAGATTCCTTGTTCCTTTAGAAAATTGAAGTGTGCTCTAATAGTTTCATTTCGTAATTACTAACATCTCTTATATTACCCTCTATTTTGAATTAATGACACATTGAATGTTTGTAAATATAAAGGTATAGTGACATGTCACACAAACATACACCAAATTAGTCTATACTGACTAGTATACATAGGCATAACTATTGAAATTTGAATTCGAATGTTTGAATTTTAGGTTAATTTTCATATTGTATAAGATTAATCCTATGTGATGTAGAAATAAACTTGGATATATACATGATAATCTTGAAGCAAAGATCAATGTATGATAGTGGATGCAAAAGCAAAAGCAAAAGCAATTACTCTAATACAATAATATATCACTTATCTATATACAAATACATTAGAAACACACAACTTGTCAATACACAATTAAGATATTTCATAAAGATAAAGCCAAAACTCGATATAAAATGACATAGATAGGATAACCATTACAATAATATTATAAAACACATAAGAATTTTCTAAGATTAAATTGTTGTATAAAAACTTTAAGCCATTTTGATTTTTGTAGTATATACATATTTCGCTTTTAAAACATGGCAACTTTAATGACTCATCTATGCGTTAAATCGAGTCATGAAAATATCTTTAATTTCATAAAGTTATATTCCAATACACGTCCATCTTTAACTTCACAAAGTTATTCCAAATTTACTATTCGTCATCTTATTAAAGCAAATAAAGAAAAAAACAAAGAAAAAATGTGTGGTATGTCCCCTTAAAGTCTAAAGGATGAGAAAAGAGATTCCCCACTCACTTGTTCCTAAAGATGTGTATGACATCTATGGTCTTCACTTTTTTTTTTATATCCCTTTCACAAATTTATGAAAGTTTATTCTTTATGGATGATATTAAGATCTATTAATAAATAATAAAAAATAGAGTTGACATAGTGGTGTTTCATTTGTACAAGAACCAAAGCCTAATAATAGTTTCCTTAACCAAGAAGAAACAACCAAATAAAATCCACAGTTAGGCACTCAAAAAATATAGGAAAATACATTATTTTTCAAAAGTTTGATTCAGATTAATTTTAGATTAATAATCAATAATTGTGGATATATGTAATTATAAATTAAATGTTATTTATAAATGTATCTATGGTTAAATTTCTTAAGGTTAGATTGTGAGATAAACTAACATATAAAGCATATAACCTAAAGATCCTATCAAGAACAATGAAAACAAGAACAATTATACCTTTGATTCACCTGAGTTTCCATGATTCACCTTGATAGTACCTTCTTACTTGCTGGTTTGTGTTGCCCTCAGATTGGACGTGCGAGCAATCTGCGAATAAAATTCTATGTCCTACAACAAGCTTTGAAGGATTTGCATAAATGTCTAATGCCTATGCCTAAATGACTATGATCGACAATGCCTAAACATGCTAAGACTTAATCAAATAAAGATAATAATTGTTGCAATTGCTATGAAAATCTAAGTATGCAAGTGAGTAAGTATGCAATGCGTCTCTATAATATGTGTGTGTGTGATCGAAAAGTGAGATGAAAATGACATTTTATAGAAAATGCCATTTCGAATGGACGGGTGAGATTGATTTCCGACCAAAACCTAAAACCAGAGGTCCAGATTAAATATGGGAATCCCTAATTAGGGTTAGGGCAAATTCATTAATCGAGCGGCCAAGATGTCATCTCAAAGAATCGAATCGGCGGTGGAGAATAAATGAGGAAATTAATTTGAAAATAAAGATTTTTGAAAATGAATAAGATAAAGAGTGGATTTAAGATCAAATTCGGAAAGATCAAGAACCTACCTGATCAGTTAATTTCTGAAGGAAAGTTACCAATTTGGCATTAAATTAATTCCAAATGTGAACTTAGTGAAATAATAAATAATTGATTTTCCAATTATTTACCAAAATGAGCTAATAGTTAAGAATGAGATGACATTTTAAATAATTTAATTTATTTAAAATGAGAGGATTAACACATTTGACAATTAAATAATTAAACTTAATTATTTCATTTAGCAAATAAGACTAATAATTAAATAAATTAATTAGTTCATTTAATTATGAAAGTTAGTGACATATTAAATAAATAAATAAAAACTTATTTATTTAATAATCATGAAGAATAAAGTGAATAGAAGGTAATTAAATAAATTAAGAAATTTATTTAATTAAGGGAAGACTTAGACAATTAATGACATATTTAATAAATAAATAAGATTTATTTATTTAGTAATCATGAAGAATGAAAGGACATGAATTAATTAAATAATTATGAATTATTTAATCAATAGTCGAATGTGGACCAAGGACATAATTAAATGTCATAATTATGCTAGGACGAAAGTTGTAAAAATGAAGCTTGCAGGGCTAGGTCATTTTTAGGTGTCTACATTTTGCCCCTCTTTGTCATAATGTCGCATGTTGCATTGTGACAAAGAAAACAAGTCAAAGCCATGCCCCAATAAAGGTATGGAGTATAATTGCCCCCTTGAGAAATTTTTTAAATTTTGGGTTGGTGACAGAAAAATTTGTAAGGGTCCCGATAAATCAATTCCATGACTAGAAAAACAAAGGCGCAGTCGGTTTTGAATTCTAACATGTTTAAAGCAGCTAACGGGGTGGTCAAAGTTGGTCCAATGAGCCTCCAGTCATAACCCAGTTGACAAATGTCATTTTGACTTTATAAATAGGTTGACAAAGGGGTAAAAGTCAATTCACTTTTACTATTTACTTTGCAAATTTTGAGAGTTCAGAGCGAAAAGGAGAGCATAGCAACGATGGTGATTCCAGTGACAGAGCATCACAGTGAGATCGTGCAGACATTCAGGCAGCCAGAGGGTTTGGAGCCAGCGGTATGTACCCCTGTCCCACTTTGTAATTTTTTCGTTTTACGTGTCATAATTAGGTTTCTAGGGTGAGTAATGAATGCACCACGACGCATATGCGTTCGTGTTCAACACATTTTCCTTTGCGTTCGACACATTTGATGCGTCACGACGCAAGTGCAACAAAGAATTAGAGTAGAGCAGTGGTTTGCACCGCATTTGCCAGAAACTGCAACGCATTCGCTTTTTCGAGTCGCATTTGAATGTTTGAATGCCACAATCATCAATGTGCAATGCATTTTCCAGTTTGATCCACGCAATTGTGGTTATGCGAAGCATGCAATTTTCTGTGACGCAATTGCCAATTTTGTGACACAAATGTGAACATGTGATGCATTAGACATAACAAACGATGCATTTGACATTTTGCACCACATTTGATGTACAAAATGACGCAATTGACGTTATGAGACGCAATTGCATTAGTGCGACATATTTTCCTTTGACCTTGACCAGTGCTACTTTTGATATTTGTTTAACCTTAGATGCTTTCGATACTACTGATAGTTGATGCAAAAGGTACTGACACATTGTTCAGCTTTTTGCAGAGGCAACTTGCCCCAATATACACCCGAGAGAGTAGACCGATGACCTTCAGGTTTGCTGACCAGTTGAGCCCGCGAGAGCGGCGATGATTGATGCAACTGGGTTTGTTCTATGTTGCTTATATGCCCACCATTCGGGCAAACAGGGGATTACTGACTGCGCTGTGCGAGCATTGGCATTCAGAGACCTGCTCCTTCCACCTGCCGATAGGTGAGGCCACTATTACTTTGGAGGATGTTTATCGGATTTTGTGAGTGCTGATCCGAGGGGAGCGGATCATCTACGACCCTCGCCATGGTGAGCAGACCTTCCGAGCGTACTACTGAGATCAGGGTGCAGGACTGGGCATCCGGGTATATGAGATCAGATGGGAGTTCATGGCGCAGCACTATGGTCGCTTTGATGTATTCCTTACGACCTTGATTGGAGGTATCTTGATTCCCAACCGTTGGGGACACAGATTCCCTATTGGCTGGGGAGATGTCTTGGTTGGTATGAGACGTGAGAGGACAATGTATGCTTGGGGTCCTTGTTTACTAGGGACACTCTACCATCAGTTGGACAATGTTGCCTACAAGAGAGTAGAGAGTATCTCATGTGGGACTACTCTAATGATGATTTGGGCTTGGGAGCATATTGCTATATTTCATCCTCCCATTCAGAGACCATAGTTGGCTGAGGGGATGCCCTATGCCTATTATTATGCTGGTGCTTTATAGTAGACCCGGATGGGCGAGACAGGCTGGTGGCGGCATAGGATTGACACGATGGTGTCTTTTATTTGGAGACCATACAGAGATTGCGAGCAGTGGGATGATGAGGACGACCACCTGAGCCTCTGTAGACAGTACATATATTTGATTGGGAGGACCGTGCAGACCTCACTGATTATCGAGATGTATTTGTTGCAGCGTGTCCTCAGACAGTTTAGAGAGTAGCAGGGTGTACCTGTAGGGACAGCCGAGTATGCCCGATCATCCAGAGAGTATGCTTGGGGGCTATCCATCCTAGTGGCCTTCGCAAAGCAGTAGGTTGATGGGCTAGGAGGCCAGGCATGGGGATGGAGGGGTGGAGCAGCCGATCCCAGGACTGCAGTAGATTATGACCTATAGTGGCAGGCACACAGACCAGTGCCATTGATAGATCCAGATGGGCCAGCACCGGTGGACAGACAATCAGTGATACCTCGTGTGCCAAGGTCAGGCAAGGTGGCAGGGGCAGAGGCAGAGGGAGAGATAGAGGTCAGGGCAAAGGCAGGGATGGAGGCAGAGACAGAGGTCGGGGGGAGATGACAGAGATAATGGGGATGATGGGGGAGATGGTCGCCGGAGGAGGAGGGATGGTTAGAGAGAGGGCCACAGGGTGCGACAACGCATGGCGAGGGTAGCATTAGATGTTATCCCTGAGGTCTGCAAGGAGGGGGAGAGAGAGGAGCAGCCCTGATGGGAGGAGGGTGAGGAGAGGCAGGAGGAGGAGGTGGAGGCTGGGAGACAGGAGGAGGAGGTGGGCGCCGAGGAGGGGAGACAAGAGGAGGATGTGGTAGTGGTAGAGGATGTGTTCGACGACGATGATGATGAGGATGATGCCATGGATGAGGCCGAAAGACTCCTTAGATGGCAGATGGTGGAGGGAGAGGAGGAGATACCGTCCTCAGGATTGCCCTAGGATGCCACGACAGACCAGAGGGTGGCCGATTTACAATGGATACTAGATAAGAGTATGGCCCAGGTCAAATCATTGTAGTCAGAGTTAGAGGTAGCTCAGGTAGAACGAGATCAGGCAGTGATCCGCCAGCAGGACTCAGCTCAGTGGTGTACACAATTTGCAGCATTATGTACAGGGCCTGCAGGGGATATGGCTCGCGAGTTGGCCAGGGTGAGCACTAGATTGGGAGAGTATAGGACATTGTATGAGTAGGCAGTGCCACTTGAGCGACGGGATCCTACCTTGTCACGGTCACAAACAAGGACAGGCAGTGCCAGTGGCAGCAGGAGTCACACCAATGTCAGAGGATCTACCTCGATAGGGCACACATCAGTGCACAGGTCACATCACTCACGCCGGCACACCCTGAGTCACTATTCGAGCCATAGTCATGGGTCGACTAGTTCAGTGCAGAGGTCGGTACAGGGACAGCCACCAGCAATTGATCCATCTACTTCTCAGAGTCAGGCCATAGTGACATCACAGGTATCTTTTGTCATAGAGATGACGCCTTCATTCTCAGTTCCATTAGTGGCACAAGCAGAGGTTGCCATTGGTTTGCCTATCATTTCAGTGCCAATTTCAGAGTTGCAGCTGCCACATTCTTCACCACGAGGGGATGATGAGAGTCTACCCTAGGGGCATTTTGTTATTATGACACACTATGTATATATTATTGAGCCTGTGAGCTCCATTTTTTAGATATCTCTTGACTTTATCCTGTGACATTATACCTTTTTGAGATGATATTATATGACGATGTAGTTTTGATGCGGCCTAGATATGTTATGTGATGTTCTTTGATTTAATGCATTATGATATATGTGATGTATGATGATGATAATAATGTGCATAATGTTTCTAGTAAATGGATGCAATGTTGATGATAATGTTAATGCAATGTTTGTGATTATGTAAATGATTTAATTCTATGGATGGTATATGTATGGACCTAATGCAATGTTTATATGATCATGGATGCACTTATGTTTTTGGATGTCACAGGATATCATCGTGAGATGAACAAGAGAAGATGCCTAGACGGAAGAGGAGAAGATGACCAGACCGAAGGAGATGCATGCTAGTTCCTAGACTTTCATCCAATCCTTCAAAGCTTTACCGTAGGACTTTAATATTTATTGCTCTTAATCATCATTGGGCAGACTATTGTAATGGCCAACAAACACCATGATATGACATAAATCAAGGTGTGCAAGGTCGTACCATCACGTAAGACAAGCAGTCACAGTCACAGATGATCATGACTTATACTAAGAGCGTGATTGCCCCAGTCTTTTTGTCATAATCAACCACAAGCAGAAAAAGACAAGGACAATTCATGAAACATCGTTGCTTCTCTAGATCTTGTTTCCAGAACATCCTTGAGAAACTAGTGGCATGATTGTCAAAATACAAAAAAGAAAGAACCCTTACCATGATATGTCATTGTTTTTCTAAATCCAAGAATCAAGACCTCGCTGAGAAACTAGTAGTCATGTGTGTCAATCGTCATGATACGTCGCTGCTTCTCTAATTCCTATTTAATGGGATTTTGCTGAAAAACTAATAACATGATAAAAACCAAAAGAAAATTGTCAAGTGTTTTCCCAGTGCATCTGGATATCCATTGTTTCGATGTCAAGATGTCAGGTTTGATGATGATGAGATGCCAGAGTGTCAAAGCTTTGATGATGCTTAGACGACAAATGCCCAAATTTGCTAAATTCAGGGAGGAGACATCCTGAATAATGTTAATGCCAAGAGAATTGATCCCTATAAATGTTGAAAGGGATCCCTCAGAATGCCATGTGACGGTGATAATGACAATGCCTAGGAAGGACACATCCTAAGGCATAAATGATGCAGTTGGTTCTTCAGAAGGACACATCTGAAAAATATTGATGTCGAGGGGAGTGATCCTTAGATGTCGAGAGGATCCTTCAAAATGTCGAATGACAGTGATGATGCCTAGGAAGGACACATCCTAAGGCATGAATGACAAAGGTTATCTTTTAGGACACACCTGAAGGTTAACCAAGATTTGACAGTTTGACAAGTTATGATGGTTTGAGTTGCTTTGACCGAGTTTGACTTTGTGTTTGACTATATGCCGGTAATGTCATGATGATATGATTGGCCTGTTGATGAGGTTGTCCTATTGAAATAATTGATTGTCATGATTTGTTTTTTTAGGAGTTTACTCATTTGGGAGTGATTCGCTTGAAGATATTTTGACGTGTGTGCCACTGTAGTGCCATGAACCCTAATGGACTAACCTAGTGCGGCCTCGGGGGCTCATCGACAGATGGTCTTGCCAATGTCATACACTCAGAGACATCATAGTTCGACATGACCAATGACTTTGTATTGATGACCAAAGATTGCGCCATGATTTATTTTGAAAACCTAAATGGACTGACCTAATGTCTCGGGGACTCAAATGTGAGTCTTTCCTATGTAGCAAGTGCGCAGAGACAACGTAGTTCGGACAAATGACAAAGACTGATTGACATGACTGACTTTAACTCCATTTTTAGGATTTTGAAATTGATTTGGATGTTTTTGTGTTTTTCTTTAGGACGTTTTATGATTTTTTGGTCTTTTTTAAGGACTTTTTATGATGTTTTTGGTCTTTTTTTAGGACTTTTTATGATGTTTTTGGTCTTTTTTAAGGACTTTTTATGATGTTTTTGATCTTTTTTAGGACTTTTTACCAATTTTCGAGATCATGTGTGACATCCAATGCATTTACATGATAAACATTTTTCCCCCAGTCAGGTTCAAGACAACCTATTTTAAGGGATATGAAAGGGGTCCTTCTGGTGTACCAGATGGATAGTCGTTAGGACTTGATGTCAATCGTTTATTAACCATGACAGGTAGGGTGGTATGGTGGCGATATGCATGATACTGGAAGAAATAACTTTCATCCTAGGCCAAGGCAGACAAAGTGACAGTAGATGGCAGAGCAATGATTGATTACGCATGGCGCCTGTTTGCCAGGTTTTCACCATGGTACCTGTCCAAAGCGCTTGTTTACCAGGTTTTCACTATTGGACGAAATTTTTCTCTTTACTATTTTTTCCATTTTTCTTATTTATTTATTTATTTTTATTTTGGTGTTGCCAAGACGCCTATTTACCAGGTTTTCATCAAAGCAACGATTTTATTTTTATTTTTTATTTTTTTTGTATTTTATAGTTTTTAGCTCAATCCCCTGATGCTATGCGTAGAACCTTCGGAGATGTAAACTGTTGATGGGATCTGTCAATTGTTCTCCATCTGGCATGGCCAGCTGATAAGCTCCAGAACCAAAAGAAGATATGATAATGTAGGGACCCAACCAATTTGGTTCAAACTTTCCTGGCTTTTCTCTGTCAGCTTGGTTCTTGGGGTTCTACATGAGAACTAGGTCGCCAATGTGAAACTTCCTGACCATAACCTTCTTATTGTAGCTGCGGCAAAGACGATTTTGATATGCTTGCAGATGGTTCATTGAATTTTTCCTTCTTTCTTCTAGCATCTCTAGCTCGTGCAAGTGTGATTGTTTGTACTCCTCTTCATCAGTTAAACCCTTCAGGGAGACTCGTAACGAAGGAATTTCAACCTCAATAGGAAAAATGGCCTCAACGCCAAAGACTAGGGAAAATGCAGTGGCTCCTGTAGGCCCACAGAGAAGGGTTGAGTTGTATGTGCCAGTCACGGCCAGCATCATTGACAGTCTTTTTGAGGATTTTGACAATGGTTTTATTTAACGCCTCAGCTTGACCATTTCCTTGTGGGTAGTATGGAGATGAAAAATGGTGTTGGATGTGAAATCGCTCACATAACTCATGTATGTCCATTGTCAGTGATGATGGATTGCGGAAGGCCATACCGGCAAATGATGTAGTTAAGAATGAACTTGGATATTTGTTTGTCGGTTATGTATGTCAAAGGGATGGCTTCGATCCACTTCGTAAAATACTCTGTGGCGGTGATGATAAATTTGTGGCCATTGGACGAGGTTGGATGAATCTTACCCATGAGGTCAAGTCCTTATTGAGCGAAGGGCCAAGGAGAAGTGATCGGCCAAAGTTCCTGTGCTGGAGCATGGATCAAATCACTATGAATTTGACATTTGCGACAAGTCCTGACATAGTCTAATGCATCCTTTTCAATGGTCGGCCAATAATACCCAAGTCTTCTTACTTTCTTGGCCAGGGTAGGACCACTCGAATGATATCCACATATACCATTGTGTACTTCGCGTAAGGTCGTACGTGCTTCATTGGTGTCGAGACATCTAAGGAGGGTGTCGTCAAAGCTATGGCGGTAAAGGGTGTCACTGACGATGGCATACCTTGCAGATTTTCAGATAAAGGACTTCCTTTGGTTATTGGATAGGTTCGGTGGAAGGGTTTGATATTTTAGGTAGTCATAAATATTCTGATACCAGGGAGAGTTGGGACCAACAAGTTCACAAACCATTTCTGATTCTGGAATGTCATAGGCAGGGACCAGCAATTGCTCTATTAGGAATTTCAGCTGAGGCAGATTGCTTGGTATGTCAAGGAGGGAGCCTATTGTAGCCATGGCATCCACCGCTTTGTTCTGTGTTCTCGGAACTTGTTCAAAGGTTACCATATGGAAATATGTTTGGAAACTATCAACCATCCATTTGTAGGGCATCAGCTTCTCGTCTTTTGTATCATAGTTGTCATTAACCTGGTTGATGACAAGATGAGAATCCTCGTAGACATGGAGTGCTCTGATCTTCGATTTTATTGCCATTCTTAGTCCTGTAACTAATGCCTCATATTCTACCGCATTGTTTGTGCATGGGAAGGCAATACGAAAAGACATAGGAATGGAGTCTCCTTGCGGGGTGATGAACAGGATTCCTGCCCCTGAGCCATGATTTGTGTGTGATCTATCAAAGTAGAGTCGCCAAGGTGCCTTAGGTTCCGTATGGAATATCGACTCATCTGGAAAATCTACCACTAACGGGTGATCACTCTGCAAAGGTGTGTCTGCCAGCTGATCCGCTATGGCTTATCCTTTTATAGCCTTTCTTTCGACATACTGAATGTCATATTCACTCAGAATCATAACCCATTTTGCTAGTTGTCCTGTTAATGCTGCCCAACTTAGCAAATATTTTAGTGGGTCGATCTTTGCTACCAATTGTGTCTAATGACTCAACATGTAATGTCTTAGCTTCTATGCTGCAAAGACCACGGCTAGGAAAGCTCGTTCAATTGGTGTGTAGTTCAGTTCATACCCGACCAATGTCCGACTAATGTAATATATAGCTCTTTCTTTTTCTTTCTTGGCCGTTCTGTGCTAGTAATGCCCCCAGTGCTGAACTAGTTGTCGAGATGTATAGGATCAATGGCTTTCCGTGAATAGGAGGCATGAGGATTGGCATTGATAGTAGGTAATCTTTGATTTTTTGAAAGGCTTCTTCACATTTATATGTCCACACAAAGGGGATACCCTTGCGCAACAGATATTGGAATGGGTGACACTTGTCTGCCAATTGGGCTATGAAGCGCCTAATAGATTGTACCCTTCCTTGCAACGTTCTGAGTTCACTTATTCCTCTGGGCAGAGGCATGTCTATGATGGCTTTGACTTTCGCTGGATCAACCTCAATGCCTCTTCTAGAAACTATGTATCCCAAGAGTTTACCCGATGTGACACCGAAGACACATTTCTTAGGATTTAGCCGGACCTTGTACTCTTCAAGTCTCTTGAAAATTGTGTCTAGTACCTTCAGATGATCTTTCCTGGTTACTGATTTGGCCAACAGGTCATCTACATAATATTCCATTATTTTATGCATCATGTCATGGAAGATCGTGGTCATAGCCCTTTGATATGTGGCACCTACATTTTTGAGACTGAATGGCATGACATTCCAACAGTATGTATCCCATGGGCAAGTAAATGTCGTCTTGTGTTGGTCTTCGGGGGCAATGCGAATTTGATTATAGCCAGAGAAACCATCCATGAGGGATAGCATCTCATATCCTGTTGTGAGGTCAACTATGATGTCAATGTTTGGCAAAGGAAAGTCATCCTTTGGGCATGCTTTATTTAGGTCTCTAAAATCTGTACAGACGCGGATTAGCCCATTTGGCTTTGTTACTGGTACAAGGTTAGAAATCCATTTGGCATAGTCAATTGACCGTATGAATCCAGTGTCTAGAAGCTTCTTTAACTCAGCCTTGACCAATAGAGTAACTTGAGGGTGCATTTTGCATAACTTTTGCTTGACTGGTTTGGCATTAGGTAATAGTGGCAGATGGTGGAGAACTAGTTTTGGGTCCAATCCCAACATATCAGCATAGGACCATGCAAAGTTGATTTTATATTCTGCAAAGAATTTATGAAACTCTGGTCTCTCTTCTTCAATCAATGATGCAGCAAAGAGGACCATTTTGGGATCTTCTACCGTTGATATGTTATCCTCTATTGTGTCTTCGATAAGCATAGCTGATTTCTCCTATTGCACGGGAAGAAAGTCCAGTCCTCCATCTTTGGGCGCCTCATAGAGGTTTTCACCTGTAGATACGTCCTTTGTTTTTACTATTTCATCGTCAAAAGGTGACTTTCATTTTTCACCTAGAGACGTTTCATTTTTATTTTTATTTTTATTTTTATTTTTACTTTTGCGACTGGAGGACGGAGCAGTCTCGCCGAAGTATGTTGTGCAGTCTAAATCAATGGTGAATCCTAACTTATGGTCACCACTAGGTATGCCCTCATGTAATCCCATAAATTCTGCAATTGCCTCATCATTCTGAAATGTGTCCAGGACTGGTGGGCCTTGTTGGTCCCAATCGACTAGCTCAAGATAAACTAAGGAAATGCCATCATCAATGTTGGTGAATTGAGGTGAGGATGTGGAAAGTATGCAGACTGATTCAGTGATGTTGTAGATGAGATTATCATTATCCAATTCTACATCAGACTCTATCCAATATTCCCCTTCACTAGTGTCATATTCGTTGTCAAAATATAGAGTGAATGTCCTAGAGTCCTGGTTGTCAACGTCATCTGATACTTCAGATGGGTTGGACTAAAGGGGTTCAGATGGTGGGTCTTGTATGTCATGGGGAGTGGTAATGGGACTTTGACTATTTGGTGCCAGTTCAATTTTAAATGTTTTCCAAAATATTTGTTTAGAGGTCAGTTCCCCTGGTTCGACAAACAAATCATCAAGACAACAGTCACTTAAGGATCGTTTTGACCCAAATTCCCACTCTTAGGAGTCAATTTTGGTGAGCATTTCCTTAGTGGTCTCGACACTTTTCGAAGCATGCACTCGCTCACTTGAAAGTCTGACGGTACGTCGATCGTCATTAGCGGGCGATCCAAACCCTAATCCGAGATACTTTGGAATTTGGAAAGGTTCTATGGGCTCCCTTCGGCCAGTTTTATTTCTTCCCAGGCCACTAGTACCATCGTAGCCTTAAGCCTTCATTATGTCATAACCCTTGCCATATTTATGAACTGGTAATGGGGGTAGTGTGACAGTATCTTTATAGATCCATCTTGTGATATCAGCAAGGTCTTCATTACTCATGTCTCCCCATTTGATGAAAACCATTTTTGGTGGAACTTTGAAAGTTTCTTGAGGTTCCATTCTGAAACATGGCCGACCATAGACCTTTGGAGACTTGGGCATTGTTGTTATGCTGTATGCTGTGTGCAGTTTGAATTTTCCCTAGCCGAGGTCCTGGATTTTGACAGTGGATTCAGCCTTAGGGTTTGCGATAGGTGGTGGTGTGGCGGAAGATGTGGACAGAGCGGATGTGGAAGATGATGTTAGTGTTGATGGGTCAATGTATTTGGATGACGAGGAGCTAGGTGCTTCTTGGTTAATGGGCATGCAGTTTTCAAAAATACCCCTTAGGTTGGTACAATATTGGAAGGGGTCGGGGTCTCCGTATATGGTTATTTCCATGTCATCAAATGGAAACTTTAGGCATTGGTGATATGTGGATGGAACAACTTTTGAGGCATGAATCCATGGATGGCAGAGCAAGATGTTATATGGTAGTTCCAAATCCAGGACTTGGAAGGTTGTATCCACAATGATTGGTCCCACTATGATAGGAAGAGATATAACACCATATGAAGAGTGTTCTTCATCATCATATGCTTTGATCACTATAATTTTTGTCGGGTCCACACATGCATCGGAGAATCCTAGAGCTTTAACCAGTTTGAGGGAGCATATGTTCAATCCTGCTCCGCCATCTACTAAAACCCGTTTGACTCTGTGCTTGTGGAAAAAAGTTTCTATGTGCAATGCATCATTGTGGTTGGTTTTAGGTGATGAGTAATCTTGATTAGAGAAGGTGACGTGGTGAGGCGTAGTGAGGTATCCCACCATGGTTTCAAATTGATTGACATTAATGTCCTTGGGGACCGACGACTCTTGCAGGGTTTTATCTAGGATATCTTTGTGCGTGGGAGAGATAGGAAGTAGCTCAAGTATAGAGATTTGCGCAAGTGTCTTGCCTAGCTGGTCAATAAGGTTGAACTGACTTTTGGGTTGCCACTACTTTGTGGTCGGGATAGGTTTTAACTGTTTAGCAGATGGGCTAGGTATGGTAATTTTGGGTTGCGTAGCAGTAGGCGAACCAGCTATGGTGACCTTGCCACTACAAGTAGTAGCATTACATTGGGGTGCTCTCTTGATCGTAATGGCATTCATGTATTTGTCATCAGTTCAGATATTATTTATAATTGGTCCACCAGAGTAGTCGTATTTGACTCGAGAGAAGTTGGCTTGATTATTGTTCATCTGTGGACTTGAAGTGGAAGCCTTATGAGAACCATGGTCTTGCAGTGGATTCTTATGGATGTTATGATCTGAATTGGAGGCGAATTGTGATCCAACTACTTCAATGATACGACTTTCAATAAGATCTTGTATTATGTTTTTCAATTGTCGACAGTTAGAGGTTATATGTCCTTTTGCTCGATGGTACTCGCAAAATGAATTATCATTCCACCATGCTGGTTTGAATTGTCCTGGGTCATACGGTTTTGGTTCTTGGAGCGTAATGACCCCATTCTAGAGACATTTCTTAAGGACTTCTTCAATGGGTTCACCTAAGGAGGTGTATGTGCGACCCTTAGGAAATTGTCTCGTCTGACGGTATTGTCCCTAGTTATTTTAACTGTTTTGATTGTTTGAAGGGACATTAGTAGGGGGTGTCGATGTCATTGTTGGTTTGTGTTGTTGTCGGACCCCTTTTAGGCCAGTACAGGACCCACAATGTTTGCAGTCTTGGCGTCAACAACACCATCATTTGTAACGTGCTTATTTTTTGACCCAGTATTTATTCTTGTCGGTGGTTGGATTGGCATTTGTGTTTTTGGGACCATATCTTAGTTCTCCCTTTGCGATAAGGGATTTCTCAATCTGGAACCCTTTTTTGACTAAGTCTGTGAAGTTTGTGCAGCAATGTACTTGCAATGCATATTTTAGGGGCCCCAGAAGTGTTTGGACGAACATTTCGACCTTTTCCCTTTCGAGGATGTCAATGTGACACCGACTAGCGAGGCTTCTCCATTTTTGAAAGAATGGGATAAACGTCTCACCAGAATCCTCTTGTGTAAGAGTGCACAAGCTAGTGATAGAGGTATCCATGTTGATGTTGTATGCGTAATTTTTTATGAATTTTTGTTTAAGCTCATCCCATGTCTGGATATCCTTTTGTGTGGAAAACCATTCAAGGGCAGGACCTACCATACTTTTAGAAAAAAGTCTCATCAAGTATGTTTGTTCATAGGTGATGTCCATACAATTGGTTGCAAATTCACGAACATGCTCAATGGGGTTTGTCTTGCCTCTGTATTTTGTGAAATTGGGTGACACATATCCTGGAGGAAATGGAGGCATGTATAACCTCATGTCGAATGGGTATACATTTAGATCATATGATATTTCTAATTTTTTGCTTGAAATATATATGTTTTGGATAGTTTTTTCTAAACCCATCAATCTTGTTTGGAGGGCATCCATAACAGGGTCATTTGTGTTTCCGTACGTTGTATTGCTTGGTACACAATAGGTTCCCGTTTGTTGTGCGTGAACATTGATGTATTGTGGCGGTATAGATTGTTGTGACATGTATGACATGTGCAAATTGGCGTGTTGTTGGTATTGAAAGTTAGAGTTGGGTGTATGTTGGTGAGTATGCACATGGGATGAGTAGGTTGGGATGTGTCCCCCAGCCATGTGTGTCGTTATCTGGAGAATATGATGCCCATGAACATTATGATGTGTTAGTGATGCCATGGGTTGTGTTATTTGGCCACCTTGTGCGAATTGTTGGGTTTGCACAAGAGGAATGTTTGTATTTGTACCTTGGGAGGAAATGACATGTGACTGTGTTGTCATGTTAATGTTTTTTTGTTGTCCTTGGATAAAGATACATCCCTTGCTTCCTCCCGAAGGATTTTGTGAGATACCACTGAGCGGATATGTCGAAGGTGTGCTCATGGTAGTAGATGTAACTGTCAAGGGGGGGTTGTTGTGACTTGATGATGCTCCCGTGGTATTTATTGTCATGGTAGAGAGAGGATTTGAATAATTTTGCCACATTGTCGAGGAACCAAAGGTGGTGCTAGCCAATTGTGACAGTGTCGTGGATGGTGTGGGCATTGTAGCCGATTGTGATCCTCCAATAGATGTAGTATTTATTGTGTTGGAGATGTTCGGGATGTTGGAGGTAGCATGCACTGTCGTTGTGGTGTCAAAGAAAGTATTGTTTGTAGTGTTGGAAAGTTGACCACTGTTTGATAGGTTATGCATGTTGTTGACATTAGGATCTAGATTTGTTGATTTTATCATGTTAATGTCGAATCCTTGGGGTAATTTGGCTCCTTGACTCAAGAGTATAGCCAAGTATCTGTCTCTGTCATAAAGGACCATTGTTTCAACGGACTGACAGGCCTCTGGGTCTTGTGTCGCTACCTCTAAGTTTTCCTCAAGTATTTGACCGTAGTCATCTTTACGCAAGAATGGTTCAAATGGACTGTTTGATGAGGGTTGTGTTGTCGTTAGTGGTTGATTGTTTGTATTGCCAAATGGATCGTCAAAGGTCCAGTTTGGGTCATACGTTGGATTGTTGACAGTGGATGTGGGATCTTGTCGAAAGTTTTCCATTTGTCGTTGTTGTTTTTGAAGTCTAGTTTCCACCATAAAATGAGTTTTCTCAAATGAAAATGACAACTACATGCAATGATGACACTATGCAAGGTTCAAGTTCAAAATGATGACTAGGATGACTAATGTTTTTTGGATTTTTGGGAATAGAATATGCAATGTGCAGACTTATAATGCAATTTAAGACAAGGGTACCTAAGCACTTCTAAGCTCAAACTTTGTTTCTGATTTCAGTTACTAGAGGACTTTGTTGAAAATGACAAGGTGACAAGGTCAAAATGACTAGTGAATTTTCCTAACTAGACTTTTGAGTTGGAAAATCTCACAAAAGAGGACAATGACTGAAAAAAGGGTTTGATAACTTAGTCCAAGAAAGCCTAATTTTGAAAGCAATGATGTTGCAAATTGTACTAAGATTTTCCTAATCCTATGTATGCAAAATGTAAACCTAGGGACAACCTAATGCCTAATGTAAGCAATCTTCAGAAGAATGAAGGATGAAACCTATGGTGACGAATGCAAACTAATGGTCAAAACTTTGAGCAATTTCAAACTTGGTTTATGACAGAATCTCCTTGGAAACAGTGTTTGACAAATGATTGACAAGATGAAGACTTTAGATTTGACCTTGTATGAAGCTTTTAATTGTGAGAGGCGAATGTTTCGTTTGAGGTTTCAATTGCGTCACAATTTTGCGAATGCGGCTCAAATTGAGTGAATGCGACTCAGGAACTGAAAAATGCGACTCGGTTTAGTAGATGCGACTTGGTGACAGTTAGTTGCGTCACAATGCATGTGCATGCAGTGTTTTAAATTCTGAATGCGGTTTAACAGAGCAATTATGACTCATAAACTCGAATGTGACACAGTTTTTGAAAAATGAGTTTATTGTCGTTTTGATGGCAAATTTGATATGTCTGATATTGAATGTTTTGTTCGGAACTGTAAATGTGATGAATCCAGAAAGCACTCGACAAGCATAGTGTTTTGAATATAAGCAAGCACACATAAGATAAGCACAATCCTAGGTTAGGCCAGGACAATATTCACTAGATTCCACGCGAGTTTCCCCAACCGTATATCTGTAGCGTGTGAATTTAGAAGCTTGGCTGCACGGGCTCCCCCTTATAGTGCACTCTCTTCTCAGGCTAACCAAGCTTCCAACCCCCATGAAACTCCCATGGTAGGTTGATCACCTCTACTACAAACTACAAAAGTGTGGATGCCTTCACACCGACCGGTGCTGCGCTAGCAAATAGAAGGTTTTTGGCTTATTACACAAAGGTTTTTAATTCGGGACCCCCGTTCGAGTGGCCATACATGGGGCAAGAGATTAATCACCAATTAGGTGGCACTCCAGCCTGAAGAGGTTAAGCTCAAAAAGGTTTAAGGGAGTACTACTCTGTCTGTATGACACATCCGCACTCGTAATCTTAGGTTTTCCCTTAAAATTCACATTTATATACCGGTCGGGGGTAGCTTGGCTTTAGCTCTGTTGCCGGTTTGAGTCGCGTTGGGGTGATGAAATCCCTAGGCAAGCCCAATTTCTAGAGTTGGTAACTGTTTCTCTTACACCCAAGATCGCACGAATGCGCAAGGGGAGAGGATACTCCGATATACCAAATCATTAGGTAAAAACAGATAAAAACGGGTCTGGTTTTCTGATCACCAAGTTTTCACAAGGTGAGAGCATACTCACCTACCGTTTTGCAAACACATTCAAACATAGTAAAAAAAGGTTCGTTTTAATTGCACCAAAATAAAATGTGTGTTACACTAATAAAAATGCAAGCACATTGTTTTGATGTTTGGTCTTTGACGGTCAAACCTGCAAGACAATCTGTTAGTAGTTTTAATGTTTTCCTTTGACCCTCAAAAAGTAACCGCCAAGAAGCTACAAATTCTGATTAGTAACAAAAAGCCTATGCTAGATAGAATGCAGAAAATAACTAGAATAGAAAGGAGACAGAAAACCAAAAAAAAAAAAAACCGAATGTAAATCACCAGAAAACTTTACCAAATGAATGCGTTGCGACAGAGCGATTGCATCGCTTAGTGTATCAGATGCAGCTCAGTAATTCAACTATGGCTTTCCCGATCACGATTGCATCGTGACAGAGCAATTGCGGTGTTGGGGTTTTTGAATGTGTCATGACGCATCCGATGCGTCATGATTTAAAAAAAAATAGTTGCATCACTCCGTACCTATACCTTCAAAAAATAGAAAACACACGAAAAACCGTACGGAAATAACAAGAAAAACAGAGTCGGGTTCACCAAATGTATCTATGGTTAAATTTCTTAAGGTTAGATTGTGAGATAAACTAACATATAAAGCATATAACCTAAAGATCCTATCAAGAACAATGAAAACAAGAACAATTATACCTTTGATTCACCTGAGTTTCCATGATTCACCTTGATAGTACCTTCTTACTTGTTGGTTTGTGTTGCCCTCAGATTGGACATGCGAGCAATCTGCGAATAAAATTCTATGTCCTACAACAAGCTTTGAAGGATTTGCATAAATGTCTAATGCCTATGCCTAAATGACTATGATCGACAATGCCTAAACATGCTAAGAATTAATCAAATAAAGATAATAATTGTTGCAATTGCTATGAAAATCTAAGTGTGCAAGTGAGTAAGTATGCAATGCATCTCTATAATATGTGCGTGTGTAATCGAAAAGTGAGATGAAAATGGAATTTTATAGAAAATGCCATTTCGAATGGACGGGTGAGATTGATTTCTGACCAAAACCTAAAACCAGAGGTCCAGATTAAATATGGGAATCCCTAATTAGGGTTAGGGAAAATTCATTAATCGAGCGGTCAAGATGTCATCTCAAAGAATCGAATCGGCAATGGAGAATAAATGAGGAAATTAATTCGAAAATAAAGATTTTCGAAAATGAATAAGATAAAGAGTGGACTAAAGATCAAATTCAGAAAGATCAAGAACCTGCCTGATCAATTAATTTCCGAAGGAAAGTTACCAATTTGGCATTAAATTAATTCCAAATGTGAACTTAGTGAAATAATAAATAATTGATTTTCCAATTATTTACCAAAATGAGCTAATAGTTAAGAATGAGATGACATTTTAAATAATTTAATTTATTTAAAATGAGAGGATTAACAAATTTGGCAATTAAATAATTAAACTTAATTATTTAATTTAGCAAATAAGACTAATAATTAAATAAATTAATTAGTTCATTTAATTATGAAAGTTAGTGACATATTAAATAAATAAATAAAAACTTATTTATTTAATAATCATGAAGAATAAAGTGAATAGAAGGTAATTAAATAAATTAAGAAATTTATTTAATTAAGGGAAGACTTAGACAATTGATGACGTATTTAATAAATAAATAAGATTTATTTATTTAGTAATCATGAAGAATGAAAGGACGTGAATTAATTAAATAATCATGAATTATTTAATCAATAGTCGAATGTGGACCAAGGACATAATTAAATGTCATAATTATGCTAGGACGAAAGTGGTAAAAATGAAGCTTGCAGGCCTAGGTCATTTTTAGGTGTCTACAATAAAAGTAAATATACAATCGATAGGGGTAGTTGGCTTGACATTTTAAGAATGAATATTGTTGGTGAAGATTTTTACATTTAAATTGTAACTAATCTAAAAATGATAAATGTGTTTGTGTAACACTTTGAATTGTACACAAGTCTTGTGTTGTTTCTAGAGTCGAGTTTTTTCCTTTTGACCTTTTCCACATTTGTGGATAGATTCTTTTGTTTTCTGGATACGATCTCCTTGATCTCATGTTTCCACTATCTAGTTTATTGATTTTTCCTCTAGTTTCTTTGCTTACAAGATTGCAAGTATTTGGAAATATCTTTGAATGATTGGCATTGTGTTGTTATAATACATATTGTCCTAAGGAAATCCCCATAAAACTTATTTAAAGTATTGAAAATAACAAGCTTTAGCCATGCACATGCTCCAAAGATGAATATGTAGATCTAGATCCATTTAGTGTATCAATTCCAAATGTTCTTTGATGGATTTATCCTTAGGATGAGATAGGAGTTTTGAATGTCCTAAGGTGTCAAATGAATGTAAATGAATACCTATAAATACTAAGATATAGCAACAATTTAATGTTGGTAGGTGTTGTCATTGATGTCAACACTTGAGGAGAATGTTGACAATTGTTGTTGTTGTCAATACTGACTGTTGGTTGTCATTAATATCAACACTTGAGAAGTAAGGTTGTTAGTCCTTGGTATTGGTTGTCATTGTTATATTTAGTTTGGGCTAACATTGATGCAAATAAGAGTTGTAGAAGTTCAAGGTTGGATGTCATGCCTTATCTAAAGAAGAGTTGTTGAAGTTCATGGTTGGATGTCATGCCTTATATAAAGAAGAGTTGTTGAAGTTCATGGTTGGATGTCATGCTTTATATAAAGAAGAGTTGTTGAAGTTCATGGTTGGATGTCATGCCTTATCAAAATAAGAGTTGTAGAAGTTCATGGTTGGATATCATGCCTTATGGGCATGTGCAGGATCATGGTATGCCAAAAAGTGGCAATGGAGAAAAAAATACGTGTTTCTACGACTCAAAAACGCGAAAATGGTGAGTTGACTTTTTGGAGCTCGGGTGACTACCGAGGCAGAGGGAAAAACTTAGATTTAGGAATCGGATATCTGATCCAAATCGGATATCCGATTTTGTTGACATATATATATATAAAAAATCAGGCGACCAAAACTCATTCACATTTGCTTTCGGCTCAACGGCGGCGGGCGCACAGTGGAAAGCGAAATCTGATATCCGATTTGAAGTCCATCTCTAACAGGTAAAGTTATTTATTTTTTATTTTCTCTAATCAAATTTTCAATTAGATTTGTTTATTTTTAGTTGATTTTTTTCAAAATAGGGTTTTTTGGTAGAAAAACTAGGGTTTTGTTGGATTTAAAAAAAAAACTAGGGTATTTTTGACTAATGCTCAAAATCCTTTTGGAAAATAAGTTTCCTCTCCCACAATAATGCCTTCTATTCCCAACTTTACACCTCCAATTATAGCATCAATGATGGAATATAACAATGGTTTAAACTCAAGCTTAGGAATTTCTAGTGGAAATTAGAATAGTTTTGTCCCTTCACCTATAACACCTTCATATTCATCACCCCTCCTAAACATTAAAAATATAATATCCCACCATTCCTCCATACTAGTTCACCATACTTGAAAAACTCTCACAACATGTGGCCCAATGATTTTGTGATAAATCAACTTTTTTATTTAAAGCATGAGATTATTACAACAACAAATTTCAAACTTAAACCAAAATCAAACCAATAGTAAACATCCAAAATACCTTACACATAGTTCATTAATGTTCACTATTTTAAATACACCTATACTACAAAACATTGAAATACCTCGCTTTGGAAAGTACAATGGTAAAAAATATCCTAATAACCATTTGTTAGTTTTTACTACCTTGTGTAGAGACTTTATTTTTGAAGATTCACTCATAGTGAAACTCTTTTCTAGATTATTGAAAGATATGGCCTTGGATTGGTTTTGTTCATTGTCAAACAATCAATTACCTCCTTTACACAACTCATTAATGATTTCCTCCAACACTTTCAAGTGAACATCAGTCCTCAAGTTACATTAACAAATTTAGTTCATTGTAATCAAGGACCTAAAGAGAAAATAAAAAACTTTATGAAATGATACTAATCCCTTTATTTGAAATTCTCCTATAGTCTTCAAGATGTTGACATTCAAAGGGTGTTTATAGATAACTTACAACCTAATATTCAAGATAAGAATTTGCTAATGAAATATCCATCCTTAACACGTTTTTGTATAACCCTTCATGATTATCGAATATCGATTAGTTGGTATGAAGGTACCCCTTCATAGGCTCGTATTGGTCAATCATATAAGTCATGCCTCAAAACAACTATCAATCATTTAAAAAGAAAAACAAAATATTCATTACTTGATAAAAATTCATGTCAAACTGCTCATAATATTGAGACAGAAGTAACTACTGTAAACATAACTCTAGATATAAATTTAGGCCATGAGATAGGAAATTTTCATAGTTGTTTGATTCTCTCCATGTGATCATGTTGCAATTGTTAAGGCAGAATATGATTCTTCCTCCAATTAAATTATATTTCAAACATTAAACTCTGCAAACTTTATGCAAAAACATTTTTCAATATCACTTCATTACTTTCGGCATGATATGGAAAGATGTATATTATAACCAAGTGCAAGACCTCATTCTAATCAAATCCGGTTGGATGACCTATTAATGACAAAGGAAATAAATTGGTTTTTCTTAATCAATACTTACAAATATTTACAAGCCCATTGCCAATTCATTCAACAAACTTTGTTCAATACAATGATAATGAAGAAGATGATAATGATTTTTCCATCTTTATAAACATTACTAATATTCAAAATCATAAAAGGAAAAACCAATATTTTTGTTTGACATTTTCTTTTTACATATATTGATTCTTCTATAACTACACTCGATGAGTCTTCTTTATATCAAGTTTACAGAAACCCGAAAAGGGGAATACTCATTGATCCCATGTACATAGTGAATATGATCAAAAAGAGTTATTGTATGTACATGAACTTTATGCAGATGATTATGAACAATCAAAAGCATGATTAAAAGCTCATGATGGTTATGGCTTCCCTATAATTAGTTTGATAACTCTCCCAGTAAAGGTTGGACCTAAATAGTTGGGTGGTTTTGATAGATTTTTTATGAAAAATTTGAGTTCAGCATGGATTTTGATGAAATTTGAATGTTTGCAATGGATTTTGACTTAAAAATAGTGTTTTTATGTATTTGGTTAAAAGTGCAATTTATAGGTTTGTTGCAAACTAGAATTGTTGCATAACCAACATTTATATTGTCTAATTCTAATTAGATTGATTTGTTTTATAATGAATCG
>VDFB02353493.1:381971467-382026109 GCA_007258455.2 Sequoia sempervirens | reverse complement strand
AAAAGTCAACACAAAAAGTGTGTTTAACAGCTTACTTTGTTTTTTCGGACTTCGCCCATGTGGCTGACGACTTTATTTTTAGCCAAAATTGATAAAATGAAAAGGGTTTGTAGAGGAGATTCTCAGCTTTTTTCCAATATAAATTATGTTTTATTTGAATTCCCATTGTGATTATTATTATTTATTTTCACTAGAATTACATGATTTCTCAAAGTCCCATTGATGTTTTTCGATTGTAAAACATTTATAACTTTCAAACGGTATCATATTATTTTTGAATCCAAAACATGCTTTCACATTCCCATGCTTCAATAATACTATAGGATTAAAAAAAAAATGAATTTCAAGGAATTTTGACCAAGTTAGGTGGTCGACATGCTTTTATATATTTTTAAAAGTTGTAATAAAAAATTCATATAATTAATTATTTATGGAAAAAATTACAAAAAAAATAAAGGGCCACATCCTAACATGACTCCTCTACTTAAGATTTTAAAAATCTCAAAAATATTATCATTTTATTATGAGCCAGGGTGGTCGGAACACCCACTTCCTCGGGAATTTTCCCCAAATTTGGCAGGTAATACCGCATTGAAATTTTAAATTTTCACCAAATAGATTTTGTTTTAAAAAATAAAACCTAGTAGTTTAGAAAACTACATTCAATTTCCCACAGAATTTATTCTTACATGTTTTTGAAATAATATAGATAACTTATTCAAATTTTTACATCAAGTTGCCTAACTCTAATTGTTCTGAATTTTCATTGCCACTTAAGGGCTTGTTTGGCATACCATGATCCTGCACATACCCTTATCTAAAGAAGATTTGTTGAACTTCATGGCTAGATGTCATGCCTTGTCTAAAGAAGAGTTGTTGAATTTCATTGTTTGATTTCATGCCTTATCTAAAGAAGAGTTGCAGAAGTTCATGGTTGGATGTCGTGCCTTGTTTCGTGCCAAGAAAATTTGTATAACCCACTACTGTAGTCAACATAATTGTTTTATAATGATATATTAAGATGAGGATTAGAAGCATGACTGATAGTAGAGAGATGTTGAATTATATCATATGCTCTCTCTTCTGCTATTCCTAATAATGTATGAGTTTTTGAAAGTAAGTTCTGACCTCCACTAGTTGTGAAATGGTTTTTGTTTCAAGAAGCTGCATTGAAGTTTGTCTAGGAGAATGCTCCATATTCCTCCATTGTTGAAGTTTTGGTCTTATGGTTTGGTATTCAATATTATTACTTTGTGGACGTTGCACTCCTATCTTTTTAGGTCACCTGTGTTCCTAAGGAAAGTTTTGTAAATTGCAAAAGGTTGGCAGTGTTGTTGGTTGTCTAGACTAGTCCAAGAAATACTCCACACTTCTCTACTTTGATGTCTTTGCCTCCTGTGTCTTGGTGAATGTGCTCTCAATGTATTTCTAGTGTTGGTTCTAATTTCAAGAGTTGAAGTGGTTTTGTGAATACGAAATTCACCATGCTCCCTTCAAGTTTTGTTTTTGGCTAAGTATCAACACATGCCTTCAAATGAATATCATCGGCCCCTTTTTGATAATCACCACGGCCTCTGCCACGTGTTCGCTCAACACTCTCTACGGGATTTCTCTCCTTTGTTATTCTATCAACCCCCGCTATGCTCCCACATGTCTTCATTGCGGGTTATTTTAATTGCTTCCCTTCACTTCCTCGTCAGTCCCTTCCCGCATGCCACGTAGCTCCCATTCCCATAAAGATTTGGCGGGCCCCACAGGCGGCATCTATAGTAAATTTTTTTGCTACGTGTCATCTTAGCGCAAGCTTTCAATGAAGGAATGAAAAATCAACCATGGGCAGTGAAATGCTCCCATGCTTCTCTTCAACGCAAGGGATGAAGTGAACTATGGGTTGCGATATGTTGCCAAGTGTTCTAACTGCCTATACGAGGGGGCGACACTTGTTTGCACAGGACTTTTTCGGGACCACTACCATCATTTGTAGGGGAAGCACCTAAATGGGGAGCGACCAAATGCTATGGCCCAAACCTTTTCTGTTACAACGACCGAGGTTAATCAATGCAGCCACATCATTGCTCAATATTCTGAATCTTTTCAGTTGTTGCTCACCAGCGATGGGAGGCTCGCTATATATACTGCTCTTTGCTCCTAAAGAAGGGTTCTGAGTTCAAAGATTACATACTACATGCTTTTCAAGTTCCACTAGTTTAAGAATTATAGGATTTTTGGAGACGCACCAGACCATTTTATTGTTTAGATTATTGTAAGAACTCACAAACTCTCCCATTGTTTGACCTCTCTATTTTCTTATGCTATTGATAAACTTTACACTGTGCCATTATTGTTTGAATGGTTTATTTGTTGTACTTCTATAATTTGAATGCAAGTTTACTAGTTTAGATCATGTCTTTTGACTCTTCTTTTAAGTAAATGGGTATGAAAATTATTTTATGTCATTGAATGAGTTGTTCATGCTACGATCCTTAAATTTTGTTATTCTAGGACATGGTAAATTGCTAAGCGGGCCCTTAGACCATATCCAAAAGATAGGTTTATCATGCCTTTTATCTAAATTATGGTGCATCGCCTTAGTTAGATTATTTATTTTTATATCTGCTTCCTTTTCCCATTCCAAAACCCTAATTACAGAAGACGTTAGCTTCTTTAAAAATTTAGAGGTCACTCAGTTTAGTGCAATAAGTCCCCCATAAATTGAGTTTCCCACAAAGGGTTGTTACCTTGGCAATTTTTGGCATCAACAGTTTTTCTTTTTCCTTGCACACCTAGTGGGACTGAGCTTAAATGATTCTAATTTTCAAAAGGGTGTATGAGCCATTGGCCTGTTACTAGATCCCAAACATCAAATAATCCTAGTTTATTAGTACCACCATTAGGGACAGTACAACCCGTGACCTAATTAGTGAACGTTCTGCTTCCTCCGCTCTTTCCGCTAGCCATGTTGCCTACTACTAACATAAATTATGTTGCATGGGATGCTAGAATCCCTCTTGTTGTACCAATAGCGCCTACCATTTGGGCTGCTATCCTAGTTTTCGCCCCAAAGGCTATACCTAAATTCACCAGAGATGGCTCAAGAACACCATCTAAACATTTGCAAGATGTTGCAAATGCATGTATGGTACATGGCATTACAGACCAAAAAATAGCACTAAGGTTGCTCGCAGCCTCTTTCAGAGGCAAGGCACTATACTGGTATTGGATGTTGCAAGAAAACACTATCAGTACCTGGGATGAGCTTGGAGATCCTTTTTACCAGAGATTCTCAAACGAAGGAGATTGATCCTCGCTATATTATTAGTTGTCAATCATAAAACAAACCCCACACAAAGCCATGACTGACTTCAATGCCCGGTTCCATACAAGTTGGCAGAGGATTCAAGTTGATATCTGCCCACCACTTGATCTAGCATTTATGTTCTATTTGAAAGCTATGAACCTTGAAATTTCTATGATGATCCAGTCTCTCGACGGAACCACACTACCGGGCGCATATAATGTCACCATCAAGGCAAAAAATAATTTTATAGACATTCAGAAATTGCCACCTCTGCCCATCATTCCTATATTCCCAAAAATATTAGTTCCTACTTAGGAGATTCCTTCTACCAGTGCACCAGCTCCTCCTCATTCCATGTACACGTATCTGAGCGCACCACAGAATGTTGCTTCTACATCTAGTTCTTCCAAGAAGGATATAAGTGATGTTAAGGAAATGTTGCGACATTTGGCCAATGAGATAACTATTATCAAGCGCAACTAGAACATACCTCTAAAGCTAACCTACTAGAATTATCAAGGTGAAAGGCCCTCTTACCAACAAAACTAGTTCCAAGGAGGCGCCTACACAAATCCACATGCAAAAAGAACAAATTAGATAGTGTTGGTACCCACTTCACTGCAAAGCACCAACCTAAGCTTGAGCAGAGAGTTGACCACTGGGTAGAACAATTTAGTGGATGACACCAACCCCTAGTGCTTCCCTTGCAGGGATTCACACATTCCCCGAAATTGTTTGCGTGACAACCTATAACAAAAGGTAGCGGAGCAACACAACCAAGCTACAACGTCAGATCCCATAAGCTATGTGTATACCTCTTCGCAAATGGACAATGTAGTGCTCACCGCACAAATGCAAGGGATGTCACTAGAGAAAGAAGTGGAAATTTCTCTTGATCACACACTCTTCGCATGGATGGAAGAAGAAGAAGCGGTGTTTTCCAATGATGCATCTGCATCTAAAACACTACAAGTACAGTCTGATTACAACACCCACTCGAAGAGGATATTCACGGGCAAACTAATTTTCCTGCAACTAATTAGTCTGCAACCTAAAAGTGCTTCTGACCAAACACCTAGCACCTCCGCCATGGTGCTACAATGTCAGCCGTGAAGGGAAGTTGTCATAACAAGAGAAAAGGAGCAAAAATCTTTGAATCCACCACCCTTCAATGTGGTGGAACAGTTAAAGAAATCATCCACTAATGTGTCTCTTTGGGATATATTAGCTATCCCAAAATAGAAGACATTACTACAGACAGAACTCCAGGAGGATCTAATCATTGAACCAAAGGAGAAATTGCTCAAAGGAAAGGCTGTTGATCAATCACCTCTGGCTAAAGTTCTCAAAAATAGTGCAGTGAAAGCTCCCATTGAGGTAAGAGATAACCTAAAACCCAAACCCTTCTTCCTAACGCTCATTGTGGGAGAGAAGTTATTACACAATGCCATGATTGACTCTGATACTAGCACCACAGTTATGCCTAAACAGATAGTTGAAGGGATTAGTTATGAACCTTTAAAAAAGGGAGTCATGTAGCTTGATGGAAATAGAGCTGAAACTCTCGGTCTCATCAAGGATCTCCCCTTGACTCTATTCGCCTGCCCTAGCATCACAGTGTTGCAAGATACTGTGATCATTGATGTTCCCCCAATGTTTGGCCTTTGTCTATCTTAAGAATTAACTTCAAAGGTGGGCAGATACCTGTCCCTGGATTGGTCGCACATGATTCTTAGGACCAAGTGCGGTGCAAAAATGAAGATAGAATCTAAAGCTCTAATTTGGAACATGTGGCCAATGAGGCCATGATCAACTTTGAGGCCGCTCATACTTCTATCACCAAGCAAGAAATGTAGTGTGTTAAGCTACTGGAAGATGAAAAGGTGACCAGAGATCAGATCGATCAAGAAGATGTTTTGTTGAGCGAACATATGGATACTGATCCTTTTGGCAACTACCATGCCATCGAGTTGGGCACCTATGTCATCTATGATGAAGATCTAGTGCTCCTCAAGGTCGTCGAAAAACAAGAGAATACTCAAGCCTTAGAGTTATGGATGCTGCATTTCGACAGAGCAAGATGTAAGAATGGCGCAAGAGCTGGGACATGTTTAATGATCCCACAAAATGAAAAGACATGAGGTCTTTCTACTTCCATTTCACTTGCTCGAACAATGAAGTTGAATACAAAGGACTAGTGCAAGGTATCAGCCTTGCGGAACGGATGGGCATAAAACAATTAATGGTGTTCAGAGATTCCAAACTAGTAGTCAATCAAGTTTGAGGAGTTTCTATGGCCAAGAAAGTATGCATGCGATCCTATAGACAATGAGTTTGGGACCTAATTGAGCATTTTGAAGCCTTCAACATTCAAATGGTGCCCCGAGAACAAAATATACATGTGGATCGCATGGCATCAATCGGATCCCAGTTTGATCCCACCTCTGATCTCATTCACAACAAACACTTTGTACAAGTGATAATTTGATCGACGATTCTAGACAATGACCAAAGTTGGCAAGTGTTTGATAGTGATGAACACACTGCCTCGTTCATCCAATAGTAGGGAGAATTTGCTGACCAACTCCAACCGAAGATTGTTGAAGCTTATGAAGGAAAAATTATTCAACTGAAATCCAACAAGCTTGCAAAGGGATTGGTCACTCTCGAGAATATTTTTGATTGTGACAATGCAAGAAATGACAAACAAAATTTTGTAGCAGACAAAGGTGACTATGCGGACCTTTAGGTCAAAGATGGAAGAAAGCTCAAAGTTGGGAAGGATGTCCTGCATCACAATAAAGAAAGGTTTATCAACTATTGTAGAAAATATGGAGTGGTAGCCTGATCATATGATGACCTCAGGGTATATGATCTTGATATCATTCAACATACAATAAAGTTGGCAGAAGGCACAAAACTAGTTTGCCAAAAACAAAGGCCAGTGAATCCCAAGATTGAAGTGCTAATGGTGCAAGAATTAAGAAAGCTAATTCAATCGATGATTGTCTTCTCAATCAAGCATAGCATGTGGGTATCCAATTTGGTCCCAGTCCAAAAGAAGAATGGAGATATCCACCTATGTGTGGACCTTCGGTACCTAAATAGAGCATCCCTAAAGGCTCATTACCCACTACCTTCAATGGATTCAATCTTACAAACGGTGCCAGGATTGAAGATGTTCTTTGTGTTAGATGGTTTCTTTGGTTATAATCAGATTCGAGTTAAAGAAGAGGATCAACATAAGACAATGTTCACTACCAAGTGGGGAAAATTTGCATATGTTAAGATGCCATTTGGCCTCTCAAACATAGGAGCCACCTTCTAGCGGGAAATGGATATCACTTTTAGCGAACTAATTAACAAGATTATCCTAATCTATTTGGATGATCTGACGATGTTCTCCAAATCCAAAGATGATCATTTTGATCACCTTGAGATGGTTTTCAATAAATTCCAGGAGTTTTGGATATCCATGAACCCAAAAAAATGTGTCTATAGAGTTTCGCAAGGCAAGCTATTGGGGCACGTGGTGTCCAAAGAAGGAATTTCAATTGATCCTAAGTGGGTGAAAGCAATCAAAGAGCTTCCCCTTCTGTTCAACAGGAAAGGCATCCAATTCTTCTTGGGAAAGGTGAATTTTGTTAGCAAATTTTTTTATGATTTTGCAGGAATAATTAGGCCAATTACCCTGATGCTGAAAAAGGATCAAACATTTAAATGGACAAAGGAAGCTAGAGAATCCTTTGAGAGAGTCAAGGATGCTATTTCCCCCGCTCCTGTTCTGGTCAATCTAGACTTATCAAAGGACTTCATAATGTACATGTATTCAGTAGCAAGTCAAGCATTGCTACAGTCTTAACTTAGAAAGATGATGAGGTCAAGGGAGAACATCCGATAGAATTTCACTCCCGGACCTTGAAGGAATATGATACAAATTACAAATTTCTAAAGAGGTAAGCATTTGCAATAGTTAAGGGGCTCAAGAAGTTCCAACACTTAATATCCTATAATAAGGTGATTGTTTATGTTGCACATTCTAGTGTGCATGAATACATCATGTGGAAGGAGAAATCACCAAGAAAAGACACAATTGGATCACCAAGATCCTTGAATATGACATTGAGGTTAAGCCTACCAAGACCATTCGAGGAAGAGGGTTGTGCAAATACCTTGCCCACGATGAAGAAATGGCCATTGAAGAAGAGCAGTTAGAGTTAGTCCTAATGAACAAGTCGAAGTCCAAAGGTTGTTGGCTGGTGGATAGAGTAAGATTTATGCATACAGGAAAATATCCGTCAGGCCTTCCTTCTCAGAAGAGGATATTCTACTAACTGCAAACTAGTAGATACACACTCATTGAAGGGATCCTATTCAAGAGAAATTTTAACGACATTCTGTTGCGGTGTGTTACCAAAGAGAAAGCAAAAAGGATCCTCGATACTTACCACAAAATTTTCGTGGGTGGACATTTCTCTGCAAAAACAATCGCCATCAAAATCATGTGCGCAGGATACTACTGGCTGACTCTATTCAATGATTCCTACTCCTTGGTGAAAATTTGCAAGGAATGTCAGTTCTTCATAGCAAGAAGAAAGAATTTTGCAATGCCTCTCAATATGTAGTGGTTAATGAGCCATTCACGCAATGGGGTTTCGACTTCATTGGAATGATCAACCTAGCCTCTAGCGCAGGATATAAATGGATCTTGATAGCCACATACTACTTCATGAGATGGACCGAAGTTGTGCCACTAAAGAATGCAACAGAGGCAGAGATAGTGGATTTCCTAGAGGAGCCGGTGACAAGATTCGGCCTGCCCAAAGCTATCATATCTGACAATGCTAAAGCTTTCCTAGGCTGTAAGGTAAGTCAATTCACACTTATGCATGGAATATTCCTCAAAACATTATCAAACTACTACTCGTAGGGGAACAACTTAGCCGAGTCGACAAACAAGAATTTGGTCTGACTTCTAAAAAGAATCAGGTCAGAATAACAAAGGGAATGGCATAAAAACCTCTAAACAACATTTTGGGTGGACTGCATCACTCCTAATCAAGTCCCCAAGACTTCACCCTATGAGCTAGTATATGGAAAAGAGGCGTTATTTCCTATCTCTATCGAGATTTTGGCGTTGCAATTGCTAAAAAATTTTCGAGGTGGAACAAAATGGCGCAATGGAGGTGTAGTTAGCTCAGTTGCTAGAAGTATAAGAGAAAAGAGAAAAGTTCCTAACAGCCATGACTAACCGCCAACAAGTGGATAAAAGGTGGTTTGACAAGAAAACGTCCAATCAAGGTCTAAAGTGCGGAGACTTAGTGCTAAATTTTAACGAAAGGGCTACAAAACCAGGTCAACACAGGAAGTTTGATAGCCTTTGGGAAGGTCCATTCAGAATAATTCAATGCAAAGAGAATAATGCATGAGTTAGAATCTATGGAAAAAGAAGCACTGGGAATTTCGGTAAACGGAATTCACCTGAAACTATTTAATTAAGCTTGCTACCCTACTGATGTAAATATGTCTATAATGTTTTTCCCTTTTTTCCCTTTTTGTTTTGTTGGCCGGTCTTTTTATTTATTCTATGGTTTGAGGAGAAAAGGAACAAGTAACCCATTAATTGCAGAGAGTAAGGAAATAAACACAGCTGAAAGGAGCAAAAAAATTAAACACCCACATGCAAAATTGAATTCATACATATATGCTGACAAAGGAAAAGATGACCCAGTTACAGAAGCCAAAGTAGACAACAAGATGGTTATATAAAGATATATTTTCATTATATATGTGTTTTGATATTTACATTGTCAAAATGGCTCAAAGGCCACGCTTCTAAAAGCATATAGTTCTATTTTTCTTATTTCATATATATGTTACAAAAAGCCTTTTTCAGGCATGTATATAAAAAATAGACTAATTGCTACGAGTTTTAAAAGGAAAAAAGAAAAGTACAATAGTCTTTAGTCCACAGCATGGGCCGCAGCAACGGACGCATCAATAACAATGTCCACGATATCTTCATCCATAGGGGAATCATCATTAGTAGCAACATCATTAGCAGGAGCAACGACCAGAGGCTGAGGGAACACAAGGTTCCTAAAGTCCGTGTACCAATCGATGTCGTACAATGACACCACATTGTAGATGCAAAACAAGAAATGGTAGGCTTGAGTGACCCTCTGGCGGTGCTCATCTTGCGACTGGAGGAAAAAGCCACTCAAAAATGGCAGCCATAGCACAACCTCGTCCTCTTCTATAAACCTCTATAGGTTGCTCGCAGTCGGTATTCCTCCACCATATGCAACATTTGCCACTACCTCTCCAAGGCCATTCAGGTACTTCTAAGGAAATATTTATTTGACAAGATGAAGAATCAAAGGCTTGGGAATTCCTATATCCAGCATGGAGGTGAAAAAGTGTGAGCACACATCAGTGTTAACTCGATACTTGTCCTTGTATTCGAGGCAATCCTGTCCCAAAACCCATTTCATGGCTATAATAGCCAGTGAGTGATTATTTTGTCATCCTCTTCAAATGCTTAATAGAAATATCACCTAGGAAGGCAGTCTGAGACTTGTGACACACTAGCCTAATTGGGGTATTCATGTTGGCAATCGCTCTGCAACTAGCTTGAAACTATCTTTGCAAAGTGCCTAATTCTAGCCTATGAAAATGCTACGCACTGCAAATGCCAAACTGCTAAACCAATGACCTACTACCCAATTTTCTCTAATCACTAAGTATGATTTCACTACTACTTAGATGCTTATTTATAGAAAAAGTGAGCAAATGCATGGTAATTTTCTTACCATAAACGTGATGCTAATCAAGTACAACCTTGAAAGTTGCTCCTGAGCTTGCTCAAATTTCCCACCCAGTTGCATCTGCTGAGTACCGTTTGTTGTGTGCAAAACTAATAAGGGCTAATTAATTAGCCTAAGCTGGTGGCAGCAATCAACAATGTTATGCACGACCAAGGATTGAGGTGTCATTCTCCAGGTGTTTTGCTTATTTCAAGGAAGAGCTCATATCTTTTCAAATATTGATCGCATCTTTGGCTTAATCATTCCTTTTGGGATATTAATTACCAACGCATATGAATTCTTAAGCCGCTAACAAAGCATTGACTCAAGTTCCAAGAAAATTGCGCTATACAATACGGTTGCTAATTGCAATTATTAATTCTTATCACATCAAAATGGAAAGTGATTCATCTCGGACAAACCAAGGTTTGGAAATACATGTCGAATTAAATGCAAAAAGGTAACTCCTGTCTACCACCTTGAGGAAAAATAGCTAAGTGTTCCATACAAAAATTTTAAGCACTTAAAAGGTATCTTAAAATATGCTGCCCCACAGCCAGAGCTGAGGTAAATTTGTAAAAAAAATCAAGCTAAGCAAAAGCTTCCCACAAATCAAAATGGCAGAGGGTTTAAGCCAAGGATTATAGGGAGGGGCAATGAAAAGCTTATTTAAAGCCATGTGAGGAGCACTAGTCATCAATATCTTTGAAGACATTTCCTATTCTACACCAAGTATTCCTGACAAGCCAAAGTGGGAAAACACAAAAGAGTTGGACAAGCCCAAAGGCTACAGAGACCAGAACTTGATTCAAGAGGACTGGGATAATATTCATGATCCCTTTCTTGCAAAAAACCCTAAAGGATTGAGGGAAGCTACCTGCAAAAGAATGAAGGTGTCCAAAAAGACAATGTCGATGACAAATAAAGTATGGTTCAACGGGCTTCCTCAATATATGGTCCCATTTGTGCACTACTTCCTAGAACTGGTCGATGCGGCCATTAATCATTTCAACCCAAGCACCAACGCTATTGAGGGTAGGACTCTCTCAGTTAACATCATTCCAAGAGCCATCCAAAATATGCTATGTATTCCTGACCATAAGCAAAGAGGGTTGACAATGGAGGAATTCACTCCTAAACAGAGAGACCATATATGGAGCACCAAGAATAAGGCTCTGGAGTTTTACAATGAAGAAACCCAAAGGATTGAAGCAGAGCAAGGGAAGCCACCAAGAACTCTGGCACAGCATGGTGCTTTCACAGAAGATCTGGAAGATTCCTTTTCAATGATGGCATTTGTTTTTGGTCTGGACACTGACAAGGAGGTGCACACATTTCAACTGGGCCCAAGTTTCTAGTTTCGCAGGAAACAATCTTATTTCTCGTATCATTTTGCAGAGTACCTTGCAAAGAAAATGATAGACAAAATTAACAAATAGCAAGCTAAATGGAAGTTCAGATTTCTTTCCTATCTCGCCCATATGTTTTTGCATCAAAACCCTGATTTCTTTGATAAGCGGGTGAAGTTGTCTATTTTTTATGAAAGGAACAGAAGAAAGCCAATTTTTTTCTGGACAACTCTCCTCTCTTCCACTTTTGATTATTATGCATTTTTAGATTATTTCTTGACTCTGATTTTTCAAGATTTGCAAGGAGAAGATAGTATTAATTGGCTCACTTTGGTGTAGACAAAGTATATGCATAATTTCACTCCCATATGTGATTGGTTCTTCGAAGTGGATTTTACATTCATCCGAATGCGAGGCTTCAACGATGAACCATTTTTCCTTTCGATATGTGTGAATAATCGAGTTTTGTCCCTTGAATTGTTTTGGTAGGGATGCATTATTGATATTACCTTCTACAGTGGGAAAAAGGCCAAGAGGAAGGGATTCTTCACCTGTCTACAAAGTTTCAAAATAGTGGCCATGAAAAAGACGCAGACACACCCATAGTTGCAGGATAAGCTGGCTCATTTAGGGTTGGTAATGATCTGTGACAAGTGGGATTACAACCCTTTCAATGATCTACCATATGAGCATATCAAGGTAACTCATAGCCCTCGGCCTTATTGGGAGAGGAGGCGCAACCCGCTAGAGGATGAAGATGAATTGTTATTTGACCTAATTCATATTCCCATAGAGGATAGCAGGCCACCATGTCATAAGTTCTATTTCATTGACGCGGATTATGACATCTAAGAACTACAAAATGGGAAAAACTCTGTACAATAGGTTGAGAAATGAAGAAGAATGGACTATAGCAAGGATTAGAGCCTTTTGGGTGTATCGCCAAGAGACAAAACAAATCGATGCACCTTATGAAAGTGTGTTGGAGGATGAAGAGTTTGACAAGTTGTGGGATGATGAGCATACTACTTCTAACTCAAGCGTTAGCGGAGGTAATGACCTCGATGAAGGAGAAGAACAGGTGGTGAAGGAAGTCAATACATCGACATCCTCCACTCAACAAAATAAGTGCACAGGGCAGCTACCTATATCGCTTCAAATGTGTGACTAAATATATCAAGAGCCTCGCAGACACTCACCTGGGCCTCGAAAACAACAAGAGTATCCCAACAACAATATTTAGAGATTGTGGAGATCAGAGACTCTCCGCCCGATAAATGGAAACACATGGAAGCTATACTGGGGGAGGGTTCACAAGAGCCTATTGCAAGCCAAGTACTCATAGCGAACCAGGAGTCTAAAGTAAGTGAGGAGCGAGCAACAAGCGGAGCACCAACAACATCCAGTCAGTAGGTAATGTTCCCTCCTTCTTCTCTCACTTCTCAATCTTTAGTATCCTCTATCATTCTCACGATGCCTCTCACTACAAGTGTCGACCCTACCTTATCTACCCCTACCACAATGTTTGCAAGAGGTTTCTCTCAATTCACCCAAACTAGGCCATCTATCTTAATGCCTCCATGAACCTTAACACCAGTCGCCGCTGCTCAATCTCTCCTCGCCTCTCTTTCTGAAGGCTCAAGTACCCTTGGTACCCCTATTACTACTACTACCTCAGTTCCAACCAATTTTCCCAACAACCGGACTCGATTATGACTACCCCATCACCGCAGCAACTGATGAGCCCTTTTATTGGTTTTCAAACCTAACTATGGTAGGTTCCCCTTTTCTCCCCAAAAATTGTCAAATCTCCCACCAAAGAAAATGTAGGGGCCTGCCACACTTGTATTCCCTTTTTCCATGTGTCCTAGTGCACCTATTGCAGGTGGCCTAGTTCAATATCCAGGCCAATTCATAGCACAGGGTGATGCTATGAAGGAAGCACATGCCTTCATAATCCAAAAGTGAAAAGTGAACGATGACAAAAAGGTGGCGTAGTCTAAGGTGTATACAATTTACAATGAAGCGCAACAAGTGCTGAATTTCATCACCATGTACCCGAATGTTGTCAAACCACAAGGGGATATGTTTCCAGGTGATTACGACATGTATGCCATGGGGATTGATCTGGCCGAAGCCCAACCATAGGAAAAAGTTGAACTCATGGAGGAAATGCAGCAAGTGGTAATGACTAATTTCCTTCACTCTAGCCATCAGTTGAAGAAAAAGGAGGAGGAGTTGAAGCTTGCCAAGGAAAGGGTCAGTTTCCTAGAGATGAAGGAGAAGCTTCACTAGAAGCAGAAGTTGTGCGCTTATCAGAGAAAGTGTGGGCAGAAGAGTTGGAGTGGAGAAAACTCCAAGAGGAACTCAATAAGTCCCAATCTGTTGACCCCACATTGATCAATGAGCTACAAGTGAGGAACCAGAAATATAAGAGCCAATTGACCTTGGCAGAGCAAAATCTGCAACAAAAGGATAAAGAGTTAGCAGCTAAACTCACTCTATATGAGCAGGAATTAGAAAAGAATCATACGGACTTTGAAGGCTGAAAAACCCAGTTAGAAAAGGAGCTCCAAGAGACAAAGTCCTCTCTTGACACAGAATTGGCGAACTGTGCCTGAGCCGAGTAGAGCTGGTATAAAGAGCTAAGTAGCTTTTGGAAGCAACTAGCATCCGTAAAAAAGAGAACTACAAAATTAATAGAGGATTTCAATTCAAAGGATACAAAGATTTCCCTTCTAAGGAGCGCTCTCCCAGCCTCCAATACACAGCTGAACCTCATCCCATTGGCTCGACAAATATATATTTCTTATTGGGAAAAGGTTAAAGCCTTCTACCTAACACTACAGCCAACACTTTGGTTCATCTCGAAGGCAACAAAATTGAGCTAGGAGGTTCATGGAACAATCAAGAAATTCCCACAATTCATCACAGAGAAGGTTCTTGAAGAACAGAGTTTGCTTAGCAAGCTATACATAGTCTCTGACGAAGACCTAGCTAAGATAGGAATCAAAGATCAGGATATTGCTACCCAAACAACAAACAAGTTCATCCATTTCCACTTGGCCTTCCAATGAACTAAATCCACTGTAGCTACTTTGAACTAGACAATGGATGGCATGCGGGAAAATTTCTCTCAACTAAGCGAGATGGGTCTGTCGTCCCTGTTTCTTGATGATGGGTCAATCGCTACAGCCAAGCAGATTGCAGAAATAATTGAAGAAAATGAGCAAGACCCAACCACTTTCCAGAGTTTCAGCCATCCTCCTACTCCAGCAAACATTGAAGGTGTTATAAAGAAACGCTCGACCTAGGTGGAGCACAGGAATATTTGTACAATATAACGAGACCATCCAAAGATGATTGGCCACCCCTACAGGTAGCCCTTTCCAATCTCCAATTCTATCACCAATGGATGGCACTTTGGTCTATGAACTAGAGAAAATTTTTGGTTCCACGTTCCTCAAAGTGAAACACACCTAATAGTCGCCAAAAGGTGTGAATAGGAAATTCACCATGATCCCTTCAGGTTTTGTTTTTGGCTAAGTATTGACCCATGCCTTCAAATGAATATCATTGACCTCTTTTTGATAATCACAATGGCCTCTACCACGGGTTCACTCAGCACTCTCTAAGGGATTTCTCTCATTTGTTCTTCTATTGACCCCCACTATGCTCCCATGTGTCTTCATCGCAAGTTATTTTAATTGCTTCCCTTCACTTCCTCGTCAGTCCCTGCCTGCATGCCACATAGCTCCCATTCGCATAAAGATTTGGTGGGCCCCACATGCTACATCTATAGTAAAAAAAATTGCTACATTTCATCTTAGCACAAGCTTTCAATGAAGGAAGGAAAAATTAACTGTGGGCAGCGAAATGCTCCCACGCATCTCTTCAACGCATGCTTCTTCAATGCAAAGGATGAGGCAAACTATGGGTTGCGATATGCTACCATTTTTTCTAATTGCTTATGTGAGGGGGTGACACTTGTTTGCACAGGACTTTGCTAGGACCACTGCCATCATTCGCATGGGATGCACCTAAATGGGGAGTGACCAAATGCTATGGCCCGAACCTTTTCTGTTACAACGGCCAAGGGTAATCATTATTGTGACATCATTTCTCAGGATTCTAAATCTTTTCATTTGCTACTCGCTAGCGATGGGAGGCTCACTATATATACTGCTCTTTGCTTCTAAAGAAGGGTTATGAGTTTGAAGATTACATGCTACATGTTTTTCAAGTTCCACTAGTTGAGGAATTACAGGATTTTTGGAGAGACACCATGCCTTTTTATTGTTTAGATTATTGCAAGAACTCATAGATTGTGCCATTGTTTGGCCTCTTTGTTTTCTTATGCTATTGATAAACTTTACACTGTTCCATTATTGTTTCAATGGTTTATTTGTCGTACTTCTACAATTTGAATGCAAGTTTACTGGTTTAGATCATGTCTTTTGTCTCTTCTTTTAAGTAAATGGGTATGAAAATTATTTTATGTCATTGAATGAGTTGTTCATGCTATAATCTTTAATTTCTGTTATTCTAGGACATAGTAAATTGCTAAGTGGGCCCTTAGATAATATCCAAAAGATAGGTTTATTGTGCCAATTATCTAAATTTTGGTGCATCGCTTTAGTTAGATTCTTTATTTTTATATCTACTTCCTTTTCCCATTCCAAAACCCCAATTACAGAAGAAGTCGACTTCTATAAAAATCTAGAGGTCACTTAGTTTAACACAATAAGTCCCCCATAAACTAAGTTTCCCACAAAGGGTTGTCACCTTGCCAATTTTTGGCATCAACAGGTTCGTAAGTTGATATGTTAATATTAGATGTCATGATTAAACATTATGTGTTTTTGGAATGTAGTTTATATTATTGTTTGATTTATGGTGGTTGTTAATGGCATGAAAATATGAAAGAATTGTATGAAAGTGTGTTTGGATGTTCATGGAACATTCCCATGTGATCCACACATTACTAATTGACCAATTTGGTGTCACATTGTGTGTTGAGTTGAATTTTTGGGTTATCTATGGATATATGGATGACAAGGATTGTTCTTCTACTTGTGTCCTATTCTTGGGGGTTTGGGCAAGCAATGGAGGTTGTGTTATGATAGATTTTTATCTTGACCTATCTTGTTTAGGAATGCATCAAGTTAGTTCAATTGAAAGTATGATTTTGGTCTGACTGGTTATGTGCTTCAAAGTTTTATCTAAATGTTTCCTTGATGCCGACTGAAGTTGATGTGCACTAGCATGTGAATTTTCTTGAATCACATTGGAAGATGCAATAAGGTAGGTTTTGGTCCTCTCTATCTTTGGGATAGGATCGTATTATGTTTTTGGTGGCCAACTTGTTGAATTCATTGATTATCTTCTTCATGGCTGACCTAATTGAAGTTTTGAAGAGTTGCGGTGGATATAAATGCAAGATAATTTTGGATGCAACAAAGTGGGGAAGTGTACAACTATGAAAAAGTAAGTGTTTGGAATATATTGACTGTTCAAAAAATTTAGTGCTACATTGTGAAGAGGAAAGATAGAATTAGATTTGCTATAATGCCTCATTCAATAGAGTGTTATGTTGGAAAGCATTGTAATCTTTATCTAAATATGTGTATCCTGCTATGAGATAGTGAATCTCATTAGGTCCTCTATATATTTCTCCTAGAGTTGTGTTAGCTTCAGTATTGCAAGTTCATTTGTATCTTTCTCTAAGGAAGTGAGTCTTATTCAATTATTTTTGGTAGTGAGCCTTTATATTGTGAGTTAACTCTCACTGTGGTTTTTCCCTCATTGTGTTTTCCATGTAAATGTGGCGTTCTCCTTGTGCATGTGTGTGTTATTAGTTTCCTTCTCACTATTTTTGATCTAGTTAGAAGTAGAATTTTTATATCTTTCATTGCATAAGTTTTGATGAAGATTGCTAAGGATTCAAACCACTATATCCTCCTTTGTTACTATTTTGTTTAAGGGTATTAGTTGAGATAAAAAATTTGCATTGTGCTAAAAGTTTCAACATCAAAAGTTTTTGGGTTGACTAATTCATCCCCCCTCTTAATCTTCGAGTATTCTCAACAATTGGTATCATATCCAAGTTCCTCAGAAGAAGCCTAACATCTTGAGGTAAAGATCTGGGATGGTACATGATGGTTCATACAAGGGTCCTAGGTTTCATGGGACTAACTATACATTTTGGAAACTGAGAACGGAAGGACACTTAAACTCTCTAGGGTTTGGCATGTGGCAATCAACCAAAGATGGTTATGTTAGTCTTGCTACTCGTCCAATAGATCCAACTAAAATTAGGTTATATGATTGCAATGCTAAGGCTAAGAATGCTCTCCTATGAAAATTGGTCAATTCAAAGCTTTTGAAGGTGATAAATTGTAGCTTTGCTAAAGAAGTTTGGGAAAAACATTTCAGTATCTATGAAGGTGATATAAAAGTGAAGCGAGCTAAGATGTAGATCTTTAAAAGTAGATTTGAGACTCTAAGGATGACAGAGGATGAAAAAATTGCAAGTTACATGCTCCAGGTACAAGAAGTATTTTTTGACATCACTGGTCTTGGTGGAGAAGTAAAAGAAAGTGAGATTGTGAAGAAGGTTCTCAGATCTCTCCCTAAAACTTATAGTCATAAGGTTTCTTCCATTAAAGAATCCAAAGACTTGGATCAGTATTTAGTTGATGAAATGTTTGGTGCTCTTACTGTCTTTGAAATGAGATAGTTTGATCAAGATGTTCCAAAGAAGGAAATTGCATTCAAAGATAACAAAAATATTGAAGATGAAGTTGATTATCAAAATGATGATCTTGATGAAATTGAAGAAAAATTTGTGAGAAGATTAAAGAAAGGTGAACTGGAAAGTATAAAGGTAAGTTACCCTTCAAATATTTCAATTGTGGAAGAATAGGTCATTTTGCATCTAAATGTATTTATAAATAATTGGATGATAGCAATAAGAGAGATAAGGTTATAAGGGTTCTCTATTCTAAAGAAAGCAGTGGTTCCTTTGAAGTTGAGGAAAATTATTCAAATGATGAAACTCTCTTTATGGTATTCAATACTACTAACAGAAAGTGTAATGTTGAGAAATGTAAGGATTTTGGTTCCTTGAGTGATGAAGACATGTTCTCTTCTGATTCATATCTAGAATCAATGGAACCTAAAGGTTGAGACTTCAATTCAAATGATTTTGATATAGGTTTTGAAGGAAAACTTCAATATGCTCTAAAAAACTTGAATGAAGCAAAGGTACTAAATCAAAAATATGAGAGTTTGCATGAAGGATTAAAGGAAGAAATTGACAAGTTGAAAGCCAAAGTAGAAGAAGGTAAATAGTGTCCAATCAAATTAAAAAAGGAAGAAGGTATGATCTCTAACGTCAAAGTAAAAGTTAAAGAAGGCAAGAGGATTAAAGATTGCTTGAATGACAATCTCAATAACAAGGTTGTTGAATGAACTTGAAGAGGAGATTGTCACTTTCAAACATGAGTTAGAAAATACAAAAGAAAAAATTGTCAAAAAGGAAAATTCTAATCCTGATAGCTCCAAATCAAATGAAAATCCTAAGACAAAGATGGAGAAATCTTGCACTAAAGATTCTAAGAAGAATGACTCTAGAGATGCACAGACTATTCAAAATGGTAAGAAAGAAGGTGGATCCAATTTTGATTGGAAGAAAATTCCTCCATCTGCAAGATAGCATGCTCCTACCAGGTTCAATCAATCCTTTGAAGGTTACTATTTTTCTTGCAATAAATTTGGGCATAAGGTTGTTGATTGTAGAATTAAACAAAGAAGGAATAATAACATGGGTAGAAGATCATTTATGTCTCAAGAAATGATACTATCTTATTTTATGTATTGGTATGGTCACAAGGCTAATGAGTGCAGATCTAAAGTAAAGAGAAACAACTTTGTTCTAGAGCACAATATGGTGTGCTACAAACGCAATAATATGGCACATAAGGAAAACTATTACAGAAGTGGGTTTGTTAAGCCACCAGTTCAAAAAAAGGATCAACAAGAGAAGGGAAATGAAATGGTTTGAAAAGAATACCATAAGAAGGATGATTCTACACTTGTGCACTTTGCACAAGATTCTATGAAAACATAAGATAGAGCACTATCTCAGGGGGAGATTTTACTTGTAGAAATTTTTGTCCCCCTAATAAGTCAAGGTACTGAAGATTCAACATGAAAGAAAAATTAGATCAGATCAATTTGATATGTAGATTTTCTATCTAGGTATGAACCTTTTATACAAAGGTTCCTATCGAAGTAAAAGGTGTGTGAAGATTGGTACACTTGTTTTGATTGGTATCATTTTTGTTTGGTGTACCACATATAAAGATAAGTTATGAATTTGGCTAAGACATTTACAATTAAATATCTATATAAGGTAGAGCCATGTTGTTTTGGTCTGCATCCCTCTGCTAAGAAATATTTAGTCTTGCGGTTCAAAAGAGAGGTTTTTCATATAGTAAAGGTGTTATATCCAGAAGTTCAAATCTCTACACCTTCTAAAGTAAAAGATGCAAGTGATAAATCTTTCTTCCCATGCTCTGATATAGTGAAGAGAAGATGAAGGCTTGTTGGAATATTTTGCATTCCTGAGGAAAGAATGTCTTGTCCATATAGTCTTATGGATATGTTTAGCTATGTTATAGGAGTTTTCAAGTATAGTTTCAAAGGATATATGGTTCCAAATGTTGAATACACTGAATACTGAGAGGGGGGTGAATCAGTATTCTGCTATCACAATTAATTACTAACCATCCAATTATCAATCCACATCTAGCTACAAAAGTAAACCAAAACATAAAAGGAATCATAACACATTGACACTAGGATTTCTACATGGAAAACCAAAATGGGAAAAATCACAGTGAGGATTAGCTCACAATATATTATAACCAGTTACAAGATATTATAGGGCTCATTGCCAAGACACACTGTCCTTGAAAGGATCACAACCTAAAGTAAATACAAAATGGCTTATTGCCAAGATACAAAGAGTATGGATCACTACCAAATGATGAACTGAGTAAGTACACCTAATTCAAAGTGTAGAGATCAGTTTCGATTAAGCTTTGGAATACCAAAATTTATGCTCTGGCCACAGGCATACAACAACTATCAAAACCTTTGCACTAAAACAATTGTCACATCATTGTATACCATATCATTCCTTCATCTATCTCTTCTCCATCCTCATCACACACACACACACACATATAGCTTTATCTTTATACATCAATTAGGTCAGCCTAATTAAATGCATAATTCAAAAGGATTTGTTGGATTAAATCAAAAGTCATTTTGGTGCACAAGACAAATCATAACAAACAAAAATTAGGTCAACCCAAACCTAATAGGGAACACTTTAAACATTTATAAGATAAGCAATTCATAACCCTATCGGCCAAAAGAATGTCGAACTTTTGTCACTTAGATAACTTACCCAGATCAACCAAAATTGTTGAAAGCTCATTTGTAGATGTAACTAACACTCCTGAGCAAAATATAAAAAACTCATAGAATTTCCTTTTACTAAGAGGATTTCCATATCAAAATACCAAATCAATATAGACACACAGTTTACTTAGCCAGTTACCAGCCAATGTTGGCATCAATGACAACAAACCCAAAAGTCACCTTCTTCATTCTTCCAACAATCTCCCCCTTTGTCATTGATGGCAACATGTTCCAAAAATGGGGCTTGCTGAAAAACAAAATATATTGCAACACTAATGTGCTCAACTCCCCCTATCATATATACAAGAACACCAAAACACACCAAACACCAAAACATAGCATAACATTCTTTATACAGACTCTTCTCCTCTTCTCCTCCTTTGACATCAAGGACAAAGGATTGGGAAAAGATTAAAAACTATAAATTAGGAACTAGGGTAACCCTGTAACTCCTTGAGAATCACTTACCAATCCGGATTTCCATCATCCCAAATTCCTTTTTCCTTGGAAAGAGTTTTGTGTGGAGATTCTAATTCCACTAGGAAATATTCTCCTTCTTCCAAAGTGGATGGAACAACATTCATCTTCTCAAGATTTTCTACTTCCATCAATGCATTTGATATAGAGACATGTCTGGACATAACCATGTCTCCAAGCTAGGTATACTGTCTCATATCATCTTATTTTTTCCTCTGCAAGATGAAAAATTTGCTCTAAAGATCTGCTATAGAAACCCATACAACATAGTTTCTATCAGCTGCAACCTTATTTAATCTCTGGAGGCATTTGCAAGTTGAGACTCAATCGATTCCATTAAGTCCTTGATACCTCGAGTGGATTCATGCCACTTCATGAAATAGACAAATAGTAGTTGGGCTTCCTCATCACATTCTCTTACTTCTTTCAAATTTTGCAAAGCCCTATCATGTGCAATTGTAACACTTTTCTTGCAGAAACAACAATATTTTCTCTAGCAGACTTAACTCCACTTCTTTTGCAGTCTATACCTTGAGGTTATATGTGTACTCTTTGACTAAATCAACTATAAGCTTTAAATTTTCAATTGGAACTAAAGAGTTATCTATTGTAACACTAGGGGTTGTCTCATGTAAAGCTTTAATAGCTTCATTTATCAATTCATTTCCCTTTTGATATGACTCCACAGCTTCCTGTGTGAAAAAGTTGAGAAAAGTGCCACTTAGTTTTATTTTGTCACCTGGTGTAATCTTGGTCAAGTCCACATAACCTAGATGTGACGGTAGCTCAACTAGTTGGGGTAGAAGCACAAGTTGAAATACAATTTTCCTTGAAAGAAGATCTTTAAGGGTACTTCTGGATGATTCTTCGAATGGCTTTGACAAATCAAAACCTTTGGGAACTTCTCCTTTTCTCTTCTCAGCCGGAATGGATTTCTTGTCTTCCTCTTTCATATTTTCTTCTTCTTCTTTTTCCCTTTCTTTTTCTTCTTCTCTGGATGACTTTCCAGAGGATTTTTCTATGTTTTCTTTCTCCCTTTTATCCCCATCATCCTTGTCATTATTCTTCTTTTTGTCCTTATTTCCTTCACTTTCATCTTTGTTTCTCTCATCCTTGTTTTCAATAGATTCTTGATTTTCTTCTTCCTTATCACCAAAATGATCTTTATGTTCATCATCGGACCTTTTTTTGGTTGTCTCTTTTGTTTCAGTCAAAGGGGAATGATTCTCCAAATCACCATGTATCTCACCAAAAATCTCCAATACTGGATTATCCATCACTTCTGTAGCATCAATATACATTTGTGCTTAAGCTGTGTGGGACGAAGAGCTGGTTCTTGGCCCATAACTCTTTGCCAGTTGTCTAATCACTTCCTAGATTTCTTATCTCACTTTTTCCATGCTCTCTTGATCCTCAGTCATTAACATGTTAACTCTCTTCTTGACTCTAAACAGAGTAGAGAATTATTTTAATCGATTGGAAGCTTCTACTTCAGAAAGAGATGAACCACAAGAATTTATAGTATCACTTCTCATCTTATCTTCAACACTCACAACCTCTTTCCTTTTATGTACTAATGCTTCCAAGAAATTTTCAATTACTTTGGACTGTATGGTCTCCATACTTACATTACAAATACCTTGTAAGAGAGGGGAACCAACCATGTCAAGGCTCCAGGCCATGGAGAGACAAGAACGGAGGGCTGGCCTAACTTACCTCACTCTAAAAGGTGTTTTGAGACAAGGATCAAGAATGATGAGGAATATAATGTACTTCTATCACTCTCCAGATACCGAACTTAGGTTTGGGCTAGGAAAGTGGGTTTTTGGAGTCGGTACTTTGTCTCAGACAACTCTCTGTCTAAGGACGACAACGCAGTTCTAAGATGACAGTGTGGCGCGTTGGTGTCTCGCGGATGAGCTAGCATCCGTATGATCATAAAATAGTGAACACAATAAAAATTGCTCAAAAACTAACTAATAGCCTAGCTAGCGGCTTTCGATGGAAAAAATAGAATAATAAAGTAGGAGAGGGGTGATCACACAATAGTGGTTTACAATTTTTGGCCAAACTGGACACTAAAATTATTATTTTTAACTAAATCTTCACATTCGGGAAGCTATAGCGGCTAAACTGTGAAAAATTTGAAGATAATGCAAACTAGAGTCTCATCACATTTTTTCTGTAGATTCTAAAAATATTTTTTTCAAAATTTTTGGAATCATTTTACACTTCTTTTTCCATCTCCCACAAAAACTAGTTTTTTTCAAAAAATAGCATTTTTAAAAAGTGACGCAGACCGTATAACGCATAACTTTTTTTCCATGAAGGATAAAATTATAATTCTTTCGAATTTAGATTCATAACTCTGATATCTAGTGCTTCCACTTGGTTAGATAGTTTTTTATTGAATATTTTTTCTTTAATCAAGTTTCGAAGTCAAACCAATAACAATTCAAACATAGTGCGATCGTATAACGCATAACTTTTTTTATATATATCGAAATTCAAATTTTTTTTTTGTTGGATCAAGGACTTTAATATCTGGTGTACTCATATTTTTCAATTTTTTTTTTTTTATAATCTTCTATTTTTCCACGTGCAGAACATAGACCTTCATTTTCGATGAAAAACCTATGTTTAATAAAACTAAAAAAACAAATACATAATAAAACCAAAACATATTAAGATTATATTCGTTGGATAGCTTGTTTCGAGGAATACCTGATTCCAATTGGGTTTGTTGAGATTGATCCATTTTCATCATCAACCGGAGCTCCGAAGTGTAAAAATTTAGGGTTTTTTGGTGTCTCAGAGGAGGGATGAGGAATAAGGGGGGTTCGAGCGAACCCCCCTTTTATAAGGGCTTTTGTTTTCATATTTGGTGGGAAAGCATTAAAAGGGTTCACCCGAACCTAGGTTCTAGCGAACCCCTAATGGGTTCGGTCGAACCAGTATGTTCGTACGAACCCCTAAAATCAAAATTTTTGCCATGCATTCATTTTCTATGAGTTTTCCTTCCTCACTTCAATTGTAAACCACTATTGTGGCTTCACCCAAAGATAAATTTGAATATGATAAAGCAGATAGATAAAAGCTACAGTGATGAAGATAATTTCACAAAGGCAATTGCTTTCCAGCTAGCTCCACACGTACTTTCACCTACACACAAGCAAGAAGGGGAAAATTATTGGGGATGTATAGGGGCCTACCTCAGTCATACCTCGTTTTGGTGTTTCCACCTCCATGGACAACCAAAAAGCAACGAAGTAGAAATATGCGATAAAGGAGAGAAAAGAGAGCAATACACACTACAAAACAATAGTATGATATTCAATCAAACCACAAAGGAGAGGAGTGAAAACGTTACCACCTCCACCCAAAAGCTCACTAGACAATGGAGGAGAATATGGACTTGGCAAGGTCACCACAGCCGCAACTACAATGAAAGGAGGTCTTGCAAGACTCCAAGCCCATGCTTCAATGACTTGCTTCACACTTGCTATGTGGAGTTGATGGATTGTTGTTGCTACTGTAATGGAGTGTTGAAATGATGCTAGAAATGCTAAGAGATGGCTTGAGAATGTGAGTAGAGATCAAGAAAATTGCTAAAGGATGAAATGGAATGAGAATGGGTCAATTTGAAGGAATCTAATGAGGAAGAATAAGGCATTTTTTGGTCGATTGGTCAAAGAGGGACGTTACAATTCATCCCCAATCAAGAGTGTAATGCCTCCACCAACTTAAGATGTAGGAAACCATTAGGAACGACAGCGCATCGCACAGACGTCTGTGTGCCACATGTGTGTCCTCGACAAAAATTCTCTCACCGACACAAAAGACAGATGCTAAGTGGAAGGAAGGTAGTTGGGTGATGTGGAATCAAATTTGATTTTCTAAGGTGAGGTGTAAAAGGGGAATTTACGTAAGAGGTACAAATTCACTCCTATACATTTTTCCCCCATTTTAGCAAGCATGAGTACTAATCAATGAGTGCTTCGATAAAGTAGAATGAAGAGTTAGTAGGGTTAGAAATTTATACCTGAACCATTGAGGAAGTAGACCACGATCTAGCAAACTTGAAAGCATAGGGCAGGAAAAGGACTCCACAAGTCGTCTCCCTAAGGAGCTTCAAACAAAAGACTTTATAGCCCCGTAGAACTATGAAGCCGCACAAAGTACACCAAAGGCCCTCAGACCAACAATGGACAAATCTTGCAAGATGAAAGCATCTCATAGGCCTACAAACCTGAAAAGAGGCAACCCCCAAGATTTCTCACATGAAGGAAGCCCCGAGAAGTAAGCGCCTTACAGGCCCACAGACCTGCAAGGAGGCATCCTCCAAGATATCTCACATGAAGGAAACCCAATGAAGTAAACGTCTCACAAGCCCGCAGACCTATAAGGAGGCAACCCCCAAGATCTCTCACATGAAGGAAACTTGATGAAATAGATGCCTTACAGGCCCGCAGACCTGCAAGCAGCAACCTCCAAGATCTCTCACATGGAGGTGTAAACACCTTACAGTCACACAAACCTACAAGGAGGCATCCCCCAAGATCTCTCACATGAGGTAAACCCAAGAAAGGGGACTTCGTAGAGTTGGAAAACAACTTTATAGGCGCTCCTGCAAAGCGATATGTTTACCTATAGATAAAGCATGCTAGAAAACACAGGCCATCAATAGGTAGGAAGGATTTCAAAGGGGTCCCTCGGGAACCCAACGTGAAGATGGGTCCACTCAAGGAATGTGTTGTTTGAAAGTGTGAAAGAGATGTTCTCAAATTGATTCATCATCTAGGAATCCTTTCAAAAATGTTCACTTCAACAAGGAATTCAACAGGAGGAAAATCCCCCCTGTGCGAGGGGAAAGTAAAATTTCTTCCCACCTCTAGTGAAGGTTCTCAAGTTCTTTCTTTGCAAACCCATGATGAAGGAAACACATTCTGTTAGGGGTTCTAGCTAAGAATGCAATTCTTGAAAAAAGCTTGCAAAGATTCTCAAGAAAAGATTCATTGATAACAAATACATTTTCTGAAAATCAAAGTGTCATAGAAATGGCGTTGTCACACATGAAAGGGGAAACTCAAGAAAAGAAGAGAAAAAAATAAAAGGAGAGTGAAAAAGAAACAATCAAAAATAGAAGACATGGGGGTGATATGATATTTTAGGGTCAGAGTTGCTCATAAATATATATAAGTATAATAATAGTATATAAATGAACTGTCATCAACCCCCTACTATATCGGACCATGTGAAGAATGCACAAGAAGACAAAGTGAAAATAAAAAAATGGGTCAACATGGAAGGAAAGCCTAAATTCTCCCAACATTTTCATCGTCCCCAATTTATTGAAAATCAAGCACAAACATGGAAGAATGATGATACAAATAGAAGAAGGTTCATGACACAAAATCACTCTTGTATCCAAGCACCAACAAGGGTGACAAGGGTCATCCAGGAACGCATAACACAGTCATGGGGTAACACATCACAACACACATATCTAATCTAAAGGTAGAGAAGAGGAATCACCCTAACATTGATCGACCAAGAGGTCATCTACTTCCCAATCTAGATCATCATAAGGGGAAGGTGAACGAGCCTACAGTGGTGGAATGTTAAGAGGAGGAGCTTTCAATCCTCCCACAAAAAGGGCTAAGGAAGAACGTCTCGCAAGGTCTTCTCCACTAGGCTCTTGTGGAGCTATGGTCAATGATTTTGTGAAGATCGCTGACAAGGATGGAAATTCATTTCAAAAGTTCCTCAAATAAGTCCTAGAAACCTTACTCTAGTGAGAAAATAAACAACAAAATAAAATTCATTTGAAAAAAAAGTAGGAAGTACCTATCAAATGATTGACTAATAAGCTTGAACCAAGAGTGGGGAATGAAAATGCTCCTCCAAGATAACCAAGCCACCATGACTCTCTCCAAGAATAATATCCTCTATAGGTCCATGTTTAACTCACATCCAACCCAAGTGTAGGATCCTCAGTCTTGCTACTAGACTCTCATAAAAAAGTAACTGTCTCAACACATGATCTCCAAGAATAAAAAACAATTGTCTCATCGAAAATTAATTATCTCAATACATAAATATATATACATACATAATACGTAGATACATACATATATACATATACATATACATACATATATGTATATATGTGTGTATATATACATATATGTGTGTGTGTACATGTATGTGTGTGTATGTGTTTTATGTACATGTATGTATGTATATATGTATGTATGTATGTATGTATGTATGTATGTATGTACGTATGTATGTATGTATGCATGTATGTATGTATGTATGTATATTTATATGTATGTATATATGTATAAATACTTGGGATGTTTTTGAAAGGGTAATTAGTAAAAAATATTTGACAAATGTGATAATCAAATTCAAGCTTTAATTTCAGAAAGAGTTTCAATGTAAATATTTAAATTATAATATTTTATGTTATTCTTTATTTTAAAATTTTATATCATTTAAATATTTAAATATCATATTCATAAAATTAAAAAATGTTTTCCCCTATTTATGGGAAGTCTCAAGTTTATCATGTTCACAATCCCAAAGCAAACGTAAGATGGGTCCCTCTTGATGAAGGGTGGCATAAACTGAATTTCGATAGTGTAGTCAGAAGTAATCTAGGGATCTCTAGAATTCGTTGCATAATTATAAATCATAATGGTGAACTGGTGATTTCAATGGCCAAAAATTATCTAAAGGGACCAAACATGAGGTTGAAGCTCAAGCTTTACTACTTCGGCTTCAAAATTGTATACATTTAGGATTCAAAAAGATTATCACTGAGGGATACTAGATCAAATAATTATAAATTTCATAAGAAATAATTTGACCCTGAATTGGAAAATTGGGAATATTTTAAGGTTGTGTTGGTTGTTGCTAAATTTGGATGATCACAAAGCCACTCATATTGGAGAGGGAAATCAAATTCAAATTAGGTTGAGTTTTGTGATAGGAAAACATGAGAACTAGGGTTTTTTAGAACACAAACGATTCAAAATCCGTTTGTTGTCTCCTTTTTTTATTAGTGTGGTAGACTTGCATGACTAGAGCGCCTGCCTCTAAGTGAGAGGTCTACATTAATGGTGTTCGGAGAAAAAATTACCCTAAAAATTAAATCAAATAATATGAAAAAGAAATCCAGAGAACATGGTAGCTCCCAAACAGACAAATCCTCAGTGCTAATGGACCCCTCTATGACTATTGTGGATGCCTAGAATGCTTTGCCTACTAGTCAACTTCCTAGTGGTCCAACTCAAAAATTGCTTGAATCAATGATTAAAAGGCCCTCACCAAATGGTATTCTCACCTCAACACTACCAACAAAACTTACACAAAGCATTGAAAACCATGACATCCAAATGGAAGGTAAATTTATTTCCTTCAAATTACCATATGATATTGTTGATGTTATTTCTGACTACAAAGAAAAAATAGTTATTTTGTTTTTTCTCAAAGGTATCCCATTAGAGAAAGATTTCTTTAAATGGGCCAATAAAAATTGGAACATAAAAGGTTGGACTATAGAATCATTTAGGGGTTTTGGTAGAGGATATGTTGCTTCCACATTCTGTGACCCAGACCATGCTTGTACTATGCTAAAATATGGATCCTAGATTATCTATGGTCAAAACTATTATGTTCAGGACTAGGATATTGATTTCCATCTTAAAGGAATAACCAAATCTAAATACCCTATGTGGGTGGAATTTCCCTTCCTCAAACTTTCCTTTCACCCATTCTTGTAAGACATTGCAGCTCAACTAGGTAGGGTTTTATCGTGCAAACAACACATCAATAAATGGGCTATCCTTCACTCTCTTCCTAGAGCTTGTATTGAGATGATCTAACACAACCACTTCCTAACTCTATTAAAATGGTTAGACCTAGCTTTGATTTTAAATAACATATTAACTATCTCAATAAATAGAATGCTTGTTTTTACTATTGAAAGGAAGGACACCTCATTCATGATTGCCCTTTCCATAAACCTAGACAACCACAATCTCATGTAGATTTTGACACTTTTCTCCTTCAAATCTTCATGAAGATCCACATAAATTTGTCCCTTCAACACATACCCCTTCTCCAATACTAGACAAATCCCCATATTTCTCCAAGCCCCTTCCCTCACCCTCAACTCCCTCCTCCCCTCACCAACCAATCCTTTCATCTGAAATCATGTCTTTCAAAGATGTAGTGATTGGTTCTCTATTACAGCTCCTAAAAGGAAAAAGGATGCTCCCCTCCTCAATAAAAACCTCCATCTAACTCCAACCTTACCTCTCAACCCGGTAGCCCTATAACAAGACTGTCACAACTAGACTCTTTAGATCAACCTTAGTAAAATCACTCTATGGACATGCAATCCTACTCTCCAAGGAACCAATTTAGTGTGCTATAAGAAGTTGGAGAAATTATCCCTACTTCTACCCAATGAAGTTGAACATTCTATCTTGGAATGTGTGGGGTTTGGCAATCCTTGCTCATAAATTTCATGTAAAACATTCTATACAAAATAATTAGATTGACATTCTCATGCTTCAAGAAGTGAAAGTTGTTGTTCTTCAATTGGATGCTACCCTTTCTTCCGCTTGGTCTAATGCCTACTTCCTCTATACCAACCATTTTGATGGTGGTGGTGGTGGTGGTGTGGTGTTGGGTTGAGCCTTGTGGTTAGAAAAGAATTTAGTGGCTTCTAGATCAAATCCTAATCATCATTGTGTTTGGGCTACTATCCTCTTCAATGGTTTTATGGTAATATTTTGTTCTATTTATGCTCCCAACTCTCTTTCTAATAGAACATCCATTTGGGAATGGCTTCGTATTCACCTTCCCAATGTTGAATGGGTGTTGGGGTGATTTTAATATGGTTGAACATACTTCAGATAGTAGCTGGGATAGTTATGCTCACTTATTTTATTCTAAAATTGATGCCTAGACCTTGACCCGAAACTCCCTAGGAGTACATGACCCCATTCGAGGTAAGTCTAGTGTCCAAATGCCCCATTGGTCCACTTGGAGTAACTGTCATAAAGGATTCCTACATAAATTGAGCAAGCTAGACTACTTTTATATCTCCCTTAACTGCCCAATTCTGACTTCACATGTTGATCACCTTATCTGATTGGACCTTTCTACCACCTTGTCTAACCAACTTCCCATCTTCACCAACCTTTCCCTCTCCACCCACACTCCCCTCTACAATTATCTTCCTTACAAGCTAAATACTTCCCATATTAACAACCAAGATTATATTAATAGCCTCTTAGCTACTTGGAATGTTGAGTCAAAACCTCAATAAGTTAGATGGATTGCTTGGTGGGAGTGAATCATAGCTAGATACATTACCTTTCTTTGTGATTATGGTTGAAGGGTTGCAGCTAAGCATCATAGATTTGAAAAATCCCTCAAAGGTCAATTAGAGCATGGACATATCTTGTTGGCTTCTAATCCTGACAATATTACCTTACGTTCAATCTATTGCCAATGCTAAGAATACTCTTTACCAAATGGTAGCCTATAAAAGAAGAGGTACTCAAGTGCAATCTTGACTACAATGGATTAAGGATGGAGATAATTGATCAAAATGATTCTTTCATTATCTCCAACAAAAACACAAAATGAAACATATTTCTTCTATTAAATTTGCAAATGGAACTTTAATACAAACCAACCATGTTGATATTATGCAAACCTTCTATGTCCACTTTAAAAACCTTTTTATAGGCAAATCATCAAAGGACCCCCTTCTTCTTATCCTTGAAGAAAGTGTTAATGATTTCATTCTAGAAAAAAGACCCTAAGTACAACGAATTGCTCAGTTGCTTTCTTTCAATCGAAGAGATCAATGAAGCCTTGAAAAGTATGGCCTTGGAAAAAATCCCAGAAATTCATGGTTTACCAGTTGAATTTTACAAAGCTCTTTGACCCCATATTAGAGAGGATTTCTATAATGTTTACCTTGAGGGAATTGAAACTGGTTCTTTGGGTTTTGTTATAAATCAAGGATTAATTAAACTTATCCCCAAAGGAAAAAAATGAAGACAGTATCAGTGGTTGGAGACCTATTACCCTCCTCAACACCTCCTATCAAATCATTGCTAAAGCACTGGCATGAAGAATCTACCCAATCATTCAAGAGATTGTTAGTCTAGAGCAGACTAAATTCTTGAGATGAATATTTATTTTAGACAACTTGATTATAGCCTAGGAGATCTAGTTGAATGGGATAAAAAATCTACCCAATATGCTCTAATTATAAAACTTTATTTTTTATAAAGCTTATGATTGCATTCATTGGCTCTTCATTCTTAATATGCTAAAAGTGGCTTGGATTTGGTCCCAAAATCCATGACCATATCAACACGTTATTTATGGACGCTAATACCAAAATTATCGTTAATGGAGTTCTTTCACCAAAATTCCCCTTACAAAAATCCATCCGCCAAGGCTGCCCCCTTGCGCCATTCCTTTATGTTCTAGCTGATGATGTTCTTGGATATATTTTTCAGTGTTGGATGCACCATCCACCAAACTGATATAGGGTATCTCTCTTCCTAACAATGCTAAAGCTCTAAAATTTCTTACTTTGTTGATGACAACAAAGGTAAACCCACAAAATTGGTTTACAATTCCAATGAGGAAGGAAAAGTTGCAAAAAACACCCCCATGCAAAAAAAATTGGTTTTTGGGGGTTCAAACAAACATGGTTCGGGCGAACCCCCTTTGAGCGAACCCATTAAATGTTGGGTCCCACATTTCCTGGGAAAAAATAAAAAGAAAAACTTGTGGAAAGGGGTTAGCTCAAACCTAGGTTCGAGCGAACCTCTAGGGGGGGTTTGCTTGAACCCCCTTTTCCCCCCTTCTCCCCCTCTAGCACCAAAAATCTCCAAAAATTTTCCCTTTGAAGCTTGAGTTGAGGATGAAAATGGAGGAAACTTCACAGACCCAACTAGATGATGGTAGTCCTCGGAACGAGCTATCCAACGAATATAATTTTAATATGTATTTTTTTTTAGTTTGATCAAACATAAGGTTTTCATCGAAAATAAAGCTCTATGTTCTGCACATGTGGAAAAATAGCAGATTATCAAAAAAAATTGAAAAATATCAATGCACTAGATATTGAAGTCCTTGATCCAACAAAAAAGAAATGAATTTTGATACATACAAAAAAAATTATGTTGTATACGGTCCGCCTATGTCTGAATTGTAATTGGTTTGACTTCAAAACTTGATTAAGGAAAAAATACTCAATAAAACACTATGAAACCAATTGAAAGCACTAGATATCATAGTTACAAATTTAAATTCAAAAAAAATAGAATTTTATCTTTCACGGAAAAAAAAAGTTATGTCGTATACGGTGAGCATCACTCCTTAAAAATGGTGTTTACTTAAGAAAACTAGTTTTCGAAGGAGATGGAAAAAGAAGTGCAATCTGATTCCAAAAATTTTGAAAAAAATATATTTAGAATCTATAGACAAAATGTTACAAATCACTAGTTTGCATCATCTTCAAATTCCTCACGATTTAGCCGCTATAGGTGCCCAAAAGTGAAGATTTAGTTAGAAAAAATCAGTTCAATGTCTAGTTTGGCCAAAAATTGTAAACCAGTATTGTGGGATCACCCACATATTATTCATCTGTAATTCAGTTGATGAAGTGGCTAACACTCTTGATATATTGGACCTATTTTCTTTCATTCTGGCTCTAAGTTAGCTATGCATAAAATTGAATTTTGTATGACCCACCCTACCCCTCGACCACCTTGGATACCTGGTGAATAGTGTGAATTTAAGCATGGCGTTATAATAAGGTACCTCAATATTCCCTTTGGTATAGGAGTATCTCTCAAAGATATGTGGAATTGGTTCTTGTCCAAAATCAAACACAAGCTTTTAAATTAGACCAACTGATTTTTATCTATGGCTAGAAGAATACATGTTGCCAACAAAATCCTTTTGGCAAGTCATTTCTACATCTCTTCTCGTTGGATTCCTTTAAAAAAATCTATAATCAACTTACACAATTGATCAAGAGTTTCCTTTAGGCTAATTGGGGAAATAAGAAAGGGTTTCCTACTTCCTCATGGATCCACTGCATTCAGCCAAAAGACAAGGGGGGGTTGGGAGTCATTGATCCTTTTACTCAAGGCATTTGTCTTACTACTAAATGGATTATAAGGGCCTTGGATGGGGATGCTCCTTGGAAATATTTGGTTCTCCATCGAATACAAACTACTACAACTGGTCATTCTTGGGACTTAGTCAATTGGAAGGACATGCTTCTTATGGCTCCTTTTCTTTAAGACTCATGGTTCTATCCCATTTGACACCATTTTGATTGCTTGGTAGATCACTTCACAAAGATTATCTTGGTATGATCAATACTTAAGTCATGGCCTAAGTTTTGCATCATCTTCCATTTGGTGGAATCAGTTGGTTCAACAAGGTAATACTCCTCTTGCTAAGATCAAAAACCTTAAAGGAAGATACTTGTTTAAAAAAAGCATCCAAGTTTTTCATGATTTGTGGGATCCCAATAATTTTAATTGGAAGTCTTGGTAACTTCTCAAAGCCTAATTCAAGCTTTGTCCAGTTGTCAAGGATTCTATTATGAAAATCCAACAACTTAAATTACCCCTAAGCTATCATACCTATTATCTGTATCTTGCCATGATAACTTTCTCAAAGACTGGAAATGGCCTAACAACCGTAGTTTTTTATGCTTTCCTCTCAAGATTGTTTATCGGCAGCTCCTCCCCCCTTCTCTCTTGCCACTTGACTTAATCTTAAATGGAATTGCAAGTTTAACTGCACTAACCCCCTATCCCCATGTTGTTGCTTAAGTCTATTATATGCTTAAAATTAAGCAATTAGATGTTCCCATGAAAAAAATATTTATAGGAATAGGATAATTTGGAATCTTTTCTTATTTTTGTGAAGCGGCAACTACTTAAAAATTGAAAACAGGCTATAGAAAAATGTGGGAGCTCAAAATAAACAGCTGGTGCATATTAAAAAAATGCATGTGGCTCCACAAATCTCTTTGCCTACCCTTTTACATTTTTTGCCTCCAATTTTTCCCTCTAATTTTTACTTGCACAAAATATTATTAGCAATTGAAAAAATCAAATTTAAATTGATAGAAAAAAAATACAATCATGGGGCCACCAGCTCCACAAAATACTACTTAAAATGTTGAGCAATGGGTGGTAGACAAAATAAGCTAAACAACCGCATGGGGACATGCCCTAAGTAGAACAAGCTAAGCTCCTAAATTTGGCATCCCAAAGCTTATGCTCAATCCCAATTACTAGCATGGAAAATTCTTCACGTTAAATTGCCTATTGGAGATTTTCTTCATCTCGCTTTAAACGAGAAACTATTAACACACATTTTGACTTTGCTCTCATGCTCGTAAACACTAGTGCTATCTCTCCTCCACCTTGCTATTGTTCACCACAATTGGACTTGGAGATCTGCACTTCTCAGACTTTCCTAGCATCACAATATTATCTCTCAAGACCTTGAGGCAAATTATCCTTAGTTTCGTTTGGAGACTTTGGTGCTTGGCTTCATTCTCTCGCACATTTTTCCCTCTTCATATAGAGGTGAGGTTTTGATGCTCAATGCAAAATTTTCACTCCATTTCACCATTCTCCAACATACTCTCCAAACTAAACCGGTCTTAAAGATACGTTGGCCAACTTGTAGATACAAATTAAATCTTTTAATGCCAATTTGCACGACACTTAGCTACCAATGTCACTATTTTGTGACAATATTTTGGCTTTGTAATTTGTTTTATCTCTTCATCCAATAAAAAAAAGTTACTCATAACACCTCTAGCTGTACAAACAAATCTAGCCCAGAAAAACACTATTATACAACCCCCAAATTATAGCATTATAGAATTTTATAAGATTTACAAGAAAAATAATAACAATCCTATTACATTTACCTTTAGGATTGTTAGCAATCTGCTCTAGTAAGTGTCCCAAAGAAATAATATACGAATTCTACCGGCTGCGCATTCTCAAAGTCAAATTTGACGGGCGATCACATTTCACATTTAATACTCTTTTTCTTTTCCCTAACGTTGAAAAGGAGAAACGGGTCACGTTCTCTAAGCAAACGACGTGTCATTGAAACAAAGATTGATTTTCTTGCCTTAAATGTTCGCTAATATTTCCCTTTCCAAAGACGGCCACGTCTATTCAAACGTCTATTTTCATTACGTGCAAAGACCAACTTCAGCCAAAGGAAAATGTTTATAATACTACTTATTTTTTATATTAAATATTTTTATAATTAGATATTATAGATTTTGGTTTTTTTTTTGGGATTATAATATGAATAAGTATAAATTTAGATAAGTTGTAAGAAAGGGAATCAGCTTCTTAAAATTATTCAAAGGTCAAATATAATCTAATGGTCAAAGAATTCAAATCTTAATAGATAAGAGTATTAAAGAACATACCATCACCCTCACCAACTAAACTATAACCCTTCAACTAAATTTAAATTTTTAATTAATTAAAAAATTTAAATCTCTTAAAACAAATTTAACATAATATAAATAAAAATAATATTATTACATGAATTATTAATTTTTTCACATATAATCTAATGAACTAAATATTATGTCCGTACTCTTGGTCAATGACTATTTCAATGGCTAAATAATAGATAAGGATATTATTATTTATTAAGTTTTCTCTCTCATAGTCCCATGTGATTCTTAAATTTGAGAACCATAGGTAATCTCAAGCAAGTTTTAAATTAATCACAAAAAGGATAATATAAAATCTTCTCCTATTATAATTGAGCTACTACATTTTACAGATTGAAATTATGTTGTGAAAAAATAGAGGTGATAAAATTATGCAACTTCTACATAATGAAAAATATACTATTTTGTTGCATATATTTCCTTCCCTCCTTTTTTTTTTCATTTGCCTCATAGATTATCTTTATTAGTAAACATATATTTTATTAATAATTTATTTTTTTAAATGTATGTAGTAAAAAAATTACAAACTAGAAAATATATAACCTATATATAAAATATGCCAAGATGTATCAAGGCGTTGAATTTTTTCAACTTTAATTTTTATTAAAGCTAAATAATGAAAAAATTAAACGCCTTGAGACATCTCGGCGTATTTTATATATAGGTTATATATTTGCTAGTAGCAACTACAACATGCGTAACACATTGAATAAATTAATATATTTAGGGTTATGATTAGAGTTAGCAGGTAGGATTAGGGTTTATATCATAGCAGTCGCGACGTGTGTAACACATTGAATAAATTAATATATTTAAGGTTATGATTAGAGTTAGCATTTAGGATTAGGGTTTATATCATGGTTAGGGTTAGCATTAGGGTTAGGATTTGGTTTAGATTTATTATTATGATTAGGGTTAGGGTTTGGTGTTAAGGTTGGGTTTAAAGTCATAGTTAGTGTGAGAATTATGTTAGGGTTAGGGGTAGAATTATGATTAGGGTTAGGGTTTGGATTATAATTATAACAGGGCTTAGATTAGGAATAAGGCTTTGGTTAGTGTTAAGGGTAGGGTTGGAATTACTATTAAGGTTTGGATTGGGATTATAATTAGGGGTAGGGTTAGGATTTATATTTGGTTAGGGCTATGGTTTGGGTTAGGGTTAGGGTCAAGGTTAGGATTAAGGTTAAGATTAGCATTAGGGTTAGGATTTAGTTTATAATTATGATTATGGTGAGGGTTAGGGTTTAGACTTATGATTAGGGTTATAGTTAGCGTTAGGGTTAAGTGTTATACATTGAATAAATTAATATAATTAGGGTTATGATTAGGGTTACAATTTATATCACAATTAGGGTTAAAGTTTATATCATGGTGAGGGTTAGCATTAGGTTTAGGGTTAACCATTTAGGATTAGGGTTTAGCATTTAGGTTAATGATTATGATTAGGGTTAGGGTTTAGGCTTATGGTTAGGGTTATAGTTACAGTTAGGGTTTAGTGTTAAGGTAAGTGTTAGCATTAGGTTTATGGTTAGGGTTAAAATTTTATTCTATGGTTAGGGTTTACATTAATGTTCAGGTTAGGGTAAGAATTAAGGTTAGGGTGAGGAAATGGGTAGGATTGGGATTATTATTATGATTATGATAGAATGATAGAATGATAGAATAATAGTTATGGTAGGTTTAAGTTCAAGATTAGGATTAGTGTTAATGTTAGAGTTCAAATAATGGTTAGGCTTAGGGTTTACATTATGGTTAGGATTACACTTAGAATTAGGGTTTGGGTTATACACACACACACACATATTTGTGACACATTTAGTATTTCATATATTTTTGACACATTCATTACAATTAATTTTTCACATATATTTGCCTCACATCCACTTCAAGACATTATTTAATGCTACACAGTTTAGAAAGCCAAGTATATTACAAATAAGTAGTCAAACAAAATATGTTATAAAAAAGTTAAAATTTAGATTTATGGATGTCTTATCTACTGCTACACATCACTTCAATATTTTTTGAAAAATATTTCTCTTATATTATAATATAAGTTAAACCAAATTGGTAAACTTTTCTAAAATGAGTAAAATGTTTGTAAAAATTTGTCAAAAATTATATCATATGTATTTGCCACACATTTAATATTTCATATATATTTGTTGCACCTCCATTTCAAAAATATATTTAACACCACATAATTTAATAACTACATATATGAAAATTAATATTGTTGTTTGTTGAACTTATATAAATCAGAGAGAAAATATATGTTTCACTACAACCAACTTGAATAACTTAGAAGAAGTATCAAAGGTCAAATAAGAAGAAACTATATGAAAAACACTTCGTCGTAATGATGTAAGTACATCACATATTCTTCAATGATGAGATTGGTATTGCGGCCTTTATTTACATAATGATCGCGATACACTTCTTTCATCATAGATGGAAATGCAACTACTTTTATAGATGTCTCATTAACTACTTTTGCAACATCTTCCATTTTCATTATTTCTAGTTCTTCAACATTGCCAATCATTAAGGATGTGTGTTCAATATCTTTGACGATTTTTCTCTAAGACTCTAAAACAGACCTTGCACATTTGTCCACATCAGTTTCAAAAAATTCGTTTGAGTTTATAGAGGTATTTGGGCTTGCAACAATGATTTCTAATTCGTTCTCTGAAACATCCCTAGTTTGAATTGTTTGCTAATTTTTTTTTTAAAATATTAGTACTTAGGAATAATGAGAATAAAACTATCCATAATTTGTGATAAAATAAAAAATTGAAATTAATAATGTTTAGTAATACACACTATGAAACAAATAATGTAAACACTTAGAATAAGATATTAGTTGACTTACTATGTTGAAATGTCACCAAAATCATTTGAAATACCAAAAATAGTATATAGAATTATAAGGAAATGATGTTACATAAAGAAATTTAAACTTTATAAATTTTATTAAACTACAAATAAAATACATACAATGACATAATAAATGTTGATAAATTTTATATAGTAGATGATTAGTTGTGTAATTACCAAACTCTTTCAATATAAAAAAATGAACATGTAGATTTTTACTACCAAGCATTTGGATCAAGAGAGAAAAGATAATGATATTGTTGATTAATTAGAGAAGTACAAACAACAAAAGTATGTTGACAATACTTATTAGGTCAAATAATTTCTAAGGATTTCAGTATGCTCTCTTCTTCTTTTCTTCTAGCAGCCTGTTTTCCTCTCTTCATTTTTTCATATCTATCATATGTGAACGGTGGCATAATTCTTAGTCCTTGCAAAGATTTGACACATGATATTGCCACAAATGTGAGACCGCTTTTTTAGTGGGACCTATATCAATAGTAGCTTTCCCTAGTGTCAGCCCTTGCAACTTGTGTATGGTTAAAGCCCAAGCCAATCTCAATGGAATTTGTTTTGTGCTACCCATATCAATTGTTGGAATTGGAACTCTCTAGGGATGATGGTCATTGAAAGGAATTCCAGAGTAACTATCAAAATCTACAAGTACATATGATGGAAATAGAGGTGGTGCATTTCTAGGTCTATATACAATACTTCGAATATATCCGAGTGCTCCATTGACAATATCTGCTTCAATCCATAAGTTCGAAGTTAGCATTACCCTTGCATTTTTGCTGAGTAATAGTTCCATGTTGAGCTCATCACTTCCATCTCCATCTATAGAACTATGTGTTGTTGTTTTAACAAAAATGCTTTGTGCAATGGGGTTTGATAATGATAATAGTTTTTTCTTATTATGATTGTGCACATTATCATTTTTTGAAAATAAATGAACACTATTTTTGAACTCGTCATTTTCTGTAGTACTCATGTTTGCATTGGATCTTGACATTTAAGTAACATCCAATCATCTATTGTAGGGTTTGTATCCCTTATGTTTGATAGAAGAACACAAAATCTTTATTGCTCAGTGCTTTGTCCATCCTATTTGCAAATATGACTTAAAGTAACTACAGTTTTGAATTCTTCCCATAGCAGCTTTGCATGCCTTCTACTTTCGTATGTTGGTCTATCATTGATAGGAGGCAATTGTGCCAAATCTCCAACCAATATCATAGATATGCCTGCAAAAATATTATAATATGTATATTAAAAAATATTTACTTTGAAATTAGTATTCTAATAGTAAGGAACAAAGTATATTACAATTTAGATCTCTTATTCTAAGAAATTTAAATACTAAACATACCTCCAAAACTTTTATGGCTATTTTCTGAAAATACTTGTTGAAGACTAGAGTCTATGTTTGGAGTAACCTCTCTCCCAGGAAGCTCATTTCATCTATCAATATATATTTTATGTGAAAAATTTCCTCTTGGAAACTTGCAAGTCTCATGCCTTGTAGCTCACTGAATTCTTTTATCAATATTCTCAACTTATAATGAATAGTTGATGCTCCAATGTTGAATGTTGCAACTCCCGTCAATGCAAGTAGAAGCAGAGGAGAGCATTGTGGAGAGGCTCCATTTTGTAATGCTTGACTGATTGCACCAATTAAATACGACTTGATTGTTCTTGTTGTGCCTTGGATTATCATATATAAGGGTGATGCATCTTGACACATGTATGATGGTGGGAGATTATGATGTTAACTACTTTATTTTGTTTTTCACTGAGGTTTCCATAGTGCACACATTGTTGTATCTCATCATGAATTTAATACAATCGGTATTTCTCATTAAGTTAATGAAATTTTCAACTTCATTTGTGTACAAGTTCATTTTGAAATTCTTGAGACCAATCTGTTTATCAATCTATATCTCTTCTTCCCAACATATCTATCCCTGAAACTTGCATAATTTGTCCACGATGAAGTCTAGACAAAATATCCCATTCATTCTCTATAGTAGTACCTTGAGCATTATCGTTGTGTTCAGATTCTGAATCAATTTGATTTTTAGTATTTTCAGTATCTCCTCTTCTTTCTAGGTGTCATTGATTATATCTAAAGTTATCCCATGTGGAAACTATAGATTCATCATTATTACCAATATCTGTGTGAATGTCATGAAAAGGTTTGTAAAGCAATAACTCTGAAGAGAAAAAATCAATCCATTTTTCTAAGTGACGTGTAGGAATTGATTGAAATCTAGGAAAGACTCTTACAATAGCTACTATTTTTCTTGGACTCCATTTATTGTCACCTCTCCTTTTTTGTTATATATCCATGATTTTGCAACATCAATAAGGTACAGAGCTTCCATGAATTGAGGCCTATTCCTATAAGCATCAATGAAAGATATAGTTTATTCATCATTCTCTTCATCATCATTTAAGTCTACACATTTGAGTACTTCCTTTGAAACATTTAAGTTGAAAAATACTATACTACTCGGTACCAATGGAAGTTCTAGTAGCATATTACTTGTTTCTTGGGCTGCAATATCTCTTTCTATCAGTGTTTCAATGAGAAGCCATCTATAAACTTTTGATGCTAAATCATCAGAATTTTCTACATTTGCTAGTTGAAACAACATTTGATGGTATGTCTTTTTATTTCTTTAAGCTTTCGCTGCATACTTTGTGATATACTTAATTACGACATGATTTGACATAATACGTTGCCAATCAATATTTGCTCTCCACAATTGGAGTATGTAATAGTTGTATGAATTAACTCTATCATCATTTTTGAATGCCTTAAATTTTATCTCACCAAGTTCTAAATCTTTATATATTCTAGATTATACCTAATTCAATGGCCATGGTGCATTATACTTGTACGCCATTAACATATTTTCTTGGTAAATAAAATGATATATTGAAGGAGAACAATATATTTATATTTGAAATAAATAAAACTGGTTAGGAAGCATTTACTTGCAAACCAATTTCCCTCTCTTTTTGCATAGACATGCACCTTCTTTGCACATTGTGTGTCTTTGTACGGTATTTAGAATCTCGTCATAGTCATCATTGAAAGAAGTTTCTATCAGTTGTCTGGTGTTTTTTAAACATGGGTGTAGATTGAAATTTTGATATGCCTAGAACATAAATTTAGATCCGTCAATATCATATTTGTTCTATTTTTAAAGTAACTATATTAAAGAAAAGGTTTAATTTGTTAACTCACTATAATCATACATGTATGTTCTGAAGGTGTTTATCTCGTCGAGGGTTGCATGCGTGAACTAAATCATGGAGATACGATGAAACATGGTACAATTGATCTGAATTATTCCAATCTATAGTTTCCATATTTGGTGCTCCATTTAACCATATAAAAACCATGCACATGCACAGATCCCCTATGCTACCATTCGTATTTGCACCAATAGTATTTAACATTCATACCATTCTCGACTATCTCTTTTCTGAACTTGTTGAGTTTCATAAATGCATATATTGTGCAACAATGTGTGGGTAGTCAATGACTTTTTTTTTCCGCCAAAGCTGTGTTTCTCGTGGAGTGCTTGGTGGTGTTCTAGACATCAATGCGTGCAAATCTGGCTAGTACAAGTCTAGTGCGCTTAATGTGAAAAATATTGTTGGCGTTCAAATTTGATGAAGCATGTCTGTTAATTTTGCTCAACACTTTGCCCAATATGATCTTGTTCCCCTTAAACTGGTTCCAAATCACATCAATTTATTTGCTAAATGGGAGTGTGGCGTGTTCTCCATATGTTCATGCAATTCTTGTATTGTGATTGGCATTTCGTGCAGACTTCTTTTAATGCAAATTGTTGTGCTATTTTGTGCTCAGTGTCTCATAATCATATTCATCATATAATAACAAAACCTTGGATGCTTTCCAAATCTATTATCTCTATATCATAGCAGGTGCTTGACAAATTCATGAAGATCTACTCTCCTTAGTCATGGTTCTGACTAATCACATTTTCCATTGGGAAACAAAGAGGGGAATGTCATGTCAAACAAACTTGGCGTGGTATATTCATTTATGGGAGATGCACCAATGGTAGCCCAATTCATCATCACTATTGGGTCTACATTAGGATTTCTGACCCATGCACGAATCAACTCCATTTCCCTTTGAGCATTTGGTAGTTTGGATGCCATCAATGTTGTGTGCTCTATTATTTTTCTCTCATCTATCTCCACCAAGGGGCCCACAAAAACAATATCATTTTTGTCTGAATCAAACTCCATATGCATTGTTTGCAACTCATTAAAAATGTTACAATCTAAATTTGGTGATATATTATCAAGAGCATTTTCATCAATAATGACATCAGAGTAAAACTTTTCATGCATAATTTTGTATTGTAGGGCAATGTATACATGAGTTCTATTTACTGTGAAACTCTAGTTTGTTCCACGTTGATCCTTTATGCATACTACAATCACTGGAAGATCTTTTACTAAATGTGGCAATTTTTTTGCCACACTTTCTATGTTTTGTGGAAAACTTATCGTGTGCCCTCTATATTTCAATTGACCACCAATTGCATGTGTCACTTGCAAAATTTGGCTCACACGTATGATGAGCATTTCTTCCACTTGAGTTAGATTTTCCAATTCTATCAGTTGGGCCTCAAGATCCATGTTGTTTTCAACTAAGAATCTATGGTTGCCTTTTTCTTGTCTGCATCTATTACAAACAAGACCTTGGGGACTACGAAAGACGCTAATTCTAATGTAACATTCTTGACGAATATAATACATTGTTGGTGATGCCAACCTATCTAATTGATTATGAAACGACATTTGAAATTTCATGAAATTTGTTTCTAGCAATCCATTGGCATCTGGTAATTCATGTGGAAGTGATTCAGGATTTGATCACATTACATGTTGGTTTACATTTTTTGGTGTTTCTGCAACACGTTGTACTGACCTAGAAGCTTCCTCTTCTACATTCCTTTCAAAATCTTCTCTTTGTATATTCATTTCAATATTGTCTTGATGTCTAATTTGTTTTGTTTCCCCTAGTTTGAGATTGTTTTGTACTTGTCCCACATTATCTAGAGAGGACATACCTCAACATCCTTTTGTTCTCTAATTAGTTGTTGTGAATGTGCCTCCTCAGATGTGCATTGGCATGTATTTCTATTTGTGTCTCTATGTTGTGGGTTTTCCATGTCCTATCTTTGAGAATATGAGTGATGCTCAGGCGTTTGGTGTCCTATATTTCTATTAACATTACCCTCTACTATTGTTTCACTTTGTAACTGTTTAATAGTGACCTCTGATCTATGTTTACCATATTTTTCTTTGTCAACTTCGTTCCTTTGGCCTTTGTACACATCCACTTGAGCATCTGCCAATTGTTGCATATGACGTCTATGATCATATGCTTGTTGATATTCTCTATTGTATTGTTTTCTTTGGTTTCCTCAGTCAAACCATAGCTATTATATAAAATGCATAGAGAACTTAAATAAATACAAAATATTGGTTTATATTATCCTCATAAAGATAAAATTTTAAAAATAAATAGAGTGTTCAGTAAATATTAATGTACAAAACCAATTAATAGTATAAAAAAATAACTCAAAAATAGAAAGTTTCTGAAAATAGTAAAGACAAATACTTAAAAAATGTGTTCTCATATTATAAATGTTGAAAGCAAAGTTCGATAAAAAAAAGGTGTGAGCTCAAGTGTATTCATCATTTATATAATATCAAAATAAATATGACAATGATATGTTTATCTCATTATAGATTTACCTAAATAAGTGAAGGAAATATTTAATGTCCTAAATTATGTTAATAGACTAATTTTATGTTTTGTCGAGATGATAAATCAACCCTAATGTATCTCTCGTGAAATATTCTATGTATTGAGCTTTTGATACAAATTTGTACAACTTCTAATCCACTATTTCAAGTCTTTTTGATGTCGGACATATTTTTATTTTGATAAAAATAAAATTTTATTTATATTTTAATAAATACAAAACTGTTTGTTACATATTACAAAAAAATTTATTGCATAGTGTACTATGACTATTTCTTGCATTACATTTGGTTGAGATATCTTTGAAACCCCTGTATAAGTAAATCGGAGTCACCCTATTTGTATTGTTCATCATAAAATATCTCCCTAACAAGGCCCCCAAATGGAGCAAGTATGTCAGCTATGGTGTAGCATGTTTCAACTGTTTCTTGAATTGAAGTAGCGTCTCTGCCTTCAACTGCACGTAGACGGAAGGTTGTGAATTTAAGCATGTCTATGAGTTCCTTGCGTTGATTCATAAGATCCCTTCCCAATCATTGGACTTCTATATCATTGAAGTCATTTGAATCAATGCTTGAAAGTGCAGAACTTGTAACTAAGTTGTCCTCAAAATTGGTATCTGAAATGTCAATGATTTCTACTTCTTCTATATGATTTTCCATGACTGGAATCTCGATCATTTCTATTTCTTCAATATGATTTTCCATTACCTAAAATAAATAATAGAACCTAGATTATTTGTAGATGGGAACAAAATAGATAGATTTTCAAAAATCATTATAATATTAGTACTAACCTTTATTCTTATGTTCTTAAACTATTCCCTAACTTTAATTGAATTGTGATAGTAACTCAAATCCTACATATAATCCTATTCAAATACTAAGACTAACCTCAACCATAAAGATAATTATCATTATCAACTATAATCCTAATTGTTTATTTTATTTTATTTTTCATCTACATTTTCCATTAAGTTAAAATAGTATCATAAAAGTTTTGAGAAATTTGTAAATTTAATCTATCTTTATCAAAAAATATTATAATACTATAATATATAATATTATACAATTAAATATTATTTATCTTTACAACATTATAAATCATGAAAATTATTTTGTCAAAGACTACATCTCATAGGTCATAGTATTGGTGTAATTTTTAGAGATAATTCGATAGGTCATAGGTCATAGGAAATAGCAAATTGGGTTCGCTTCTACTTCAATTTTGTACAAATCTTAAACATTCATATTCCTTTCACCATTTTTGGTCTTCCACCTCCACCATTTTTGTCTTCGTTTATGCAGATCTTGTCGGATGGCACATGGACCCAAATTTCTTAAATTTGTGATTATTTAATTGCATTTTTTAATTAGCCGATTATTTGGAAGAATATTCGGTTGCAAATTTGAATGGTAATGCATAATGGAGTGCTATGAGGACTGAAACACTTTACTCCATCTTCAAATGGCAGCGGAAGTAAAACTCTTTGAAAAAATTTGTGATGCCTACAACCTTTGATGTACAAAAGTCATAGACACATATATATTATATTATACAAAATATTGAACAGTTAACATAGAAAGAAATTGAAGTGATTGGATCAATATCTATAAATGGTCATCGCATACATAGAATTTATTGTGATGGGGCACCTTATTTTGACTCATCTTTGTCCAACACGTGATGGAGCACCTTATTCTGACTCATCTTCATCCAACACACAAACTAGTCAAACATATTCAAAAGGAAAACATCGTGTAAACTTATTTGAGGAAAACGTGTTCAACGTAGAATGTTTAAAAAGAATTACCCGGGGATTTAGCTATGTGTGCATGTGTAACACATGCATTACACAACGTGCATTACCTAGGGATTTAGCTATTTGTGCATGCATGCAGCGTTGGAATAAGTGTATATATTAAATTTTGTTAATCCACTATCTATTCCTTCTGTTAACAATTGGTAGAATACAAATCATTTCTTTTTTCTTACACTGTTACATTCACTGGCCTCCTATAGGGGTTGTTGCCATTGTAGGGTTACGCCTCTTAGTGTAATTAAAATGACTTCAAATAAGCAAAAAAAAAAAAAACTAAGCAATTGCATGGAACTATGGCCTTAAACCCTTTTTAATATAAGTAATTAATTTAAATGGGTTTTATTGATTTTCCTGAAAGTAATTATATTAAAAGGTGTTATACATTGGTGGAGCTAGAACCTTGGAGCTGCCATGATTGTGCTCAGGGAACAATTCTCTACTTAGATGAAATTTTATGGATTCAATTGTGTTTGTTTATTTGAATTGACGTTTCGAATCACACTCAATTATTCATCATCAGGAAGAGGAAAATAATCTCCCTGATGACGAATCACTAAGTGTGATTTGAAAGGTTGATACAAATAAACAAACATAGTTGAATTCAGAAAATTTCATCTAAATCTCATAGATTGTGGAAAAATCATTTCTACAATGCAGACATCATGGATTCAACGGTGGGTTTGAGAGTAGAGAAGAGGATAGCTTTTAGGGATAAGATTTCAAATCACAAGCTCAAGAATATTTTTAAAACCCCTTCACCTAACATTTGACATGTCATCAATTATACCTCTTCACATAATAATATATTTTTAGTAAGTGTCCCAAAGAATTTATATACGAATTCCACCGGTTGTGCATTCTAAAAGTCAAATTTGACGGGCGATCAAATTCCACATTTAATATTCATTTTCCTAACGTTGAAAAGGGATTGAAAAGGGCAAACGGCTCACGTTCTCTAAGCAAGCGATGTGTCACTGAAAACAGATTGATTTTCTTGCCTTAAAAGTTGGCTAATATTTCCCTTTCCAAAGACGGCGACGTCTATTCAAACGTCTATTTTCATTACGTCCAAAGACCAACTTCTACCAAAGGAAAATGTTTATAATAGGTACTACACTTATTTCTTATATTTAATATTTTTATAATTAGGTTATATAGATATTGGTTTTTTAAGGGATTATAATATGAGTGAATATAAATTTAGATGTCATAAGAAAAGGAATTGGCTTCTTAAAATTATTCAAAGGTCAAACCTAATCTAATGGTGCCTTCAAAGAATTCAAATCTAGAATATACCATCACCCTTACCAACTAAACTATAACCCTTCACTTAAATTTAAATTTTTAATTAATTAAAAATTTAAATCTCTTAAAACAAATTTAACATAATATAAATAAAATAATACCTATTTCATGAATTATTAATTTTTTTCACAGTGAACTAAATATTATTTTCATATTCTTTGTCATGACTATTCCAAAGACTTATGATAGATAACGATATTATTATTAAGTTTTCTCTCTCATACCATGGTCCCATGCGATTCTTAAATTTGAGCACCATAAGTGATCTGGAGCAAGTTTTAAATTAATCACATAAAGGATAATGTAGAATCTTCTCCTATTGTAGTGGAGCTACTACATTTTAGGGATTAAAATTATATTGTAAAAAATAGGGGTGCTCAAATTATGCAACCTCTACATAATGAAAAATATGCTACTCACTTGCATAATTCCCTCTTTTTTAATTTGTCTCATAATTGTTTTTATTAATAAACATATCTTTTATTTATAATTTATTTCTTTGAAATTTATATGGTAAAAAAATTACAAATTAAAATAACTACTTAAAATAACAAAAAAATAAAAAATAAACCTAAGCAATTGCATGGGACCATGATCTTCAACCCTCTTTCAATGTAGGTAATTAATTTAAAGAGGTTTTAATGATTTTCCTCAAAGTAATTATGTTAAGAGGCATTATTACAATGACATAAGAGTACCCTATGTCATGAGGGTTCTTAAATTTATGGTTTTTAAAAAATATGGCCGACATATTATTAAAAGCTAATACAACTAAAAATATATAATCCTATTAAAGAATTGTCCCTTAAATAAAAACATATGTTTGTGAGACTTGTGAGAACCACCCCACATATATCAATGTGAATTGCTCCATGCTATCAAAAATTGCATAAAGAAGTCCTCATGTGGAAGAGGAACTTAACTATATAGGGAAAAGACAAGGTAGCAATTTTTCTTGCAACCAACCCCAAATCAACCTATTTGGCAACCACCTATGAACTGTAACAATAACTCTTAGTATGCACCTTGGCCTATTCAATAAATGCCACAACAATGGGAAAATTATCAATGGGTATCCTAGGATTGGACCAACCAACCCTAATCTAATTCCTAGATGGCTAACTAGCTATAACAAAAATGGTCTCTCTCAAATGCACTATCATAATGGTGCCCACAATATAAATCTATTTTATCAATTACCAACATGCATTCAAAATAACACCAAGCTCAATTGCCCCCATCACCAAATATGCACAGTTAGCCTTATATTAAACCTATCTCCCAATCACAACACCCTGCTCAACCGATACCAAAACCTAAAAATAATAGGTAGATTATGTATATATACACCACAAAAGAAACACATATGCTTGGGATCAATGACATCCATTATGATAACATCTAGTTACAATTTGGAAAAAAAATTACCTAAACCTTCTCCTCCAAATATAGTTGAAAATATAGGTGACAAGAAGGCAACATTTTTCCAAAATAAAAGAGAAATATTCAAACATTGTCATGATGTTTCTCTAAAAAAATTGAAACTTGGCTAAGATTCCTCTAGAGCCCTCCTCTGAAGATACACGAGATCCTTCTTCTAGAGATATTATAAAGCCATCCTCTAGAGATATTTAAGAGCCTTCATTTGAAAATTGTTAAAGTAAAAGGGTATTTTCCTAATTAATTATTTACTTGATTAGGTCCTTTTTCAAACTAGCTACTTAAGCTTACTTAGGTCATGTGTTTTTTGTCTCAATTCATAGGATCATAACAAATGTCATTATCTATTTTTATCCTCACCTAGAGTTTCATCTAAGGTTATATTTTTTCCTTATTATAAGAATTCATGAATTATTGTTTATTCATTCATGTGCATATGCATTACACACTCATAATGATTCATCCTTTTTTGGACCAATAGTCTCTTTGACCTCCATAGTAATTCTTTGTTTTTTCACTCTTTATGTGACAAGTTTTTTATTGCAAGAGGAGTTGTATGGTTGAGGAATCAATTCCAACATGGTATCAAAGTTTTAGATCTAAATTCTCTATCCATTTTTTGAGAATTTTTTCCTTGAACAATCAACCAATGCATCCTAGAGAAAAAAAAAACATCATTGTTGCATTTAGAACATCCAAAAATCCCAAGGATTTCTTGTCCAAACACAAAAATTAGAGTTCAACAAATTTGGGGAAAACATTTTGTCTTGGAATTTGGGCCTAAAATTTTCATACAATGTATATGAATCTACATGGTCGTACGAATTTGAAACTATACTTCATATGGATCATCCCTATTCAAGTGTCCACATTTTTTTACAACACAATTTTTTAGCAACACTAAGATTATTAGAATTTCCAATGAGTCTTATCGAATTCTAGTGAATAATTTTTTCAAACAACTTTTTGGTTTTAACCAATTTTCTAGGTATTTTTGGTATAAATTTTTTATTATGATTTTTTATTATAATTTTTTCAAACAACTTTTTGGTTTTAACCAATTCTTTTCTTAGTCAAGCACTAAGACAATGGGTATTTATTTTCCACCACTGGCAAAAATTATAACCACCAACCCCTAGCCTAGATGAACACCTCCAACAAATAGATCTGTGATGTCATCCCAGTTGAACTCTACCCAAAAACCACCTACAACACCAAAAAATAACCTTTTGAATCCTTTTCAATAGCTTCAAATTATTTCGAGTGGTTTTCAAGTCACCACCAATGATTTTTGTAAACCAACAGTTTTTTCGTAACTCTCAATAAATTTTTAGTTATATCAGTGATTTTCATCCACCACGGGTGGTTTTCTCACCTACAAAGAAAATATTCTAACAAATCACAACATATTTTTTCATTATATTTTTTTGGCATTAACATGACACCATAGTGACATCAACTTGTACAAGTGTACCCCTATCCTGCCCCCTAGCCCTAATTTTCCTTGAAGGAGCTATTTTTTTCTTTCTCACATAACTTGGGCATACGATATCAACATTTGGTAGATAAGATATCTTCATAAAGTTGGTTTCATGAAATTTCCAATGGTATGGGTATTTATCTCATAGTTTGTTGCTAGTATGTTTTATCGCTTATAGAAGTCTAATCTTTATTTTTTTCTCCCAAGCTCATAAATTTTTACCTAGATCTCCATTTTTCATGATTCTTGTGATGTTTGAACTTGGTAGTTTAGATATTTTCATAGCTACCCATGCCCTTTTTCCTAAATCTACCCTTGGTATCTTTTATTCAATTTATTGTTGTTTCATATTTTTGTTGATTACTTGGACATTTTACAATTTGGAAAAGTTATATTTACATGAGATGCCTCATTTGAGCTAATCTATATGTATTTCTAGCATTTCATCCTTTTTAGGCATTGCGAGCATCTATTGAATGCACTTTTTCATTTATAAATGCATTGACATAAAGTGTGACCATTGTACATCCATTTTGGGGATCTTACACATCATGTTGTGTCCTTTTTGTATGTGCAAGTTACTTTATAAAGTGTCATGGTCGGTTTGTTGTGTGCACTTTTTCATTTTCAAATACAACCTACCTTCATTTGTGTGTGCCTTGTTTTGCGTGCCCTTTTTCAATTGTTTATACTAACTTGTACATATTTTGATGGTGTATCTTCTCCTTCATGCACCATATTGTAACACATGGTTTCAATGGACCTATCATCCCTCTCCCTTGTTAGAAGTATGGGATTATCATACTATTGGTGCTAATTCTTCTTTGTTTTCAATTTAGAGTGAGAAATGTATCTATTTTTTGTTCATATGTACTAGATAAATGCAGTTGTTGGTTACACATGCATTCCTGTGAGATGAACCACATACCATATTATAGACACTCAAGATTATATTCCTATTTTAACCTTCCATTCTCATTTGATCAATTTATTCAAACTATTGGCACATGTATTTTTTAGTTGTAGTATACTTTGCATTGGTTGAGTAGTATTGTTGGGGTCACTCATGTAGATTGATGTGCCATATGTATCTTTGATTGTCAGATTGTTGCCTTGGGCTACCATTTGATCATTATTTGAGTAATGTTGTTGATGAAGGGGCTTAACCTTACAAACTAATACTCACACCAACAACACAGGTTTGTATAGCAAAACAAATGCAAGAAAGCAAATAGTTTCTTTTATTAATGAAAATGACATTAAAACATTATACTACCATCATATGACCTCCTGAATACCTCATTTGCAAATCTACAAATCTAAGCCAAAATCTGCTCTAGGCTCTCATGACCTTACAGTCGAGTCTCCAAGCCCCTAGATTATCTCTTCCTTCCTACATCCTCCTTTTTTATGGGTTTATATCCTTTTCTCCAGTAAGAAATCTCCTTCACTGTAACTACATCGGCCATCTAGGGTTTCCTATAATTTGATTGTCATTTAATTCTTTCACCTGTTTTTCATTAGTACCACCTTTTTCACCCAACCATCAATCAAGAATGGTTTCCTTGTTGTCTGTACTATCATTTGTAGCATGCCATCGATCACCATCTTTGTTCCAAGCTATCAAAAACACATTACGTTATCAGGTTAAGATGGTTCCATGTCACACTGATATTCATCTCTCTCGTCAATCACCATCCTCATCATCATTCACAATTCGCAACAACGATGTGAATTGACCTGTCGTCCAATCACATTTTTCCATCTGTCCATCCACATCATCAAACTCCAACGTCACCTCCCTATCAAGTCCCACTAAATTCTTTTGGCATGACTATGTTCTCTTTTACCACGATATCGTAGGATACCACTCCACCACGAACCATCCAAATGACCATCGCAGTTTATGTGGGTTACCGCCATACCACAGGCCCTCTTCATGGACTGTCACGGGATTTTGGGGTCTATATCACCTGAGTGTCATCCCTTAAGCCATTGGATCTTTGCATTCGAATCCACACTGTTCCCCGCCATATCGTCGATAAAGGAAATGGGCTCACAAATTCCTAGTGGGCTGCCAAGGTATCACCACCTATCACTCCTGACGTTGTTGTTCACCTTTATTGTCACTCTGTTGGGTTGAAGAGACTCTTGAAATTGTCTTGCCAATATTCCACTTTCTCCCTGATGAAATGCTTGCCAATATGTCGAAGAGACTTACATCCCTATCTTGCCAAAAATGATACGTCTCCCCAATACGCCACACCAATGACCCCTTGTCGAAGTATCGAAGGGACTCACCACCAAGTCTCGTTGAAATCCTCCTATCAACCTAATGAAGAACCCTTGACCAATGCTGACTCACATTACCACCATGTCATTTATTGCTATCGCCATGTCGAAGGGACATCAAATGTCGTCTCGCCAATAAGAGAACTTCCCTCTAATGTGAACTCTTCATAACCTTTTACTATTGTTGCTTCCGCCATCAATATCTCAAAGGTACATGAAACAAGGTCCCTCCGAGATCACCATATCACGTCGATGATCCAATTCACCAAATGTTGTTAACACTGAATGTTGTTTTTTGTGTGTTACATGCAAAGGCCCGAACTCCTACAAACCACCATACTAAAGTCAATTCAGCCCTTATTCGATAAGAAAACAACACGAATTGATGCAAGATTACTCATACGCCCTAGATGCTCTTGCATCAAGCACCTGGGGTGAGAAGAATTTTATGAATATGGATTCACAAAATGGGGTTGAGTGGTAGTACCACCCTTTCAGATTGCAAGCAATCCTTAGCCAATGTCATAACCCAATTTTATTACATATTTATTTAAATATGGTAAATTGAATTAATGGAGAAATTCAATACTTATTAAAAGTAAATTATGGAATTTTTGAAAAATAGATTGAAAGAAGTTGACTGATGTTGACTATGCAAACTTTTGAAACTATCCTATATATGTCATCAAGAATTGAACGTTACTGATGAATTTGCAAGTGCAAGTGTATGCAGTTGCAGGGTGACAAGTTGAAGGATGAGAACACAGATGAAGTAGGATTGTTTGATGTAAGAGCATCTAGGGGTACCAAGCAATCCTGCACAACCAAAAATATTTTAAAATTTTATGCTTGTGTTTTGTTTTGATTTTTGGTTGCAAGCACTATTATTTTAATGCTCAACTCCTCTAGCATAGTAAGGTTTGATGTTGAGATTGTAAAAGAAAATAAATTAATTAATTGATTCAGTTATTAGTTGATTTTAAAATGTTTGAAAATTGTAATTTTCCAAAAAGGAAAAATCCCACACCCAGCCTTGAGTTGGCATTTATTGTAAATTATAACTCTATTCAAAATTTTGAATTTGCATTTTTTGAAAAAAAGGGGATGCAAGGCATGGAGGAAGTGGAGAGAGTGGGTTGAGAGGGGGGAAGACAATTTTTGAATTGCTATTGAATGCATATTCCAAGAAGAGAAAAACCCATGCCAAAAAACAAAAGAGTGGAGAGCATTCAAAAGGTTTGACTAGGGAAGGACATGGTTAGGAGTCGTACCTAAGAGGGCCAGTTTTAGTAAAAATGGCATAACTTTATCATACGATAATGAAATAAAGAATTTTAAAATAATCCAGAAAGTTGAGAACAAGACGCACAAATCCATAAGGCGTTTTAAAATATTCATGATAATTAGGGAGAAGGGATGGACAAAATATGATGGGTTTTTAGAAGCTCTGTGCAAGAAAAAGGAGAGGGTAATGTGGAGTTGAAGAGAAAAGGTGTAGAAATTTTGGAGAAATAAAATGAGAAGTTTTGGGGCAACAAAAGGAAGCTACATAAAGAGCATGTCGAGCAGATTTGAAGCCTTTTTCTTTTGAGAAAATTATTTAATTGTCTCAATTTGATT